>OY754985.1:657500-1105000 GCA_963576475.1 Molanna angustata | reverse complement strand
TTTCCTCTTCATATTCCTTTCCAATCCCTTTTTTGTTGCTATGATGTTTTCTTTTTATCTTGGTGTTATGTATATTTTATTTGTTCTTTTGTAGCTTTAATTTTTTTTCATTGATGTATATGTATAATTCTGTCACTCTGTAATCTGGTTGGTTGGAAGAAATTGCCTAGTGGCAATAAGCCCTCCAGTGTGCGTTATAATTGTTTATATTATGTACAAAAAGTTGAATAAATAAAATAAATAAATAAATATTCTTTATCTTTATAATAGATTAAATATTAAACCAAGAAGTTGAGGAGAGATGATTGATTTAGAAATTTCATTTTTTTTTCCAGATAATACAATGCTTATGGTGTGAATAAGCAATGAATTGTGAAGGTAAAATGGGTGTTTATGTATTGCGTATATTCGCGAATTCAAAACCTCATCAATCTGGTGTTTAATCCATCAATTTGATTGAAGATTTCCATAAAAATTCTCTTAAGAAATCTGAAATGAAATCCGGAGGAGCATACAAGACTCCTCGTCCTCACCACACCACCTGCAATAACTCTAATCAGGAATGATAAATTATATCCTTCAAGCCAAAGCATGTAACAAGATTTGTTTCATAAATTTCCACCATACAGCTTCACTCCCAAACGTACCTATACAGTGGCCATGCGTCAAGACGCGAAAAGAAATATGTCACAATTTTTAGTTTGTAAAAAAATAATGTTTCTTCAGGCTTTGCTGTTCCGATTACCAAATTTTACAATAAAATTATACAAAGTTTTGTTAAAATATTTTATTCGTTATTTTCTTGTACCAAAATAGATATAAAAATAAACTCTTTGACATAAACTTAATAAAAACTAAATTTATTATGTTAACAGACAATTAAAGTCACTTATTTTACTAATTGACATAATATGACATGTGAACCAATTACGTTTACAAATATTATGATTATTATATTAACAAAAATAAGTGGTTTTGAGGAAGGGGTAGTATAGAAAAGTAAGAAAAATGGGAACACACGTAAACCACCTAACCGCGGAGCAGCAACCTATAAATTTAGCATCTGAATTCGTTTAGTCCGTTTAATGTATCAAAAATATGCCTTAAATAAATAATATTTACAAATTCAATTTACATAAACCACTTTATTAACTAATAAATTAATGTTAACATGTTTCGAGAACCGTGTTCTCTTCTTCAGGACAACAAGTGTACCTACTCTGTACAAAACAACGAATTTAATAATTTAACACCTGACTTTGTATAAAGTGATTTATATAAAGGGAATTTCTCTGTATTCTGTGTTAAAACAAAGTAAAAACATTAGCATTAAATATAGTTTCATTTTATTAATAATACTCAGCATCGAGCGAAACCAGTGAATGGTAGTCACGTTTGGGAAAAAATAAATATAACTTAAAAATATATATTTTTTTATACTAGTTGATTATAGAGTTCTATCATGAAGTGACAGTTTCAAACTTTGAAAAAAAAATTACGCAAGTCCAAATAGTGATATTTGGAAAATCATAAAAAATCAAACAAGTCAAAATAGTGACAACTGGAAAATTACATTAGTCAAAAATGGTTCATGTTTACCACCACACAATATCCACCGAATCATAAGTTAAAATCAATCATTTTTATTATTATTTATAAAAAACGAATTCAAATTATGTTATGACACGAATAAATAAGTAAATAAGTTGAAGGTGGCCCTGTAGTTGCCTCGAGTTCCTGGTATTCCTATAATATTCTAACTTCGTCTCTATTGAGAGATTAAAAAAAAAATCAAAATAAAAATCATTGACTCCCGACAGGGAAAAAATCCAATGTTTGCGTATATGCAACTTTAAAAATATGAATAAACATTTTTTTATCCCATAATTTTCACCAACCATAAAACGATATTTATTTATGATCTAGTTATAAGAAGAATGCTGGTAGTTACATTAATTTGTCATCTTGTTGTATTGTGTCCAAGAATCATATTGCGTGGTCACCCTGAATCCAGCCCAAGTAATCATACTTGGAGTGTAACAAATTTGGTCTATTTTTCTTCGCAATCGTATGACTATTTCGGTTTTAACTCCCGGCTTAACCCAAAATTTTTACCAGACCCAGCGTAGCCTGTACATCCAACCAATTTCCTTTTAAGGCTCACCTAATCCAATTTAATTAGAAAAACCATGTCCGTTTTAAATTTCTCCCTAAATAATACCAACATTAATTATTATTCTCATTTTCTTTTGCTTCTTACCTATTCTTATTCCATTATCTTTCGCTATTTTTGGGATTGTTTAATTTTATCCAAGATTTTATCTTTAATGCAAATTATAAGTTTTCCACTATATTATGTCTTTGCTAGTATGTAAAATATAACTACATACATATATAATAATGTTATCTAGCCTTATCACGTTCCTTCACTTCGACTTCTTGAGCTTCGGTAGATAATACCAGTGGCGTAGCTGCTTTACAGCAGGGTCATGCGAACCATGAGGACCCAGCTTGATAATGGGCCCAATTTTCCTAACACACTTGTACGAAAAAATAAAGCTTAACAAAACACACAGGACCTTACTTACTATTTAAAATACGAGTTTAATTCAATGTTAAGTCAGTTTGTGCCATACAAAAAACTGGGTAAGTATCTGCTTAAACACAAATTGCAAATAGTAAGTAAGACCAACAGAGTTTAGATAATATTTCAAAAAGGGAAACGTGAGAGCATATTAGGTATCCAAAAAGGGATCAGGGCTACCTTTCATAAAATCTGAACCAGCAGTTGTCTTAAGGATCTTTGATTTAAAAGATCGATTAAAGACTGGACAACAGTACAGCATGAAAATTCTGGAAGGCCAATTGCCGACAGCGACAGGTGAAAAATTCATTGAAGGGCCCTCCAACAAGAACAAGGAAGCTTCTAAATCTCAGCAGAGAACAATGACTGGTTTATTCACTGGTCACTGTCATCTAAAAAGACACCTAATAAGGATCGCTGATGACCCAAACTGTAGAAAGTTTTAACAAGAGTAAGAAACTGCCTCATATGTGATCTATGTATGAGTGCCCAGCTCTAATGGAATCCAGACACAGATACCTGGGAGCTTTTGTAATAAGACCCCATGATTTGTGAGGTATCTTAATCTGCAGAATTTGAGACTCTATTTAAGAAACCGATTCGCTATTGAAACGAATACTCTAAGGAAGGGTGCACAATAGATCAAAACATGGTCGCAGTGCGGGGGCGTGTTGGTTCCACTCCATACTAATCATAATGATTATATTTTCAAAACAGATTTTAACAAACTTTTCAGAGATTACCAAAACAACGAAGCAAAAAATGGAAACTGTGACTTAAGTCTCTACTCGTGTTTGAGAGAAAAATACTAAGAAGAATATTCGGACCTGTGCAGGTAAACGGAGCTTGGAGAATACGACGCAATGATGAGATCTACAAAATTTATAATGAGCATAACATTATAAAGGTGATAAAAATAGGGAGTCTGCGATGGGCAGGACACGTGGAAAGAATGGGCGATGAAAGAGTGCCAAAAAGGATCCTGCACACAGAGCCACAAGGTAGACGAAGCGTTGGTAGACCCAAGCTCCGATGGCTGGATGGCGTGCAGCGGGATGTGGAGGCTGTTGGTGTAAGGGACTGGAAGGGAGCATGTCAGGATAGTGGGAGACGGCGAGGAATGCTGGAGAAGGCAAAGGCCCGCAACGGGCTGAGGAAACATTGATGATAATGACGTTAGTCTTGAATTATATTCTTATGTTCTGTTTTATGAAAAAATTTATAACGTGCAAATACATATATTATAGTATCAATTTTAAATATGTATAATTAATATAATGTGCAAATAGCTCATATAAAAAAATATTCAGGGGCCTTTTTGCATTAGGGCCCAAAATGTCTAGCTACGCTACTGCGCAATACAATATATTCAAATTTCTGTCCACAATACATATATTTTGTATTCTACATATGAAGTGTATTCAACAAGATTTTGAATATTTTAGTTCCAAAATCTTCGCTTCAGAGAGTAAAAAAATCCTAGGTTTTCTCCATTTAGACAGTTCTTTTCAATAATAAAGTATTTTTGAATTGCTTCTCGAGCAACTACCAGGTACTTTGTCAAATAATAATTTAAAACACACCCTATAACAAGTTGCCACATTTTAGACTAAAGTGGCTTGTTAATGAGTCGATCTCCTTCAGCTCGCCATTCTGTGTTTAGTGTGAACGTATGATCACACAAATTTGTCTGTATCGGCCCTCCTTCTTCCTCTCGCAATAGATCCACGATACGTTTTAATCGGCTCATTCCTGAGAAGCAGATAGCCAAATATCCATCCATCTATAGATACTTCATCATAGATACTACCACGGGAATTGCTCAGAAGAACTTGCATCTTTGGTCCCTCCTCCACCCACTCGCAACTGAGTCACTCGCTTCACTCAATCGCAGCACCCATTCACAGTGGACCTTCAACATATACGAACAAGCCGCTTCTCGAACTCCTTTATTAATACAGCAGCCCGACTGTGGAACGATCTTCCGAATTCTGTGTTTCCACCTTCGTACAACCCGGGTCTTTTTAAAATCCGAATTAATAAACTCTTTTCTAGATTGCAAACCCTTCCCGACGCTACGTAGTGCGCTTCTTCGGAAGAGTAAAATGGACCCAAATCCTAATAGCTTGCGTCCCCTACGTAGACATGTAAAAAAAAAAAAATCTTTTTTTGTGGTCTTCCAGGCAGACATTGACGTACAATGACTTCATCAGCAGCTACGCGGGTGAGTATATTTGTCGTTAATGTGTTTTTTTCTTATCACCATTAATTCAGTATATTTTTACGACAACTTTTCGCTACATTTTTACAACATAAAACTTAATTGATAGGGAACTCAATAAGAAGGCATAAATGGTGAACGTTTCGCAATCGCATAAAGTGTAAACCAGCCGATGTCAGGTTGTACGCCCTGTAGGTGCCTTGAGTTCCTGGTTCTCCTATAATATTACAACATCGTCCCTTTTGAGATGTTAAAAACTTGTCAAGTTTACTTATAAACCGTGGCTTTCTCTTTTACTTCTTTATTTCATAAACGTCAAGTTAAGACAGGTCGAGAGGTTGTTTAACGCTTGACTAACGCGTCATACCAAATACTTCAAAATGACGGATCTTTCACATATGATCCAACGGATATTTGAGATTTACAGAAAAATATAATTCTAAGAACGTTTTTCCTTGTTACTCTTCATCGAAATCGTGTTTTAATTGACTCAACACGGTGATTGTTTTCATTTTTCGATGTCAGTTATCCAAAAATTACATGCATTTATCTGTTTTTTGACATATACAAAGCCAATGCGGCCAAATGAAAAAAATGAGGGTGTTCATAAACGATTCGGCGAACTAGTTAGTCACATCTTAGTATACGTTTATAAGCATGAATTTTAGTATCCAACTTAACTATTTTAGTCTTATCTAGTTGCGTGTTTAGTAAGCTTTTAACGAAATCTAATAAGTAAGTCCGTAAGTTTACAGTCGGCATTTTCTTGAGTTTCATTTCTATATAAAATCTTTCAATCCATGTACAACAATAATTATCCTTCCCATTTCGTTCAAATTAAAATGAGACAAAGGACAGAGGAGACATTAAGAAAATGACTATTTTGGATCAAAAAATAATTAGTAAGATATCCATTTTGTAAAAAGATTCAGTGAACAAAAATAAACATACATTTTGAAAATTTAACATTATTTTTCATTCATAACATCACGGTATTTCACACTGCACTATTTACGTTTATTATAAGTGATAATAACATATTTTTTTATGGTAGCCACTTTATAAAACGTTATTTAAGAGGGTAACTGCTGCCAACGTACCTATTTTTTCAATTTAAATTTGCATCATTACTACAAAACGAATCATTTTGAAAAAAATAACCTAGTTAGTTTGGATATTGATAAAGAAAAATAAATGTACCTTAACTTTATATTCTTGTAGGAAAATAATAAGCATACCCCAATTTTTGACATTTATCTTAAATTTCTAAAAAACTATAAGGTATAGAGCATTATATTTTTTTATAAATTAAAGAAGATCAAAATATCTGGAAAAATACGACTAACGTTGCATTAATGCATCAGGTTAAGTGAATAAATCAAAAAAACTTTTATTTCGCAATAGCGCTGAATGGAAAATAAATGTTTTTTAGGTTTATTTCCTAAACCTGCAGCATTAATGCAACGTCACATCATATATTGAACTACGCCTTATATTTTATTAAAAATATAAGATAAACGTCGAAAATCGGGGTATGCCATTATTTTTCTACAAGAATTTATACAGAACATTATCAAAAATTAAAGATAGACTTTTTTTTATTAATACCCAAACTATCTAAATTATTTGTTTTCAAAACGATTTGAAAAGAAATAATGATGGTACAATAAATTGAAAAATAGGTACGTTGGCAGCAGTCCCCCCCCTTAACATAATATTATAACGTTGTGTTGGTGTTGTCAAAAGTAAGTTATTTTATATTGCAACAGTGTTGCCAGTATTAATTTAATAAGTAGCTACTTAAGTAAATAATAGCCTAGCTTAAATATTATAAAACATCTTTAATATGAAGAAAACTAGCAGCAGAAAGTGTGTAGGGGTGCATACAATTAAAAAAATAAACACGACATATGCTCGTATCCCCACACAGCAGTCTCGTCTCACCTTAAAAGTCAACAATCAGAATGGGTTGTGAATCTCATTGCTGAACTATATAATGTGACATGTTATTGTTCCCTGTTGTATTTTCAATTATTCGGTTCTTACGGGACACACGATAACGATTATAGTGGAAAATCCATTCTAAGCCGTTGCCTTATGGTAAAAAGTAAATAAACATGAAAAAAAATATTTTATTTAATAAAATAATAAATCTTCTACTGTAGCACGGTGATAAATGAGAGCGTCCTGTCTTTGACTTTATTTTTTTATTTATTATTGCTTCTCGGGCAATTAACAGATACTATAGTAATATTAATAGTAAAATTGAATTAGGCGTAAAACATATATAAAAATTAATACATCTAATTTAAACAAAAATGTATAAAAAAAAAATTTGGAACAAATAGGTATGGTAAGATTATGAAAATTCATTATAAAAACAATATATACAACTATAGAGCTTTTTTCAGAGAAAATGCTTTGACATCTGGAGGTACTATATTTTGCTCTAAGAAACAAAGCTTTTTACACAGAAAATGCTTGGACATCTGGAGGCAATATATCATGCTCTAAGAAACAAAGCTTTTTTCAGAGAAAATGCTTCGACATCTGGAGGCAATATATTATGCTCTAAGAAGCAAAGATTTTTCAGAGAAAATGCTTCGACATCTGGAGACAATATATTATGCTCTAAGAAACAAAGCATTTTTCAGAGAAAATTCTTTGACATCTGGAGGCAATATATATTGCTCTAAGAAACAAAGCTTTTTTCAGAGAAAATTCTTTGACATCTGGAGGCAATATATTATGTTCTAAGAAACAAAGCTTTTTTCAGAGAAAATGTTCGAAATCTGGAGGCAATATATTGTGCTCTATGAAACAAAGCTGTTTTCAGTGAAAATGCTCGGACATTTGGAGGCACTCCATTCAAATCAATAGAACCACTCACAATACCAAAGCATTGATCATAGTAGACCACCTTGTTGACTCTGTCCAAATCTATTAAGGAGTTTTAACTCTGCGACCAAGACCTCCTGACTATGAGATGTCTCTCAGAGATCTCTTCATTGATTAAGCTCCTTTTAAATGCATTGTCGTTCCAGGTTGTACAATGTACCAAACAAATTAAATATATTTAATATATACCTTATACTTTCTTCTCAATCTGACTCACGCTTAACGGATATATTGAGAGAAAACGAAGTTGGAAGATTTATTACGAATTTATAAGCAACCCTAGTCGACTCGATTCTAACTTTTATGTACAAAAATATTATTTAATATAGGCATGAGTAGGTATATAATTTATTTAATTCAAACTTTTACATTCTGAGTTCGGACTCAGTTAGAAGTTTAATATTATGGTCTGTAAATTTGCATCGTACGTGCGTAGAGAATTTAAAATTTTCTAAAAGTTCTACATTAAATTATTCTCATACGACAGAGGACTTTTGATTTATAATTGTACGGTTATAATTCAGACCCTTGATATGCTTATTAAATAAAATGTTTTTATCGAGACACAAGACTATCTTTTAGTGTACCCACTCTTTTAAAATTTATTAGGTATTATATTGTTTAATTTAGAAAATTATCGAGACAAAATACACAATTACTTTTTATTGCTTTACTTCACTTGTCATGAGTTTGATTCCTGGTGAGGTTGTACTTAATAATAAACTAGCGGACCCAACAGACGTTGTCCTGTCCGAACCGCTGTCGGCCTCCGGTGGATCTCAAAGATATAAAAAATAGAAACAATCAACAAGAATATATATGTAGATACAAACTTCTTACTCACATGAGTTTTTGTAAGCTGGCGTCATAGATCGAGTTGCTAAACTTAAATGGCATTGGGCAGGTCATGATGCCAGACGTGGAATGGACACATGGGCAACCAAAGTAACCATGGTATATGAAAAGGGAAATAGGCCGGTCTCAGTAAAAGTTGGAAAGGATTTTGTCGCCTTCGCTGGAAGTGGATGGGTGCGAAAATCCCAAAGAAGAGACGAGTGAAAATATTAAAAAGGGGCCTACATCCAGCCGTAGAGAGATTACTGAAGGAAGAATAAGATAAATTTAATAAAATAAAACAATCAAAAATTTGTATTCAACTTTTTCGATATCGATTTTGTCTTATTAGAGAACCTTGTATGATAATATTAAAACAAATTGTCAATATTCAAGTATTTAATTTGTCGATGTTATCAAAAATATAACATTCATTATTCATAATAAATGATTTCATAATAAATTTTTCATAATAAAATGATTGCATAATGTCTTTTGTATTTGATATGTTGTGGTCATTTATAACTGGTCTTTGTGCTCTATTCACTCTGTTTCCTGCCATAACAATTCTTTCGATCTCCTTATCAATCCGTCCATTATGTATATAATTCTTGAATTAAATTATAAATTAAGTACTTATTGAGAAAATATTATAGAAGAAAAGATATGAAGTTTAAGTATATTTGACTGGTTGTACTTATGTTATTGATTTGATCTGAACCGGTGTTATACATATACATGTCAGGCTGTTATGTGTTTTTGGTGTTTTTGTGACGATGTGTTTTGTGATAACACAATCAATGTTAAATAAAGGTATATACCCCAATAAGAACATATTTTAACATAAATAGTGAAACAATAAAATACATAAAATGATAAAGTAATGTAAATAGTTATTGCGTCGAAATTTTGATATGTATGTCATTATGGATTATGTAATTCTTTTTAATTGTAAATAAAAAATTTATAATTATCAGTTTACAACTCAATTTCGCTACCTACTTATTTAGAAAATATTTTGGTACCTATATGTATAATATGTGATATGGAGTATGAAAAAAAATCCTTTGGGACGCTTCTAGCAATCTGATTGATTGCTTTAACGAAAAAAAATGCTCGAGTTATTTACAAAGTTTATAGATCCATCGTAAATCTAAACTACTTATTCTGAACTGGGACAGATCTAGATTGTTACAGCGCCCGGTGCCCGCCCTTGTAATTTAATAATATTATTTATTCGTTTATTTCTCCGCTATAAAATAAATACAGGAACATATAATTTATAGTTGTGGGGAAGTAGGTACCATGTTTTTATTTCCTCCAATTAATCTTTGTCTATCTAATAAGGAATAATTTCTGTTATAAGACAGATGATTTTATTACAAATTTTGTCATACGTCTACTTCAAGCTACAAATCATATATAAATTCATCGAAAAACGAGTATTTTTTGGCCATATTTAATGTTCCTACTACGTAAGTTAGTTTTAAATTAAATTTAATTTTTACATTTTTAGAATGAATTTTTGTGAAGTAAAGTTTTGTTTGTGTAGGGACCTGCATCCTTAAATCAGAACTCAGAACAACCAATTTCATAGAAAGAGAGTACTGTCATAATTGTGAGATATGTGAGTGAAAAAGATAGCATGTCTGTGTGTGTATATAGTGTTAGAATGGGCGCGTGGCGCGTCTTTCTGCGTTTCGCCGTTTTATAGTAATACCTTCGTCTAGCGTAAATAGTATTGACCTTGAAATGTATATTGTCTTATTGAATGTGTTATAAATAAAGTGTAAAAGTCACAATCACAGAGTTCCACCCCTGAAATATTAAGTGTACAAGGACACTGTAATAATGAAATACGTATAAAATATTTTTAATTGCCTATTATGTAGGTTTAAAGAAAAAAGCTCTTCAAACCACTTTAGATAGAATATTATGAAATCTATATGAGACAAAATCAACCCAATATTTTCATAGTAATCCATTGGTAATGTATTATTTTATTTATTTGAAACTTTTGCACATATGATTTGTACAGTGAGGGGTTAATGTAAATATAAAATACAATGGTAATAATATAGTAAAACTTAAAAAAAACTTAAAACTTTTGATGAAAAAATTAGAAAATACACCGCTTTAGGTAGCGAGATTAAAAGACTTTGGCATTCTCGTAAAATAATAATATTACCGTTCATTATTTCAGCCACTGGCATTATTCCAAAATCGTTAATCCGTAATTTAGAAATTATAGATTTATCGAAAAATTTAATAATAAAAATGCCAAAAACGGTAATTATGAATACATGTAGAATCGTTAAAGATTTTTTAAACGTTAATATTCGGGAATCAGTAGGGTTGTTAGGTAGTATAGAGACCTCCTCAGAGCCTAATCCTTTGATATGTTAAGTATCTGGATAGGTGAACTATTCCCAATTGAAAGTTTGATGATGCGTTTGTTGCATTTTATTTTGCTCTTTTAAATAATTTACAAATTACGCATTGATCTGCTATTTCTTTTGAGGAAGTGTATAATGGTAATAATAATAATTGAGTGTTATTATTGTTATTAATATCATTTAAAAAAAATGATATGATTAAAATAAAAAAATAAAATCGAGATTGCAAAGATAACAGAGAAAGTTAAAAGGTAAGAAAAAAAAAAGATTGAACTTAAGAACAGTTTCATTTTATGATACGAAAATAAAAATGTAAAAATGTTGAGGAAGAAGAAATAAGATAGTATGAGATAGATATTTTTAATTCTGCTTAATAAGAAAACTTCCCTGTTTCAGACATAACTATTAACTCTTCTACGTCACTGTTGAGAAGTATTAATGCGACTGTCATTCACCGATTTAGTATTGGCTATGCACCAGCTGTGGAGGTCTCAGGGAGAGGCCAATGTCCATTACTGGAAAAAGGAGGGCTGAAGAAGAAGAAGAAACATCAACTATCATTCTATGAGAAAGATACGGAGTAATAATTTCCGTTTATAAGTGCAGAGCCCCTTTCAATATTGTCTTCAATCAAAAGACTTCTCCTTAATCTGAATTGTGATTAATATTTTTAGCGCCCCATTTTTTTCTGCGCCAGGTGCATATTTATAATAGACTCAGATGCAGGAGCCGACCCTGTTTCTTGAGTAAACAAGAAAATATGGAATACATGCTATATAGCTCTATATTTACAGTTCAATATAATCCTATTGAAACCAGACCCCACAAATAATATTATAATTTATTTTATTAGAATCGCCTGTTCTGGCAACACTGCCAAAAGTCCACTGTATATACTAATAATAAATATGGGAAGAAAATAAATTCTACATAAGGGTGCATTATTTTTATCGTATATTTTTATTATTATATTTTTATTATTTTTTAACTTAATACAATTGACCTATATTATTATTTTGGACAAAAATATGTTTATAGGACTTAGTGGCACATTTTTATAAGTTTTATTTTTTTCAAATAACCATTATCATAAACCAGAATTTATTCTCTACATGGAATAGAATCCAGGACCTACGCGCAGGTCAACGATTGCCAAGCTACGAAAAATTGCAAGGTTTTAATTTGTAGAACCCTACCATATAGATCAATTCAATATATTATCTTAACGGGCATATAAACCTAAGCACTCCAATTTCAAAGCAAATTCCTCAAATATGTTAAACAGTTAGTTTCTAGAAAAACAGCATAAATGTTTTCAACATTTCTCTAGTGAATGTTCGTCACACAATTTTAAAATTTAGCCTGAATTCCCCTAAAAAGTACTAAAAATATCATTTTTCAAAGCAGTTTTTTTTAAATTACTCCATAACTATGAGTCGCAGAGAAATAAGTCTTTTATTAGCTTAAAGAGTCCATAAAATCAAAGTGAATGATCGATAAACATTTTTCATTTCAAGTCAGGTTTGCTCTTAAAATGCAAAAAATCAACAAATTTTGCGTTTCCGATAATTTAAATCACGTATGAACTCTTTTTTACGCACGTGATAGTTACCCTTATTAACACGTAACTTCATAGTGCATTGGGCAGTTTTAATATATCACGTTTTCAGTCACAAGATTTAGCCTTATATGCCTATAACTTTAATTACCCTTACTAACACGTAACTTCATAGTGCATTGGGCGGTTTTAATATATCATGTTTTCAGTCACTAGATTTATCGTTATTTGTCCACATAATATAACGTATGTTGACAAGAAGAATGCGGAGAGAGATTTTGAATATGAGAGAGTAAGATAGAAATGATTATCTCCAAAGAATTTATTTGAATAAATACATCGCACTAATTATTGAGTGGGTACCGATCATCAAAATATATCCAATGCAAAAAGTTAAGGATATATTTCAAAGCATCAGTTACTAAGTTATGATTCTCAATTCGTTGTTATGATCATAAAAATGTATGAATCAGTATTCAGCCATTCTCTTATCTGAATCTAAATCTATATTTAATCATAAAATGTTAATATCAAAGTTGATGATGAAATTGTCGTCATTATAATAATTTAAAAGTTTCAGTTTAATAATTCAAAGTTTTAAACGTTAATATAGTGGAATCATATTTATAAATTAAGTACGTAATTTATAACAATAAATAAAAAGACAGTTTAATCAACAAATGAGTTGGTATGGATTTAAATACCCTAACCACTTTCGCCAGACACAGCCGGCATCCTCTGAGGTAAAAATCAAACAGTTCTTTTTTTTTGTACAAATTATTATAATTAATTATCCAACTTTTAAAGAAAAGTTTGTTAAAGTCTGAATCTAATCTTACTCAACTTAATGAGTAGTCCTGTAGATTTATTTAGACGTTTAAAATTCAATATCTTAAAAAAATAAATTATTGAGTTATGTAATTAAATTAATGTAGAAATTGTTCAAAGGAGATTTTTTTTTAAAGGAGAAACATTAAACGGAATAGGGAACAAAATCCAATGTTTGCGAATATGCAATTTAAAAATATTCAATTTACATACACATTGGTACAATTAGGTAAATAAGCCAAAAATGAAATAATATTTCTGGTACAAATCAGGGGTGACATCTGTGCGATACACCGTCACCTCATTTATAAGGACTGTTGCTTTCATAGTTTACAAATAAACCAATTTCTCACTAGATGGCGTTACAAAAGGTTTCTTCGTTATTTCAGAGATGGCAATAGTAATAATGCATTATTTTCATATGAATTGTTAGACATCATTCAAATATATAGAACTTTCGAAAATTACATTGCTAAGGGAACTCAATAAGAAGGCATAATTGAATGTTGCGCAAGCGCATAAAGTGATCGCGTAAACCATCTGATGACAGGTCATAAGCCCTGTAGGTGCCTTGAGTTCCTGGTTCTTTTATAATATCCTTACTTCGTCTCTATTGAGATATTAAATGTTTGTCAATAAAAATATTAATTAATATTTCAAGTAGTATTGATTTAACTTACATATTACGAGCTGCAGGTATAATTATGAAGTAGAGTGTTGGCCACAACCCAATCGTTTTTACATACCATGCACTGGACAATCCGGCCATCATCAACATCAGCAAAAATAAATAATATTTATTATATCAAAAAATAATATTCCTAGAATTTCTCTGGTTTTCTTGTGTATATTAACGACATTGAATAATCAGCATATATATTGTAATAATATGATTGTAACGGTGTGCTGTTAAGATACGCTGGTTGGTGTGTCATTAAGTACTGAAGATGGCTCAATGAGGACCGAAACACATCTCTGATATAATAATTAATCCAATTATAGGTGAAAGATATGGATGGAAAATCAAGGATTAGAATAGAATTAACGATGTTACAGACTACATCATATTCCTCGTCTGTTTAATAACCGTATCGTTTAATGACAATGAGAGGAAGTATGACGAGAAGGGAGTGTGTGCAGGATGTTAAATACAAATACTTAAGCTGTATGGAAATGTCTTAAGCTCAGATCAGACATACAAAGCTGTGTAAATTTGAGGCTCGTTTCCCGTTGTAAGTAAGGTCTTATTCTGCTATCTTTGCTGATTGCTTCCATAATAATTTTTCGCATTCTGCCATTATTCTACATACAATGTTTTGTCTTATCCAAACTTGCAGCAGCACCTTAAAAACAAATTCACTTATTGATGGATTCATGGAGTACCACCTCGATCTGCTGAACGTACAACACCATCCACTCCAATCCATACATAATATGTACATAACATAACATATTCAGTCACTATTGTAACAAAATTAGGAACGTTCTAAAATAGTAGATTTTAGATTTACGGTCTTATTTCAGCGTTATAAAATATCAACCTGGTCTAAATGGAATAGGAAGGTACCTATATTAGCCGGAACGTTCTTAAAAAGTTACTGAATCAGACGTTTTATGAATAATTATGAAAATTTCATAATTATTCAAAATATGTCTAATTCAGCAACTTCTTAAGGACGTTCCGGTCAAAATAGGTACAATCCTATTCCATTTAGTCCAAGTATATATTTTAAAACGCTGAAATAAGACCGTAAATCTAAAATCTACTAATTTAGAACGTTCTTTATATAGTTCCAATAGTTGCTGAATACGGGGTACTGTTCTTCCCCCCACCACCACCCGTTCTGCTTATGGGGACTAATAACGGCCCCTTGCGAAACTCTGAAAGAACACATAAAGAACATATGAAGAGTCCGGAGAACTCTAAAACCTTGCAGACACTGCACTTAATGTGCCAAAGAGAGCTAATCATGTTGAAACAACTGGCTCACTGCTCAGTGATAGTGAAGATAATAGTGCACCGAATTTAAGACAGAAAGTCTTGAAAGCCCTAAAATTGCTCTTCGTGGCTACAAGGTCCGCATGTCCAATGGGTCCAAAGAAATTCCCACGGACATCGTCGTAGAGTTCTCGTCGGTAAGTTGACACGGAGAAGTTAGTGCATTCCCATAGGATATGCTCAGAAGTCTGTTCAGGGTTATCACAAAGCTGATATGAGGACGAATCGGATAAGTGAAAACGAAAGAGATAGCTTTTGAAACTGCCGTGTCCAGTAAGGAATTGCGTGGTCCAATAATCGGGAACAATCCACGAGGAAAAAATTCGAGTCCTCACATCGGGAAGAAATAAAAATGACAGTCTGCCCACGGAAGAAGAGGACCAGCGACGTTGCCAAGCATCTAAAAGAGAACTCCGGGCCAAGTTCTCGATCTCTCCACGAACTGTGGGTAAATTTACAGGTGGGAGAGAAACACCACCCAAAATTGAGCTTCGGCCTCTATACAGGTTGTGAATTGAAGCTCGTCGCTGTGTTTCCAGATCAAGGGGAGCCATACCTGTGAGAATAGAAAGTGTGTCGGTAGCGCAGGTTCTGTAAGCCTTTGCTAAAGCTATTAGAGCGAAGCGCTGTCCAGAAAGCAGCAGACGTCTAATGTATTGGGTTTCACAACGATGAGCCCAACAAGGAGCGGCATAACACATAATACTCAGAAAGGTAGCGTTGTAAAACAGTCTTGCTACTGGAAATTTAAGGCCCCAACTAGCTCGAGCAAGACGTGAAATCTTTTGGAAGGCTATTTTTGCACTGTCGGATACAGCACGAACATGGTATTGGAAAGTTAGGCCTCTATCTAGTGTAACACCCAAAACTTTGACTCTATCCTTAAATATTACACGCGTATTGATAAATTTGATGGAGGGAGGACTTTTCATTATGCCTTTTAACACTAACCCATATGTCTTATTAGGTGCAAAATTGAGTCTATGACTTATACCCCAATCTGCAACAGAAGAAAGTAACTGAGTAGCTGCGCGCTCAATAAGTGCTCGGGTGTTACCTTGAATAAGGATTGTAGCATCATCGGCATATGCCAAAATACTGCAGCCCGTAGGCGTTGAAAGTGATAGAAGGTCGTCGAACAAGATGTTCCATAACAGTGGACCCAGAACAGAACCCTGAGGGCACCCGATGCTAATTGGTCGCCAGTGCAAATCCTATCCCCCGGGCATGGCCACATGTCTATTAGTAAAATAGCTCTTCACTATTTTATATATGTTGCAAGGAACCTTACGGTCTCGAAGTTTTTTTAAAATTAGAGGCCACCAGGCATTGTCGAATGCTCCCGCAATGTCAAGAGATATAGAGATAACATATTTACTATCAGAGCTAGTGACAATATCAGATATAGCCAAGATAGCATCAACCGTTGATTTCCCAGCGCGAAAACCGAACTGACGATCGGACAGTGGGTGGGTACTGGAAAGATGATCTTCTAAGCGTCGACATATAAGCTTTTCTAAGACCTTACCCAAAATAGGTAGTAAAGTAATCGGTCTATATGATTTTGGGTCAGAAGGATCCAGGTCACTACGCTTGGGAATAACAGTCATTAAACCTGTTTTCCAACAATCCGGAAAGTAGCCTTCTCGCAAGCAATTGTTGTACAATAAGATAATCTCGTGGCGAGCTATGTGCCAGCACCTTTGTACGAGAGCTGCGTCAATGCGGTCAATGCCAGGAGATTTGTTTTGGTGAAGATTCTTGATGATAAAATCAAGCTCATCGAGATTGGCGAAGGTCGATATGGGAGTTTGCGGGATATCGGATTGGTTATTGCGTATTTGTGAATGAAGAGGAGTATCAGATGAAATGTCATCAGAAGAAATAAGTATGTCAAGTAGCGTGCTCGTCGTCGAGTCAGAGTCTATTGTGATAATTCCAGTTCGTGGATCACGGATACACGAGACTGACGCATTTGGATATTTTTTCATTGATGCATATCTAAACACAGCACCCCAAGGATCTGTGGTTGAAACCTCAGATACCAAACGGCGCCATGCTTCAGACTTGGCACGAAAAATCTCGCGTTTGTAGATATTATTTGAGCGTCTATACTCACATTGAAGTACAGTTACAAAGTCATTTGAACTTCCTCGACGACGGGCCGCTCTCAACGCGCGGTGAGCTCGAGTCGAAGTTCGTTTAAGGATGTCTAAGCCAGGATGCCACCATTCATTAGGAGACATATGACTAGAAGAAGTTCTGCCGATCGCCTTCTCGGCACAATAAATTATACTCTGCGTAAAAGATGAGGCCATTTCCGCAGTAGTACAAGATCTACAAGATAAACGATCCAGCGAGCATTCAAAGTAGCGGTCAAAGTCTAACCAACGCCATCTGTCACACCTTGTCCGGAATCTTCTAAGCAAAGGTTTCGCTAAAGGAATTGGGGGTACATTGGAAATAATCTGGAACGTGATAAGGTTATGGTCACTACACGAGGCATCCTCGTCAACAGACCAATTACATAATCTGTGGTTAATCTGAGGTGTAGCTAAAGTGACATCTATATGACTTGTACCCATGTGGTTGGAGAAGGTAGGTGGACTGAAAGGATTGTTCAACACACTCAAATTGTGGCGAGAGATAAAATCTTCGCAGCTTACACCTCTGGTGAATTTTCTGGACCCGAAAGTGGTAGTGTTACACCATAGAATAGATTCGGCATTAAAATCACCTCCAATAATTATGATGCGTTGCCGAGTTGGCCCAATATAACATCCAGTTGATCCAGAAAACGAAATTCGGATTCACTAAACTGAAAATATATCGAAATAATATAAAACGAATCACTTAGAGAAAAAATCTGGACTACAACCAAGTGACTAGAAGATAAGTGATCCAGGCATATGAAGTTAATGTTGGGATTGTAAATAGCTATACAGCTCATCGGAGGGTTCGTTGAGGTACAGCTCGAAGCCATAGCAACTCGAACACCCGGACCAAATGATGGCACAATTCCATCTCGAGAGTACGGCTCTTGGACAAGACAAACATCAATGTTCATGCGATGAGCAGACTGACTGAGTTCGGCTGAAGCCGATTGTCCACGGCCAAGATTAAGCTGACCAAATTTAACAGAAGCATTACACGCCATAGTCAATATTGAGTAAAGCTCTGCTGACTGTTGCTTGATAAGCTGGACAGTCATTAGTGCCTGATCGGTGTACTGCTGGTTTGTTAAATAACTTACAAACAGCGCATGTGGGTTGATTGGCTCTATTCGGACATGACACGTTAACGTGTTCCGTTGAAGCACAATGTGAGCATCTGACGGGTTCTTTGCAAGTTTTTGAACCATGGCCGTACATTCGACAACGGCCACAAATACTGACTGGAAGAAAATCTGTAACACGACAGACATTCCAGTCCACATACACCTTTCCTAAATTGATGAGGCTATGGCGAACGGCAGCAGGTACTGAAAAGACTCTATCGCAAGTCGGGCCAACTGTAGGTCCTGTTAGATGACTGAATACTGCAGTTTTAATGGCATGCTCTTTTGTATTCTCTGCAACTATCTCTAAAAATTCGTCATTAGACAGTTCCTATAAAATAATAGTAAAATAGTACAATACCGATAACAGAAGCATTTGTGCTTAATTTAAGAATGTTTGATGTATATGTACTTGTTTAACAAGGACATATTCATTTTTTGTTAAAAAAAATGTATATGAGAAGGGGGTTGTTCGGGAAGTAATCACGTTAACCAGCCGATAACAGTTCGTAAACCTTGCAGGTGCCTGAATATTCGTTAAAAAAAAAGGGGGAAAAGATTATTTTCATAATATGTCGGACGCAGCGCATATAAATATACGTATTTTCAACACGACGTGTTGAAAAAAATATAATCAAAATGTTAAGAGCAATGTGGCTACTTGAAGTTGAGAGACTTCAACATGAAATCAATGTTTCAATAGTACATAATATTTGACTCATGTCTTTCTCCTGCATATTATATGTATTTTTGGTTATTTTTTATTGTGATAATTATTTGTGAAATATGTGTAATGTGTTGCATAATAAAAAAAAGACTTCGAAATAAATGTGTGTCGAGATAAAAAAATATGGCGTTCGGTTCTCTCTGCCTATACCGTGAGGGATATTTTTTTTATTTTTTTTATTTATTTATTATACAATACATACGTTTAAAAATATTTGGTTACATATATCAACATATTAATATTTCCTTTCCTAATTTAAGCTAGAAGCTTGTGTTTAGGAAAGCAGCAGCTCTTTGCTTACATTACATAAATACTTCACAAAAAATACATAAAATAAATCTTATAAAATATATAAAACAAATCAATTAGCAATTATATATAAAAAAGGACACAATTTCAGAACAAAATATAGAAAGAAGAAAAAAAAAGAAAATACATCCAAAATAAAAAAAAAACACCAACATTAAAATTACAACAGGTACATAGAAAAATAAAAATTAACCACAAAAATAACAATTTTATAGAATGGAATATGAGGGAGAGTGTTTCAAAGTGTCTTGAGTTTATCTTTAAATAATTTGTAATTTGTTTCTGTTCTAATATTTATTGGTAGGTTGTTAAATAATTTAATGCCTTTATATATGTAATGATGTTGTGCTGTAGTAGTTCGAAATAAAGGTGTCGTAATATGGCGTGATGATTTGTATGTATGACTGTCAAAGAAGTAATATCTTTCATACAATTCGCCTATACAATAATACGTGTTGTACAGATTACAGACGCTTTAGGAAATTGATGATTCATATTTTTTTTCTCATGAGTTCTATCATCAGAACTCGATTAAACTTATTGGTGCTGTCACCTCTATCGCTGAAGTGAAAATTAAAGAGTTTGATGATTTTCTCATGAATCCCATGATAAGATCTTGGCCATGTTAAAATCGGACCAATCGGAAGATTCATGACGAATTATTACCTCTCCGTTTTAAGAAGTCTGTTAAAATGTAAAAACTTTACAAAATTTATAGGCAATTGCTTTGGAACAGACTCTGTCGATGGCGATAGTATGAAGAGTACAAATATAAATATTTTAAGATATTTTGTTTTCTATATAGAACATTTAGGTATGTCAGGATAGGATAATATGGAGTTCGGTCTGTTTTCCTACCCATAAACATGAAAATGAAAACAGCATGTTGGTATGTATGTATGTTGGAGATTAAGTATCAAACTATTGAGTCCCCGTAGATATTGTGTAGTGTATATTGCTTTACAAATTTTATGAAACGATGTCGTCACTAAATTCAATTTTCATAAATTTTTTTTGAAATGTTTGAGATGTAGGTACTACTACAATATTTTCTAGTTGGAGTGTTTCGGTTTTTTCAAGATTTTTATTAATTTTGGAAATATAGGCAGTTAAACACATATCTTAAACAAATATTTTTCTTAAAAAAAATGTGTGATATACTTTGGAATTTTTCTAAAAAAAAATGTATTCGAGATTATGTATTTATCTATATTTATATAAATTTTTCGCGTTCTAGCTTCTATGGTTTTTGACATATTTGATAAAATAAAAAAGTTGAAAACCCCTGACTAAAACAAAAAGTAAAAATTCTGAGTATCAATGTTTTGTAGGCCTATAACTTTCTATATATTATGAAATTTTAGGCTCTGATGATTGAGTAGATAAAAAGTTATAGAGGGGGGGAGACACACACAGACACATTAAATGTTATCCTCCGAATTTTGAGTAAATCCATATATTATGGAGCATTACATATATGCTGCGAAGCCTCTTAGTAGGTGTTTTTTGACTTCAAATTTGAAAAAAAAGTGAAAAATATAGACTGGCATACAAATCTCGTGTATCTTGGCTTGATACTTTGTCTATTTGTCAAGAGAAATAAATTCTCGCAACTCACAAATCTACAGTTGGAATATTTATATTTTACACGTATTCTGAATTAATAAAAATACCCTGATTGGTGATGGTAGGCAACTGTAGACGATTGTTGATTCTCTCATATGTTGAATTATGAAAATTAATATTATTATCAAATTGGCTTACTCTAATGTGACTTATAGCTTGTTCTCAAAAGTAATATTATCAGAATTAACTAAGGTACATAGGAGTATAATCTAATCCTATTTTGTAAGTAGATTATATAGATACTAATGATAACATTAAAATTACACGAGTATTGAATTAAGAAAGGTAATTTCGGATGGATTCTTAGTTTGGGATTTAACATGTCTAAACAATTTTCCCTCTCTGACTGCCTGTACCATACTTGATCAGCTAACTTCATTATTTGAGGGTTTAGGGAAGGTGGACAGTGGCGCAAAGTTTGGACCAGAAACAGAGATTTAGTTTAGGAGAAAAGTTTTATTTTTTTTTAAAAACTTTGACCCTTCTCATTCCATCTGTCGGATTTGCAAAACAACTTGGTTAGTTTGGTCGTTACGACAGAATGCCATAAATAACTACAAGTCGGCTATTTTGAGGCAAAAGAAGGAAATTGAAACGTAGGAAGGACAGGAACAGACAAGTTTCAAATGCCTACAACTGAAGAAAGATTCGAGGATATCATTATTTAATTAAAATTTAATCATTTTCAAAAAGTATTTAATATGTGCATCCTCCCAGTACTGACATATGGTTATGAAACTTTTATTTTTACAAAATGTACAGTACAGAAACTCCGAGTAACGCAACGAGCAATGGAGAGGAGGATGCTAAACATTAGTCTTCGTGATAGAAAACGCAACGAATGGATCAGAGAAAGGACAAAAGTTACCGATGTTGCATACAAGGTAGCTTCCTTAAAATGGAATTGGACTGGCCATGTAGTAAGGACAGCAGATGATCGATAGACCAAACGCACCCTGGAGTGGCTACCGAGAACTGGACGCAGAAACCCGGGCAGACCGCAAACAAGATGGTCTGACGACATTAAACGAGTGGTATGAGGTCAATGGCACAGGGTGGCGAGGGATAGGGAAGCATGGAGGTTGAAAGGGGAGGCCTATGTCCAACACTGGACGAATAATGGCTGATGATGAGGAATCATTTTCAGCGCGAGACACACTGTCACAAAAACTGCGTATATGCTCTCAGAGACAAATGAATAAAAAACTATTCATAGTGTATGTATTGGATTATTTGACCTGTTTGTGAAGGTGGACTGTCCTGGAAGAAGAAGAAGGTCTAACTATCCTTCCAAATCTTCTCAGGTTTTCAGTGTAGTCTGCTGTTGTTGGGTGTGCGATTTCGGCAAAAGAAACAGATTGGACAAGATGGAAAGTTTGAAGGAAGTGGACTTACTGTGCCAGCTGTCTTTTGCCTTTTCTCAGTCGCGTTGTTCTTCTCTCTATTCGTCACTGGTTCAACATAAGACTCACCAATATAATATAAGTAATATACGTGCGAATGCCGCGAACGTATTTGAATGTTTTATATTAAAGTGCGCACGGCGCTTGAACAACACGAGTGGTGTATGGAGACGCGTATTTGCGATACTGACGAATGCGGTTTACTCGCGCGCGGACAGAGGCGAGATTATTGTTGCCACATTCAGGTATGGATGTAGGTATGAAGAGGTTTTGGTATGTCAGGAAGATGAGGATAGGTACAAATAAGAAGTATCTGTCATCTGCGCCAATATTGAATATTTCTTTATTTACAATTTTTACAATTCTACTAGTGTCCATGCGTTTGACGTGGTCTCTCCAGTCCCTGTTACGTCCTATCTTGTCATGTCTTTGACACAGCATATAGATCTGATCGTTTTATTTCTAATGCGGTCCCTGAGGATTCTTCCTGCAATGGAGCGTAGGATTTCCATTTCAGCCACTCTTTTTGTTCTCTTGGAGTCAGCTTTACTTATATCCATGTCATAATGGGCACACACGCCTTCTATATTTTATCGGTGGTAATCATGTGTTTTTTTATTCATCTATTCATATTTTTTTGGGAAACTAATAAATGCTATGTCAAATATTAATTAAACTCACGCCGAATAACAGGTTGCCCCGTTCAGGAGGCTTAAGATATTAATCGTCTCACAGATCTGACTGAAAACACACATCAGAAATCGCACCCGGGACCTTTCGATCACCAGTGAGATATCCAAAAACTAAGCCACGAAGGCCGACAGTTTATATGAGTTGAATTTTCCATACAGTATTTCGTAAGCAACCAATAAAATATAAATTTTTAAATAATTATTCCCGATTAACTATGACTATTTTTCAATGTTTCAATGTGTAGAATTCACATAATATCTTATGAATTTTGAGAAAGCTAAACATATTGACGGCAAATTTGATACACGAATTTGTTTCGTGAGGATGAAATATTTGAAAGCAGTCAAATTTCGTAACTCAATAAAAGTATATTGAAATAAATAAAATTGTTCAAAACGACCCATAAATTTAATTTGGAAAATAGGAATAATAGTCAGAGAGATCACGTGGGGAGAGTAAGTGGTAAGGATAGCAGCAGGCGAGTATTGTGCTGGTGACAGACCTCTTGGAAGACCATCCAAATGAAAGGATAGTTGAACACTGGACATCTACCTCCCAGGAGCAAATTTCGAGACCAAAAGAACATATTCTTAGCTGATGCATAAGAATAAAAATAATTCTACAAGTAAGAAGCCATCTCGATAGACAATTTGAAAACTGCCGAAAAAAGTGTAATTTCCCTTTATACGGTAATCTACCTACGCTTTACTGAAATATCCTAGAAAAATCTACAGTTCCCAACAAATATAAAGACTAAAGTTTAACCAGAAAACCTTGGCCGATTATACTGTAAAACGTTTTCTATGTTTCCTCTTATCCTATATATGATAATAATATTAATATAAAAATTTACCCTCGATTTCTACCGAAATATGTGAAAGTAGATTTAGAGTATAAAACACCCTCAAATGACCAGACCTCAACGGCTTATACTAAGATTTTTCGAGTTAAACTATAAAAATTACCTAAATTAAAGGCTAATGATATCGATTCAACTTGTCCTGAATTTCATCAATTTCAATGGTAATCGAATATTTTTATTATTGCATATGCGCAAACATTGGATTTTTTTCCCTGTAATTTCACACATAGATGGCTATAGTAAAAATTCCTTATTTTCAAGCGAGAAGAATTTCAGTATTACAATATATAGAACTTTCAAAATTGAATTGATAGGGATCTCATTAAAAAGGCATAATTGCTGAACGTTGCGCAAGCGCATAAAGTGATCACGTAAACCAGCCGATGACAGGTCGTAAGCCCTGTAGGTGCCTTGATTTCCCGGTTCCCCTACAGTAAATATTCCAACTTCGTTTCTATTGAGATAACTGCGATAGAGGGGCAGAAAAATATGATGAAGAATGTAATTTTACGTGGTTTTGTTTAATTAATTTACTATTTAACCTGTGGTCGGTAAATGTGGCAACACTCCCAACCTTTTCCTCTCCCAAAAATATTACTACCTACATGAGTAGTCAGCTGTTAATACAATCGTCTACAACTCGTCGTCATGTACGTCACTGACAGTTGGAGAAGTAAAATAGTTTCGATGCGCTCGAAATATACATACATGTTTCTCTCCTTTCGTGTTGATCAACTAAATACTACGCGACGTGCGCTCTTTTAAATATAACCAAACCGTGTTTGGAAGTGGTGTATCTTTCATCAATATTTCGTGTTGTAATACAAGAGGTAAAGTGAGTGCCTTCCGTGAAGACCTCCCAGACGAAGGAAGAAATTCACCACCAGGTAGGTGCAATATTCCCTTCTATCTGTATCCAACAACCTGACTCTCTTTTATTAATAGTGATTATTGACAAAAATTCTCGGAACTGCTGACACAAAGGAATAGTTGTAGTAAAGGTGTCGGTCGGGGAATTTCCTCCAAAGTGAGTTACAATGGAAAACGTCGTTTCTAATAGTCTTCTGTAGTAAAAATAATAAAAATCACACTTTGTACATGCACTATTTTTTCTTAATTTGAAGGTTATTATCACACTACTACTCAGGGTTCATGGTATCCAATCGCTGTTACCTGCGGTGATATCTTTACACAGAAAAAAACCAGCATCTATCGCGTATACCTATATATTTAGGTTTCAATGTAGTACATACTTACCAATACGATAAACCTATATTTTCAAATTTGCGTTTTACCTAAATGGAAATTTTTTCAGCGTTCAAAGGGTACGAAAATATTTTTCAACGGCTCAAGTGAGCCGGAATATCTCTGAAAATGAGTGCGTTAGTGAGAGTATTCCAAGACAAAAGAACAGGAGAGCGGTAGAGAGGTCGAGTAATGAAATTGGGGAAGAAGAGATAGGATGGAGTGGGTACTCGAAATCTCAGAAGATCTCGAAAAGAACTGATTCTCGAGGGAGAATTTTGTATAAAAAATACGCAAAATATCTTCTTCCATTGCTATATATTTAAAGTTTGCGAATTTAAGAAGCCCCAAATAGCAGACGAATATTATTATTAATAATAATAATATAGGTATTTACAAGAAACACTTTAAACAACTACGAATGAGGTACTCCTATAATTCTTTACACACAAAATTTGAAAACCTTGACATATTCTTAAACAGCCTCAGCAACTTCAAGCGTTTGATAAAAGTAATCATTGTGAGATGTTTTTCGTTCTACATAGTACATACATAGTGGGTGGTTTCTTAATACTTAATACATACTATTTCTGAAGCATGTTTTTAATAAAACACTAAACTATGAATGTTATATAAACCTAATTTAATTTTTATTCTTAAAGGCTAATTTAATAAATTATGATTTACTTAGGTATATACATTATGTAGTAAACACCTGTTATTGTAACATTGTAACTACTTTGCTGATTCTAACTGTCTGTATTTTATATGTGTATTCCTATGTTCTGTTGGTGTTTATTTTAATAAATAAAGAAATAAATAAATATATAAATAAATAAATAAATAAATAAATAAATAAATAAATAAATAAATAAATAAATAAATAAATAAATAAATAAATAAATAAATAAATAAATAAATAAATAAATAAATAAATAAATAAATAAATAAATAAATAAATAAATAAATAAATAAATAAATAAATAAATAAATAAATAAATAAATAAATAAATAAATAAATAAATAAATAAATAAATAAATAAATAAATAAATAAATAAATAAATAAATAAATAAATAAATAAATAAATAAATAAAAAAAAAAAAAATAAATAATAAGTAAATAAATAAATTCATAAATAAATAAATAAATAAATAAACAAATAAATAAATAAGTAAATAATAAGTTAATAAATAAATACATAAATAAATAAAAAAAAAAATAAATAAAAATAATACTAAATATATAAATAAATAATAAAATAAATTAATAACTACATTAATAACTAAATTAATAAATAAATTAATTAATTAATTAATTAATAAAAAATAAAATAAATAAATAAATATTTAAATAAATAAATCAATAAATGAAGAAATAAATCAATAAATGAAGAAATAAATAAATTAATGAATAAATAAATAAACATCACACAGCTTCATAATAATTAGAGTACGCTCCGTTGCGAAACTAAAAAAAATACCGGATTTTACATAATATAACCGAGATCAGTTTTTGTATTTCTTTGTAAAAATAACAATAAACACTTCCTTGCATTCTGCGCAAGTTACGAGTTAATTGTCATATGAAAATATGTTCCAAATAACCAGTGTTTCCAGCTCAGAGAAGCGCGAATTATGTGAGAATGTGCCTACCCCGCTAGGATTATGTCGACAGTATCGAAATTAACGAAAGTTCAGTATTATGATTTTACGCACGTGTATCCATTTTATTACATCATGTATGTATTTTCACTGAAAATAACAAATCCTTAAGAAATATTATACAATAACAGAATTCATAGAAATAAATAATAATAAAGTGAATTTGAAATTTAAATTATCAATTTTAAACGAAATACAATTTAGATTACAAACACAACCTTAAAAGGTATAGGTAAGTTAAATTACAAACACATTTACTCATTCCATATCATGGTTGAGAAATCAAAGGAAAAGCAACATACATTAGATACTTTTATTAGGATGTTCGGAAAGTCATGTCAAGTTTTTTTTTTTTTTTTAATACCAAAGAGAATCATTTCTTTCATCATGTAATGCACACGGTCGTTCCATACATTTCTTGGGCGGCCCTCTTGTTCAATTGTCAACATAATGGGGTGATTGAGGATGAAAAAAATATTAAAAAAAAATAATCGAACGCATGACCTAAAATCAAACGTCAAAGATAATACTAATAATAATAAATACGGCTTTTTGAAAATACAAGAATATGAAATGTCATAAACCACTAACTTGTTTTTGATGAAACAAGGCGAAAATCATAGTTTTTATTACAAGATTTTGATGAAATAATTATCTGACAACACCTGATAACATCTTCCTCTCCTCTTCCTTTCCTTATCCCTTAGTCTTCCTACCATTGCTATGAATTGTTCTTATATGCAATCTTCTTTGTTTTCTTTTTACTTTTCTTCTGCTATCTTTATTTTTTTTGTAATGTGACTAACTTTTTGCCATAGTACCTACACATTGTTTTGTATATATTTAACATTTACTCTGGTTGGTTGGAAGAAATTGCCATTAGACAATAAGCCCGCTAGTGTGCTAATTATATGTACAAGAAGATTAAAAATAAATAACTAAATAAATATTTTATTTTGCTGATTTTACTTACGAAACGATTTGATACTCTCCACTACAATGCAATAATGGAGAGTCATGATTTCACAATTTATTAGTGTATTTTTTTACATCAATTTCTTAACGGGTCTCTCTACAGCCCTTACTATAAGTCCAATTGACTCCATATTCATATGATAAGTCCATTTACTGTGTGAAAAGCCCATAAACTTAAAGCTGATAAGTTTTCCATTATTTGTTCTTATATACAATATTTTTTTGTCTTTTTAGTTTTTACTTTTCTTTTGTTATCTTTGTATTCATCCATATTTTTTCTTTATCATTTCATTACCCATTTGTTATATTTCACACAGATATGTTTCATTTACAACATTATCAAAAATAGATAAAGATGTTCTTAAACTATATTACACAATCCAACGATCTCTTCCTGATTCACTAAAGATCCCTCCTCCTCATCCTGAAACATACTCATTAACTGTAGGTATATGTGCATATCTTTGTTTTTCTTCTTCTTCTTCTTCCTCTGGTTTTAGGTCGAGGGCCTGTTTTTTCATTCGGAGATTGCCTCTTGTGATCTGGATGCACAGCTGTCACTCCATCTTTTTGCTGGTCTCCCCCTTGCTCTGCGACCCTCCGGGACATCCTTGGAGACAATTTGTTTTTCTATCTTTTTAATTTTTTTTATGTGATATAAATTTTTAATAATGTAATCAATTTCTGTATAATCATTAATTTAAATTGAAGAAAGCACTTTTGGCTCAACTATTGTACAATTAATGTAAATTAAAATAAATAAATTATGTCTTTTGCATTCTGAGAGAAAATAAATAAATATTTCACATTGTTTTGTACATTCACATAAACTCTGGTTGGTAAGAAGGAATTACCGTTTGGCATTATACTTACCAGTGTACAAATTATATAAACAAGAAGTTAAAAATAAATAAAAACAAAATTTTTCTCGACCGGAATGACTGTTCGAAGAACCTATAAGGTAGGTACATTGGTTCGCATACAGAAATATGAACTGTTATCATACTGTTTTGTTTTCCTTTTCTTAAAACTTCTTCTATAAGCGTTTCCTCGTTCTTCTCTGAACGTACTCCTCCGTAATAACAGTATTTTGCAAACATCAAAGATTCCTCAATCGATTCCTATTTTCATCAAATCTAAACGAAAAATGGAAATAAACCCAGATGAATAGCAAAGGTTCAATTTCACTAAAACGTATATTCAACATTCCGCGGAGGTTTTTATATACCTATCTTATGATTTCTTACCCTATTTACTAGGGTTAATTTACCGAAAAATTGACGTATTTTTCTTTATCTCGTAGAAGCCTAAGTACACTTACGGAGAAAATATACAAGTATCAAACAAAAGATGCCAAGTATGTGATAAAGATTTATTATAAAATATGTTTATTTTCACGATTCTTTGACAAAATTTTGTTGTCTCAATAGACACGAAGCAGTAATATTATAAAATTTAAGAGAATTATTATATTTATTATGTTTGAACGAAATATAAGGCATGTCAAATGAAAACAAGGTGAAAAAATCGACATCATCTATGAAATAACGACGAAAAATTTTTCTAACGACATCATGGAAGCTTTTGAACAAGTAATTTGTGTACCTTTATACATTTTCTATGACGACATTTTATTATATTTCACAGGAGATGTATAGGTTGTGCCTATTTCATTTTTAAAAAGAATCTGAACTATATAAACCTTCCACAGTACCTCAAAAGCAAATTCATGAGAGAATAAATGAGAGAATAAGCCCCCAGCGACTACACGTGTTGTTTTTTTTATGTGGTATGTATTTATTTGCTTTAAACTTCAAATTAACTCACTTAAACAATAACACAGATAGTACAAACATGTTTATTAAATTTCCTCAACCAGTCCAAAAAAAAATACGAGGTGTGAAAAGAAAAATCAGAAGCAAGAAATGTTGGAGAAATTATTCCCCTTTGCAGAAAATAAAGTTTAAAAGCGAATTACAAAATTATGACTAAGAAATAACTGAATTATGGTATTTCCTTCGGCGAACAAAGGAAAAAGAAATGTTTTATTTTATTATGAAGACGTCTATCCCGAAATTATTATTTCTTCAAAAACATTTACCATATTTCCTTGGGATAATTCAAAGGGATGCTGGTGGAAATCTATGTAGTACATATGTACCTACCTATCTACTTTCACATCTTATTCATTATGTTAATTTTTAAATTATAGTAGCAGCAATTATTGATAAGATATATTTAAAAAAATAAACAATTGTCGGCCTTCGTGGCTCAGTTGGTTGGGTATCTGACTACTGATCCAAAGGTCCCGAATTCGATTCCTAGTGTGGCACAGTTTTTAATTGTGTTTTCAATCTGGATCTGCTAGACTCCAAAATGTCGCAAGTTGTTATTGGGTGCGTGTTTAGTAAATATTTGACGTAGTACCTGTTAGTTTCCCGAGAAGCAATATTAAATAAGAAAATAAATGAATGAATAAAAGCATGAATAAATATAAATACATGAATAAATAAATAAATAAATAAATAAATAAATAAATAAATAAATAAATAAATAAATAAATAAATAAATAAATAAATAAATAAATAAATAAATAAATAAATAAATAAATAAATAAATAAATAAATAAATAAATAAATAAATAAATAAATAAATAAATAAATAAATAAATAAATAAATAAATAAATAAATAAATATATAAGTACATAATTAATTAAATAAATAAATTAATTAATTAATTAATAAATAAATTTATAAATAAATTAATTAATAATTAAATAAATAAATTAATTAATTATTTAATAAATAGATAAATAAATAAATTAATAAATAAATAAATAAATTAATTAATTAATAAATAAATAAATAAAAAAATAAATAAGTAAATACATTAATTAATTAATTAATAAATAAATATTTGTCATATTTCTTGATGAAGAAGCCCTCACATTAAAATCTGTTGTGTGTGTGTAAATTAGCTGAGCACATTTAAGGCCCTTTAAGACAAATAGATCATCACATTAAAAATATATTATCGTAGATTTTGTTAATCTCGAAGGATTCTCAATAATGTTAATACATTTGATTTTCAATTTATTCAAATGTCGCGTCATTTGGTTGATCTCCATAATAACATAAAATTATTAATTCGATCTTTTGATGAACCGATCTTCAAAAACGGAGACGAACCAAATTCAACATGATTATTTTAATGTAATAAAATTAATTATAAAAAACATGACTCCAAAAACGTTTACAATTGAATCATTTAAATTAACGTTCGTTTAAATAACCTTTATCTTAAAAAAATCATGTTATTTTGTTACATCAAACACAGCACATTATATGACTAAACAACACAAGATGCAAAATAATAATATTTATTCAAATCACTTTAAGAAGTCTATAGTTTTATAAGTTTTAGATAACCACTCTGTTTTTGGATGTCCGTTACACAAAAGACTAATCTAATCGTTTTGGTGTGCTAAGCATTAACGTAAGTACTGAAAATGATGATTAATACGGCTCATAGTGTTGGTCACATCTTTTTCTTTGTAAAGGCGATGAAATTCTTATAAATGTTGCCACATGAAAAAAATACCTCGCTCGGGAAAAAAGGAGGTTAAAAACTGTACGATTAAACTTTCCAATATATATAATAAGGAAGTGTAATTTTTCCCACAAAAATTACCAAGTCGATGAATCAGAAAAAAGTTTCGAGAGCCCCAAGGGGAGCGGATGGGAGGGGAGGGGGAGGGGGAGGGGGGGCACACAGAATAAAATGCCTTTTATAATCACAAAAAAGAATATTTTAACGAATTATTATAATTTCCCTAATTAATTCATACAAGAAAAATCTTTGGAGCATTAGCAGAATGTTTATTATAATATTAGGCTCCAGGGCATTGGTTCTCAAAAATTTTTGACCCATCACCCCCTTGATTATATATATATTTTTTTTGTTGTATTTTATTTGATGTAAACGGTAAATTTGTTTATATTTTCACACCAAATATTATTATTAACAAAAATTGATTATATTTTTATTAACTAAAATAATATGAAGTTTAATAAATCTTTAACTTATTGACATCGCTGTGAGATACCACCTAGAATATTGACCACCTAGCAAATGTCCTATAATAGAATACAAGAGGCAAAATAGCATCTCTCATAGTTTAGAAAAAAGATTCACCACCTATTCTGAATGCTTCCTTTTTACGTGAGACACGACTGGTGTGTGGGGGCACACGTCCATGTTGTGCTTCCTTTTATAAGGTTGTATGAACTCGCACACCTGTCGCTGGTTACCCCACACTGTGGAATATACCGTGATGGTATGAATGAATAAATGACAAATTGACAAGAAAAATCAACGAAGTCTTGTTATTATTCGTGATACTATTGTGCGCTCTTTACCAGGCGAAACGATCGTTCCATATATCTACAAGAAAAATATTTCGCAGAATATTAAATTTATTTTAATAACAGTATAAAAATTATGGAGTTATACAGACTAAATGCTCCAATAATCGCTAAAAAAACGGAAATTGATTTAATCGAATTTTTATTTTTAACCAATGGAAATCCCCCCAAAAAATATTCATAATGTTAGATGAGCTATTTTTATATTCAGATCTATACAGAGCGTCCAATTTGAGAACCACCGCTTCGGGGTATTTTAATATTCAGGATCTTCTTGAAATAATGTCGTGGTGTGGCTTAATTTGCATCGTTAAAAATTCATCGTTGGACATTTTAAACTGAAGTTCCACATAACCGGCGAGTTTCTATTGAATGAGAACCTCGGGTTCAATTCCCAGTGGGATGAATCTCACTATCTACATATGGCTTTTCGTTTGGTGCAATTTCTTTTTTCGCTAACTAAAATAAATCCTCAAAATATTTCAACAATGAACAAAACTGGTTTAATACAAACAAATTTGAATTTTTTTTTTCAATATTGGACACTGTCACTTCGTGGTAGAACTCCATAATTAATTAAAACTATGAAAAAAAAAATTTTATATTTAATTTTACGTTCTACTTAAATTTTTTCGCAAACGCGACTCCCATTCACCGGTATCGGGAGTCGCGTTTGCGAAAAAATTTAAGTAGAACGTAAAATTAAATATAAAAAAAAAAAAATTTCATAGTTTTAATCAAACAAATTTGAATGAGAAACTACGACGATGTACAACACCTTCCATAGACAAATGGAAACCACAGAGATGCGTATCTAAGATGGTCAATGGTCATGTCTCTATAAGACAAAATAAAAAGTTCATACATTCGCGGAAGCTTAGGAGTGACAGGTCCAATTGATTAGACAAAAATTGACATCGGAGGCGGCCCAGAACCGAAGATTGTACAGCCTGAGGACGAGGAGAGCTGACCGCAACAGTTTTCACCGACGATAAGTTGGGAAGAGGCCAGAAAGAAGAAATTTGAATGAGAAAATGACAGCGTTTGTGAAAGAAATTGAAATTGCACGGCAAATAAAAAACTCTCTCTCTCTCTCTCACGGGAAACAAAAGACCTAATTACTCGTTGGCTGAAGCAGAGGAAGAGAAGGATCTGCCTCGGTACTCTTAGATTTTTCGAGATAGAGGTTTTAGAGTTTTTTTATCCTGGTTGTCGATGTTCTAAGTGAATAGAGAATGTAAAAAAAAAGAAAACATATCATATGGTCGCAGAGTAGCCATAGCCATTCAAAACTAGTACTGCCTCAGAACAGACTATGTTTAGCGAGGCAGTAAAGTTTCCAAATGTGTGGAAAAAAAATAATAATAATTGTAAAATTGTAATTTATTTATTTATTTATATAATTTATGTACATGTATACAAAGGCAGGTTTATTGCTATAAGGCAATTTCTTCCAACCAACCCGAGCAACGCGAAGTCTTTTAGTTAAATTGGTACAATAATAATAATTTAGTGAGAAATTAATTGATAAAAAACAACATGAAAGAGTAAGAAATATAAAAAAATTACAAAAAAAAAAAAAAATGAATAGTATTTAAAAAAAAAAGAATAATAAAAATAACACTGATCATAGCAAGGAGGAAAAGGAGGTTACGGAAAGATATAGAAGGAATTTAGGAACTATTTGACAAATAAAGTTTTTTTAGTTTACCTTTAAATATTTGAATGGTTTGAGATGACGTTACTTCATCACTTAGGCCATTACATAGTTTAGCTGATTGTACTTGAAAAGAGGAGCTGAAAACTTCTGTATTGTGAATGGGGATAGCTAGTGTAGTACGTTCAGCAGTTCGAAGGGATAGGCCGTGACTTGACAAGAAAACGACGTTATTTTTTAAATATTGTGGTGAATAGGGATCATAAATAGTCTTATAAAGTAATGACAGAATGTGAAAGTTACGACGATCTCGTATCTTTGGCCAACGAAGTATATTTCTACAAGCCGAAACATGATCATATTTTTTGAGATTGTAAATGAACCGTATACAGACATTCTGCAATCGTTCCAGTTTATTTAATAATTCTTCATTTGTAATTAGGTATAAAATAAAAAAAAAATTGTATTTTTGTTCCTTTGTAAAAATATTTATACTGTTGGAAATATACTCTTCATTCATTCATTCATTCAAACATGGGACCGAGAAATGACTTGCTTTAGATTCAGAAGGAATTCGTCCATAAATGAGGAATAATCTCAATCAGCTATCTACATGCTTGTGTTGATTCAATTGAGACCAAAGCGCTTTATTGTGACATTTAAATCCATGGGATAAATATATTAAGTCAGGAAAATATATTGGATATTACTTATACATATGAGCAGGTGTAGCTGGGTTCCTTCTACACCTGCTAATATGGAGTTGAGTGGCGCAGATATTCATGCGTTTATGGACAGCGATGGACTGTGGTTTGTCAATCTTCGGAAATTGTCTAGAATTATTAAGTATACATATACATAATAATAATTTCTTAACTTATTATTTTTTGTTGTCTTTTTAGATTGTGTGTACCTATTTCACTTTTAAAACTGTATTTTTTAATTTAAAATATGTAAGTATTCCTAATGTTTATTTTTATAGATTTCTTATTCTTTTGTTTTTTACTGTAATGTAATAATTTCACAAATGTACAGGTGGCTGCTTCAGAACAGATTTATTCTAGTGAGGCGGCTATCTTATATTAAAATAATGTATATGTTTATATGATCATAAATAATTTTAAAAAAAAATTGCAGTTCGTAGCCAGGAGCGCAGCTACACTGGTATCGAAAGCTGTTATAGGCATGGATCTGTATATAAAGACTCCACACGTCTTCGCCTATTCTTGTTAATTTCTGCACATATCTGGAGCGTTGTATTATTATGAAGAACAGAAATAAACCAAAAGGGTCGAGTACAGTGACTGCAGAATTCCAATTATCCTAAAGGAATCATGTACAGAGTAACTCTTACAGTTATTCCACTTGAAGACTTTCAAAAACCTTGCTATCGGCAAGAAAATTGAAAGTATACGGGAACTACAACCAAAGAATACTTCTGTTTTAAATACTCTCGGTGGTGACGCCCTTCTGATCCTGAAAATTAATCCTGATCTATTTCCTTGACGCGGTGGGAGATGAGCAACAACACAAGACTGGGACGAGTGTTGGCCGGAATCAGCTGAACCACATCTAGCCTTAATAGTTACATTTTGTTAGGGCATATTATTGCCATGGAGATAGGATATTCCTTTCCAAAGGCGGAGGAACCTCTTTGGCCAACGGTATAGAATATGGAAAGCTACGATAGACTTCCACATTAAAGGCCTATGAAGCATCCCAAGAAACAGCAATGAATGACCACAATGTGTTTAGTATAATATAGTCTTTATTTAGGTTGATGTTCACCACCCATTCTGAATATAGTGCCTTTTTAGGTGAGACGAGACTGGTGTGTGGGTATACACAGATATGTTGTGCTCCCTTTTATAAGGCAATGCACACCCGCACACCTTTCGCTGGTTACCTCACATTGTGGGATATGCCGTGATGGTATGAATGTATAGTCTTTATTTATGTTTAGTAAAGTCATAGTGCACAAGCGACAATACAAGTTTATTATTGAGATTTTACGGCGATGGCTGAATGTTTCTTTTTGTAACATGCTTGCGTAGGGGACACCAGCTAAAACGATTTGGATTCATTTTACTCTTCCGAAAAATCCCACTACGTAGAGTTGGGGACGGTTTGCAGTCTGTCCAAGGAAATATGAATTCGGATCTTGAAAAGACCCGGTTTGTGAGAGGGTGGAAACAGAATTCGAAAGATCGTTCCACAGCAGTGTTAGTATAATAGTTCAAAAATGTAACGTTATTTTTCATACTTAATCGATTAAGACAGTAACCTCCATAATAAGGTATGTAAAAAATTTAAAAATTATCAACTTTTTACATGTTGGTACAGTTAATTTTTATTTTTTAATCATATAATATTTGTAATATTTTTGTATACCTACATAATATATGATAATTAAGTAATTTTTATGACTTTCATTTAAATATGGCTGTGTGTGATAGGATAGAAAAGTATGGCGTTCTATTCTCTACCTAAACCGTGACGGAATATTGCTTATTGGTATGTATTACAAAATACTACCAAATGATTTTGGAATAATATTTATTTGCAAGATAAAATCTATTGATATTATTAGTATCAGGTAGACATGTTTCCTAACTTGGTTGATAATATTTCTTAAAGTTTAACTAAGTTATGAGTCAAGTTTTAGTCATGTTAAATAATTTGTTTTGTGTCCAATATACATACATAGGTAGGTACAACTAACTTTACCCTAACTAACTTGTTTTAATTGGTAAATTATTATACTTTAGTTACCTACCTACTGAGGTGACAATTTGAATATCAACTATTTGTACATGTTTTGCTAACGAAACATAATTAAATATATCTAAGTCATATTCATCTCAGAAAGACTGCATTATTGCATTAACTTTAAATGACGCATCAGTCGTAAATATTCATAATTAATAGTACCTACCTAGTGCCTAAACCTAAATCTGCAGAAATCAATATACATATTGAATAGTCATGGTAATAAGTAAGCACCCCTGTATGACGCAATCATTTATAGGGAACCACGTTGTTGCTGTCATTGATACTCTTTACACTGAAGTAAATATATGTGGAAGGAGTAAAGATAATTTTCAGATCAGGAAGTTTTCATATTGAAGTTCGAATCGATTCATTTGATATCATTAAATTGGAAAAAAAGTTGAATAAATTAAATAATGTATAATGTTAACTCGACTTTACGTCATATTATTTTAATAAATTGGAGGTAGGTAGATGGATAAGTATACAAGGTATGTATGTACAATGACATGATATGTCACGGCTCAAGTGACATATACATATAATAACAAAATCAATCGAGATAAATTGAAAAGCTTTCTATTTTGAGTCAATCAGCATTTTTTGATCCAACTTGTACCAACATTAAATTTTTGTCATTTATTTATTTCCGATGAAAAGTACCTATCATTATTTTCATTACTGAAATTCGACGATTTTATTTATTATACGAGAGAAAACAAGAATGCTTTGAAAACCAAAAAAAATAAGATTTTTTACTCTCCACTACTATGGACTAGTTGAGTCATGATTTTACCATTTAAAAGCGTATGTTTTAAAAATGAATTTCTCAATGGGTATCATGTGACCCGAATGCATAGTCCTAGGTAACTAAATACTAACTTCTACTGTAGTATTTAGTATTATTAAGTTGCAATTGCGTTGCAGAGACATCACTATCTAAATACTACGACAAACTTAAGGTCGATGGCGTAGAAGCATTTATTTGCTTATTTTAGGGAACGTAGGAAGATGTATATGTGCTTGTTTAACAAGGACATATTCATTTTTATTTAAAAAAAAAAAAAAAATTCACAATATTGCGTACGAAGAAAAGAGATAGATAGTTTTCTATGGGTTTAAACTGACGTTTTAACCTGAGGGTTTCGATGGTTGACTTATGAATTGTTATTGTCATTATATATATATAAAAAAAAAAAAAATTTTGTCATAACAACACAAACACATGCAACCAATCTCACACTGACAGTTCTATGTCACAATTTTTCTGAAATTCCAGCGAATTTTTGGCATCTCGTATAGATCGCTGAATAATCTGTTTGGTATTTGATTTGACATAATTACCAAATCTATAATTGGAAAAGTCGCTATAATCATCATTCATCGAAAACATTTCGTATTTTATTATTAAACCACTTATAAAGTTCCTCGCGATCAACCTTATTTTGTTAGTTTACGTCGATGCGCATGCGCTAAGTATTTAGATATTACGTCTCTACAATGCAATTATCATACAAAAACTTCGTAGCATCCTCCAGTTAGGAAGCCACGCGATCTCCATATCATGGATTTAATTATTATATGGAGTTCTGTAATATCTAATAAGATATTATAGAACTCCATATAATAATTATGTCCATGATATGGGTAATCGTGAGGGTTTTGATTTCGCCGGTTGAACAGACTTGCCCCCCTGATCGGTTGGGTGAAATTTGCTAGTGGCAATAAGCCCGCCAATTTGTGTTTTTATGTCATGTACAAAAAGATTAATTAATAAAATATTCACAATACTATATTATTGATCATATTAATCAATCACTTTCTTTTAGATAATCAAATTTTATTTCTATTTCATAATCCATACTTTGTTTTGTGGTATCTGACATCTATAGAACCAATCTGTCCCAAATTAACATGAAAAACTCGTAAAACCAGGTTTGGAAAGAAAAGTTTTTTTAGGTGTATAGGTACCTTTTTTTTAGAGCGTGGGTTTCTTTGAACAAAATTAAAAGATATCGCTATTTAAAAGGTGTTGAATCAAAATTCACGACAGTGTCGTCATCATCGTCATCATCTTGAGATCGTTATACTTTATCTGGAGAGTCGAAGAGACAAAGAGATGATGAGGTTTTGAATGTGTCGAGAAACATTTGGAAAAATAGGTTGGCTACTTATTCCTTTGTCTCAAAATTCCGTTAAATGAAAGGGAACGTTTTCAACGTCATTAAATAATAACAAAGCGCTTGAAAAACTAACTAAATGATTTTAATAATTTTTGACAGAATTTAGTACTTACTTACTAATTTAGTGTTATGTATTTCTTACGCACAAGTATTTTATATCTATTAGTGAACAAATTTGCCACTAAGATAGTGTTATGAATGGCAACTTTAGAATCCTCTGATATCTTGCGATCATTCATAACTGTTCTTTTTTTTTTTTTTTATTTATTTTTTTAATAAAGAATATAATTACAATTATCATGTTATTTTGCCTAATCCCTTAAGGGGATTTTTGGCTGTGATCTTAATTGTAACAATTTTATAATATGCAAAAAATATAAAAATATGTATATACGTATATATACACATATATACATATAAACTTCAATTAAAAACTAATATTGTACATGTATTTATATACTACATTTTTCCTACAAAGTCTGGAACAACCCGCGCTCACCCCTTAGATCAACCATCGAGGATTTTTGTGTAATATATATCCTTTGGCTTTCTTTTTGAATTCCTCGATGGATCCACACTGCTTCAAGCTGGCAGGCATGGGGTTCCAGACCTTGGGCAGCAGCACATCTTCGGTCCTACGTCCATAGTCATTGTTGAATTTGTTTGTACGTAAAAGTTTGTTGGTCACTGATCTAGTTTGTCTGTCGTGTGTTATTAGTAGTCTGTCTTTAGGTTTCAAAAAATGCTCAACCAGAATGCTATACTCCACTCTCCTCTGAAGAGACAATACTTTAGATCGGTCGAAAAGGCATTTATTTTTCCTTTTTAACTTTTTAGCTATTTTTATAGTAATAATAATTTTTAGTAGTCTTTTTTGTATCTTTTCAATCTTATTTAGAGTAGTTTTATATGCTAATCCATATGACGATATTCCATATGATATTACTGAATCACAGAGGGCCATATAGGTACAGCAATCTGGCCGAGCAGAAGGTTAATCTAGGTCTTATTATGTTGAAAATTGCTGTCATAGTTCTTAGTTTACTGCAAACATAGTCAACGTGTTCTTTGTAGTTTAAGTGTTTGTCAATGATAAGTCTTAAATTCCTATATGATGTGACTTCTGTCAATGATGGGCAGTTAGTTTGTCTTAGTGCTCCATTCACTCTGTTTCTTGACATAACTCTTCTTTCGATCTCCTTATCAATCTAGACATATTCGTCGACTTTTTTATTTTTTTATAAGGCAATCCAACCTATAAGGAGGGTGATTTGTGCCATGACACAACGAATATGTGCATATTTATAAGGATTTCAATTTGTTGTATGAGAAAATCACTTAAAGATTTATTTCATTTAAATTAAGGAATTTTGATATGATTAAATAAACTTTAAATTAATTTAGGGAGAGAAGATGCAACATATTAACAGGCAGAGGGACATGTAGCTTGGAATAAAAGTCGAATTTATCGTGTATTGGACGCTCGAGCCATTCGTTTTCTACTTTTATTTGGCACGCTGTTCTGCTTTCTCATTTCGAGTATTATTTTTAGTCTTGTATAACAAAATATACATGAAATGACACGTATTGAATGAAAAGCATAAAGAATACATACTGTGTATATTACAAGATTTAAACTTTATTTAATAATTTCATACACAAAAATAAAAGAAGAAGAATCAAGAGAAAAGAACAGTAAAAAATTAAGAAACACAATTACTGTAAAAACAAACAAACAAATTAAATAATTACACCCAATCAAATATAATTAAACTTCACATTTTTTTTCATATATTATTAAATGTCTAATTTAATACAAGGAACTTTATATATATATATATATATATATATATATATATATATATATATATATATATATATATATATATATATATATATATATATATATATATATATATATATATATATATATATATATATATATATATATATATATATATATATATATATATATATATATATATATATATATATATATATATATATATATATATGTCATATTTGATGTTTTCACGGGTGAAATATGTTATAATATTTTTATCTCGGTTTTCCCGTGTCAGTAGGTCTTGACTAAGACCATTTGTCTTCCGACGTTTCGCCTGAATATCACCAGGCATTTTCAAGGACTTAACGAAAAGCACGCGCGCGACACACGTCTACTCACACTGAAAGCTCACCGTCAAGTGACTCGTAGTTTCGTTTGCCTTCGTTTGCCTAGTACCTGGAAGAACATTTTATATGACAAACAATACAATAATAATATTAATAATACCATAGCGAAAATAACCCCAAAACACAACAATAATAATATTAATGTCACAACTAAAATTAACAATAAATCACAACACAAAAATAATGATAAAATATTATTACCAACGAACACGACAGCAGGTGGGCGTGTCACAAGGAGCCAATCACGTCGCGCTAACAATATTTGACATAAGCGGCCATCTTGTACGCTACGAGTCACTTGACGGTGAGCTTTCAGTGTGAGTAGACGTGTGTCGCGCGCGTGCTTTTCGTTAAGTCCTTGAAAATGCCTGGTGATATTCAGGCGAAACGTCGGAAGACAAATGGTCTTAGTCAAGACCTACTGACACGGGAAAACCGAGATAAAAATATATATATATATATATATATATATATATATATATATATATATATATATATATATATATATATATATATATATATATATATATATATATATATATATATATATATATATATATATATATATATATATATATATATATATATATATATATATATATATATATATATATATATATATATATATATATATATATATATATATATATATATATATATATATATATATATATATATATATATATATATATATATATATATATATATATATATATATATATATATATATATATATATATATATATATATATATGTTATATTTGATGTTTTCACGGGTGAAATATGTTATAATATTTTTATCTCGGTTTTCCCGTGTCAGTAGGTCTTGCCTAAGACCATTTGTCTTCCGAGGTTTCGCCTGAATATCACCAGGCATTTTCAAGGACTTAACGAAAAGCACGCGCGCGACACACGTCTACTCACACTGAAAGCTCACCGTCAAGTGACTCGTAGCGTACAAGATGGCCGCTTATGTCAAATATTGTTAGCGCGACGTGATTGGCTCCTTGTGACACGCCCACCTGCTGTCGTGTTCGTTGGTAATAATATTTTATCATTATTTTTGTGTTGTGATTTAGTGTTAATTTTAGTTGTGACATTAATATTATTATTGTTGTGTTTTGGGGTTATTTTCGCTATGGTATTATTGATATTATTATTGTATTGTTTGTCATATAAAATGTTCTTCCAGGTACTAGGCAAACGAACTCCGTCGTCCCGATTGTTCATTATATCCCTTCTCTTATATATTTCTATAGCTTCCCTGTAAATTCTGAGAGGTTCACTGTTTAAACTTGCTATTATTTTTGAATGGTCAAAATCTATTGTATGTCCTTCTGTGAGCGAGTGTTGTACAAGTGAGGATGTAAGTTTTTTGTTTCTCATGTCGACTCTGTGCTCCGCTATTCGTGCTTCAACTTTTCGATTGGTTCTTCCTACATAAGTCTTATTGCACGATCCGCACGGTATTTCATATACTCCATGAGCTTCAAGTGGAATGATGTCTTTCGGGTTTCTTAGAAAGGTTGATATTTTATTTGTTGTGCTGAAAACGGTACGTATGTTATTTTTGTTTAATAGACGGCTGATTTTATCGGTGACGCCTTTGATATATGGTAGTCGGGCTGTTGATAATGGTGTTTCATTGGATTTTTCTTTCACTGTTTTTGGACTCTTTAATGCTTTGTTTATTATATAGTCTGAGAAACCATTACAACGTAGAGCATTTTTCGTGTATTCTAATTCTTGTTTTTTATGCTCGTGGTCTGCAATTCTTTTTGATCTTGTTATTAGTGTTTTTGCGACTGAGCATATTTGTGCGGGGTGATGATTGGACGTTGCGTGTAGGTATCTATCGGTGTGTGTGGGCTTTCTATATACTGTGTGCCCCAGTTTACCGTTTGCTTTTTTTAACACTAAAACGCCTAAGAAAGGTATTTGTCTGTTATTTTCCTTCTCCATTGTAAACTTTATATCTTTATGAATGCTGTTAATAGTGTTCAAAAAATTATTTAATTCTTCTTCTCCGTGAGACCATACTACGAATGTGTCATCCACATATCTTAGCCATTTCTTTGGTTTGAGTATTACTTTCTTTAAGACTTCTTCTTCAAACCTCGTCATAAATAAGTTGGCGACTGCTGGTGACAATGACAAACCCATAGGTGCTCCTTTTATTTGTTTGTATGTCTTATTGTTATAATAAAAAAATGTGTTATTTAAACAGTGATAAAATAAATTTAAAATATCGTCTGTGGTATTGAGTGTTTCTTTGATTATGTCTAGTGTCTCGTTAATTGGAATATTTGTAAATAAAGAAACAACGTCAAAACTCACAAGAATATCTGTACTTTCCAGTTCTAAGTCAGTGATGAGTGATATGAAATGTTCTGAGTTTTTGACATAGGAGTCTGCGGATTCTACATAGGGCTGCAACATATTCGCGAGGAATTTAGAAAGCATTTGTAACGGCGAACCAATGGAACTAACAATTGGTCTGAGAGGAATATCTTTCTTATGAATTTTTGGAAGACCATATAATTTTGGAAAGCGTGACGACTTCTCTCGTGGAATAAGTGACTTCTTGATATCATCACTAAGTTTTGTTTCCATTATTTTAGTTTTCGTGGTTTTCTCAAGATACGTGATTGGGTTGCTTGCATGTATTTTGTATGCTGGGTCTTCAAGGATATCGGTCATTTTCGATTTAAAATCTTCACTGTTCATCACTACTGTGGCATTGCCTTTATCAGCTGGAAGGATTATCAAATCTTTGTTGTTGCGTAATTCTTTGAGGGCTATTATTTCTAGTTTTGATAAATTGCATTTTGGTGGTGTATTTTTTCTTAAAATCGAGCATGTTTCTTGTCTAATTGTTTCGGCAGTATTATTGGTGCATTTGTGAATGGCTGATTCAACCGCTGTAATTATTTCTTCTTTAGGAATAGTTTTATATGATACACCATAGTTAAAACCTTTTGAGAGGACGGAAATAGCATTATTATTCAGTTGAAAATTTGAAAAATTGTGAATGACCTTGTTTGTATCCAGAGCGGCTTGGTGACAATATTTATTTTTCTGTAGGTTGGCAACAACACGCAACGTCCAATCATCACCCCGCACAAATATGCTCAGTCGCAAAAACACTAATAACAAGATCAAAAAGAATTGCAGACCACGAGCATAAAAAACAAGAATTAGAATACACGAAAAATGCTCTACGTTGTAATGGTTTCTCAGACTATATAATAAACAAAGCATTAAAGAGTCCAAAAACAGTGAAAGAAAAATCCAATGAAACACCATTATCAACAGCCCGACTACCATATATCAAAGGCGTCACCGATAAAATCAGCCGTCTATTAAACAAAAATAACATACGTACCGTTTTCAGCACAACAAATAAAATATCAACCTTTCTAAGAAACCCGAAAGACATCATTCCACTTGAAGCTCATGGAGTATATGAAATACCGTGCGGATCGTGCAATAAGACTTATGTAGGAAGAACCAATCGAAAAGTTGAAGCACGAATAGCGGAGCACAGAGTCGACATGAGAAACAAAAAACTTACATCCTCACTTGTACAACACTCGCTCACAGAAGGACATACAATAGATTTTGACCATTCAAAAATAATAGCAAGTTTAAACAGTGAACCTCTCAGAATTTACAGGGAAGCTATAGAAATATATAAGAGAAGGGATATAATGAACAATCGGGACGACGGAGTTCGTTTGCCTAGTACCTGGAAGAACATTTTATATGACAAACAATACAATAATAATATTAATAATACCATAGCGAAAATAACCCCAAAACACAACAATAATAATATTAATGTCACAACTAAAATTAACAATAAATCACAACACAAAAATAATGATAAAATATTATTACCAACGAACACGACAGCAGGTGGGCGTGTCACAAGGAGCCAATCACGTCGCGCTAACAATATTTGACATAAGCGGCCATCTTGTACGCTACGAGTCACTTGACGGTGAGCTTTCAGTGTGAGTAGACGTGTGTCGCGCGCGTGCTTTTCGTTAAGTCCTTGAAAATGCCTGGTGATATTCAGGCGAAACGTCGGAAGACAAATGGTCTTAGGCAAGACCTACTGACACGGGAAAACCGAGATAAAAATAATATATATATATATATATATATATATATATATATATATATATATATATATATATATATATATATATATATATATATATATATATATATATATATATATATATATATATATATATATATATATATATATATATATATATATATATATATATATATATATATATATATATATATATATATATATATATATATATATATATATATATATATATATATATATATATATATATATATATATATATATATATATATATATATATATATATATATATATATATATATATATATATATATATATATATATATATATATATATATATATATATATATATATATATATATATATATATATATATATATATATATATAATGTACTATCAATGTCACACAAATGTTCAAATGATCACCTCGGCACAGGACTTCCTAGTGAGGTGTTCATTGTATCCTATCAATTACAAGATTTATCAATAAATAATACCTACACTTCCTAGTGAGGTGTTAATTGTATCCTATCAATTACAAGATTTATCAATAAATAATACACTTCCTAGTGAGGTGTTCATTGTATCCTATCAATTACAAGATTTATCAATAAATAATACACTTCCTAGTGAGGTGTTCATTGTATCCTATCAATTACAAGATTTATCAATAAATAATACACTTCCTAGTGAGGTGTTCATTGTATCCTATCAATTACAAGATTTATCAATAAATAATACACTTCCTAGTGAGGTGTTCATTGTATCCTATCAATTACAAGATTTATCAATAAATAATACACATGCACACACACACACACATATGTACACATGCACTTAATTTCTAGCTCTATTGTGTAATTGTATTTGTAATTGTATTTGTATCTTCCTCATTTTACTGTCAATAACAAATAAATAAAATAAAAAAAAATAATTAACAAAAAAGAGAATCAAGAAAAATCATTACAAACATATCTATAGATAATTACCTAGGTACGTGTAAAATGAGATGATAGAGAAAAAAAATTATGGACATATAAAAATCGAAAATCATAGCAAATACTCTTGCACTTATCATTGGTGTTTGAGGAGTCAAGATTTTATATGTCTGACAAATGTTTTATGATTCTTGATTGTTTCCAGAGTTGGACAATTTATATAATGTCCTTGGGGCAACAGCCACAACGCGGTGTGTCTTTGTGTCTTCTTCATCATTTTATAATCAGGGATTTCGTGCATTTCATTCAATCGCTGGCTGATTCTGCCCTGCGCGCTTAGTTTAAACAGATGAAGACGTTGTGTTATGTATAGGAGTATATAATAGAGCTATTTAGAGCCAAAAATAGAGCTATTTGTTTGAAAAGGGAGGAAAAGAGCATTTTCGCAGAAACCAAAATAATGACAGCTACACAAATTTATAAATACAGATTTATTCTACAAAATTACTTTAAAAATGAACACAAAACACCTGTAACAAATAAGTATAAGACCAGGGGGCCTAGACAACGTGTCATTTAAGCTAAGCGTTATATCGCTAAGCGATAGTAAATGTATGAAATTGGTCGCTATGACAACACGTGACAGCCACAAATTTCATACATATCTATCGCTTAGCGATATAACGCTTAGCTTTAATGGCATGTTGTCTAGGGGGGCAGACAAGTAACTTCCGGTAAATATAATATACCTAGAGTAAATAACTATTACGGTGAAAGAACACTGCAGTATTCAATACCAACAATTTTTAACAGCTTGCCCTCAGACTTAATTGGATTAAATTCATTTAATAAAATCAAAAGATCCTGTAAAAAAATCACTTTTAACGAATAATGGTCTCTTCCTTCCTTTTATTTTATTATTTTATAACTTTTCCTTTTGTTTTTGTTCTTACTCTATTGTATTTTTTGGGTTTTCTTCTATATGTTTTTTTTGTTGTTGTTTTTATTCTAGTGTTGTTTTGGATCTATCAAAACATTTTTATATTGTCAAACCAATTTCATTTTTTTTGTCATTGTTGGTTAGTTTAAGTTAGCACATATATTGTATGATATAGAAACCCACTGATAACCATATATGGTTAGTGGGATCTTTTATAAATGAAATTATGTTGAAAAATAAAAAAAAAAAAAAAAAATAGCTTTATGAAAGAAAGCAAGTCACATGCGTGTATAGGTACATTATACACACAAGTTTCGTCTCACCTTAAAAGGAACTACATTCGGAATAAGTAATGAACCCCATTGCTGAAGTAGGTAAGTGAGATGTTATTTTGCATATTTCATTTTCAAATACCTCGCTCATACGGGCCACCCAAAAACGATGATAATAGAAAATTGTGGAAGCACTATTCTAAGCACTATTCACAGCAAGCGTAATATTGATAAACAGAAAAAAATATATGAAAAAATAAAAAAAATATTGCGTGCATTGACTGGGTTATAATATTGTTCAGGAACTTACAAAAATACTTTTTTTAAGTCTTCTGTAATGAGTTACATTTAATGATGTACGCAAGAGCACTTTGACCAAAATAATCTTCTTAAAAACGAAGACTTTCGTACTTTTTTCGGATTTTCGAACCTAATTAGTTTAAGCCAATCTCATTAATTTTTAAGAACTGTAAAATGTTATATAAAACTGTTATATTTATAATAAAATAATGTGATATTTTTTTCTGAAGGCAACAGTACAGGCCCGAAGGTTGTTTAAAGTCTAGCTTTGAATACATTATTCGCCCATTCTTACAAATAATTAAAGGCCAATTATGCTTATCACACAAATGTCTAAATATTTCAAAATAATATCAAAAAGAAACTAATGATTTAAAGATATAACTTTGTATTAACCACGTTTTTTGGTTGAAACGATGCGACCGGTTTCGGAACTAACCGTTCCCTCATCAGGCTAACTTTCAACTGAAACAGAATGTGACGACGTGCTTACAAGAAATCTATGGGGGCGGAGGTAGAGGTAGGGTGGGGGTACTTAGGGTTGGGTCTTGTGCAGGGTGGGTCCGATTGGCTGAAGGATTAGAAGTAAAAGGAAACATATTTAATAATGGACTGAAAGATAAATTTAACTGATTGTGAAACAATTAATAAATTTATCTTTCAGTCCATTATTAAATATGTTTCCTTTTACTTCTAATCCTTCAGCCAATCGGACCCACCCTGCACAAGACCCAACCCTAAGTACCCCCACCCTACCTCTACCTCCGCCCCCATAGATTTCTTGTAAGCACGTCGTCACATTCTGTTTCAGTTGAAAGTTAGCCTGATGAGGGAACGGTTAGTTCCGAAACCGGTCGCATCGTTTCAACCAAAAAACGTGGTTAATACAAAGTTATATCTTTAAATTAATTTGTTAAATATGAACCACAAAGTTAACATTCAAACATTTGAAAAAAAAAAAGAAACTAATGAGTTCAAATATTCTAAGGTAGAGGCGTTTACATTGTGGAAAATCATTTTAAAAATATTAAAATAACAATGGAACTTTGTTTTCTTTTATTCCACAACTAGTTTCAAGTTTTTTTGTGGACCTGCCACGTTTCACTTGCATACGTCAAAGTTGGCACTAAGATATCGTTAATAATGGAAATTTTGGCATCCTTTGATATGTTGCGATCATTCATAACTGGTCTAATTGCTTCCTTTACTCTTCTTTCGATCTCCTCATCAATCCGTCCATTCCGTTGAAACATGTTTCCCAGATAGACACATTCGTCGACTTGCTCGAGCCATTCGTTCTCTACTTTTATTTGACACGCTGTTCTGCTTTCACTCTTTTCAAACAACATAACACTTGATTTGCTGGCACTCATGCTCAGTCCGTTCACTATGCATCCTTCATATACCTACCATACTACATTTATCCAACTGCCGATTGATTCAAGAGAATGAAATTCTCTTGAAGGAAGTGGCAGTTTAAATCCTAGATACGCGAGAATTGTATGCAGGGTCTACATTTTCACGGCTTTTCCAACTTTGATGTCAAAAAACACCAACTTAGAGGCTTCGCAGCATATATGTTCCATATACGGATTTGCTCAGAATTCGGAGTAGAACATTTATTTTTTATTTATTTATTTATTTTAAAACTTTCTGAGCACAAGTGCACAATGGCGGGCTTATTGCCAAATAGCAATATCTTCCAACCAACCATATACATTTAGTGAAAAACTATTACAATTATGGTATGTAGCAAAATTTTTATACAATACAAGCAAGAGCTATAAAGAAAATAAAACAAACAAAATGAAAAAAAAACATATAAGCAAAAACAATAAAGAAACGGAGGTGACTGGAGAGGGGGGGGGGGGACATGGATAGGATAAGGAGACAAATTTAGGTGTTATGTGAAAGGAAATGATTTCTCAGATTTCTTTTGAAAGTGGGAAGTGTTAATGAAACTCGAAGTTGCGATGGGATGTGATTCCAAAGACGAGCTGCCTGTACGGAGAAAGAGGTGGTGAAAAAAGAAGTATTGTGTACTGGGATACTGAGCGTTCTTTCAGTATTTGATCGAAGAGGCAACCCGTGTTCAGAGAGGAAGTGAAATTGATTTCGTAGATAAACTGGAGCATTGGAGTTGTTTAAGACCTTGTATAGAAGTGTGAGGGTATGTAGGTTCCTACGCTGCCTGATGGGCAACCACCTTAAAAGAGATCGGTATTCCGATATGTGGTCAAATTTTTTCAATTTAAAAATATATCGAATGCATGTATTTTGTAATCGTTCCAATTTATCTAAGAGTTCCTGATTAGCGTCTAAATAACATACATCAGCGTAATCAAGGAAAGGGAGTAATATTGATTGGCAAAACGATATTTTGACGGAGAAAGGCAAGAAATTTTGCAATCTTTTTAATGAGTGAAGGGTATAATGAAATTTCCTGCTCACCACAGCAACCTGTTCCCGCCAAGATAGGTTTTGGTCTATTATTATCCCCAGGTCTTTTACTTTCTTACAAAGTGGTATAATGTTATTGTTGATAGATAAAGGGATTAAGGATGGCCAATCAATTTTGGCTAAAAGTTTGCAGCTGCCTATTAAGATTGCCTGTGACTTAGAGGGATTTATGATAATACCATTAGCTGATGTCCATGTAAAAATTTGGCTTAGATTGTGATTCAAACAGTTTAGAGTTGGGTTTATGTTATTTAAATCACAATTCAAATATAATTGAAGATCATCGGCATAAAAGTGATAAGAGCACTTTAGTATGTTAGGTATAGAGTTAATGAAAACTGAAAAAAGCAGTGGTGATAAAACGCTACCCTGAGGAACACCGGCAGACAAATTTACCAAATCTGACAGGTTTTTCTGAGATTTGACACGCTGATGCCTATCCATTAAGAAACTCATGAACCACCGAATAACTGAGTCTGAGAGATTAGCGGACCGGAGCCTCGCCAAAAGAATATCGAAGTCGACAGAGTTGAATGCACTACTAAAATCAAGAAGGGTGAGGATAGTAATTTGTTTATCGTTCATAGCACGCCTAATGTCGTCTGTGATTTTGACAAGAGAGGTCGTTGTGCTATGTCCACTACGGAAACCAGATTGAAATGGGTCCATTAGATTATTGGAAGAAAGAAAGTTGGAAGTCTGAAAAAAGACTATTTTTTCAAGGATTTTGGATAGCACAGGAAGAATAGATATTGGACGGAAGTCTTTTAGGCTTGTTGGCGAATTGGATTTGGGCAAAGGTATAACGAAAGCTGTTTTCCATGCAGACGGAAACTTATTGGATGTAAGTGAAAAATTAATTATGTGGGTAATGATAGGTAGGACTATATTTATAATCAGGTTGATCATATCAATTGAAAGACCATCACTGCCAACCGATTTGGTCTTTATGGATGCAATAATTTTCGATACTTCTGATTCGGAAACTTCGGAAAAAAACATTTTTTGACAATTTGGTAATGGAATTTGGTCAATACAAGCGAGTGTGTCAGATTTTATTATATTGTCAATAGAGACAAGAGGTTGAGCAAAATGTTTGTTAAGATCATTTACATCTATTAAAGTTGAATTATCGTTACTGTTACATTTACCGATCCCTAGGGAGTTGAGGAACTTCCAAGAGTCTCTTGGGTTGGAATTATTTAAAGAAGCATGGATGTGTCGGCGCTTTGCGTTTCTGCACGTTTGATTGCAGTGATTTCTAATACGTCTAAATTCTTCCCAGTGATTTTCGCTAGGATGCCTTTTGTACTTTTGAAAGGCTTTGTCTCGTTTTGTTAGAAGGGTAGATATTGCTAGAGTGAACCATGGAGATGGTGGATGTTTGATTTTAACTTTTCTCAGTGGTGCATGAGCATCAAAAATTTTGATGAATAGTTCGTTAAAGTAATCAACTTTTGAGTCGATATCTGCAAGGCTATAGATAGCGTTCCAATTTGCATTGTTTGCATCTACATCTAATTTATTTTTATCAATATTACGGAAATCCCGTAAATATTTAGTCGGTTTTTCCTTTGGGGGACATCGAATTTTAAATGCTGCATAAATAAAATCATGATGGGAGAAACCACAGGCTGCTAGTTGTCCGTGTGTACTGATCCTTTCAGGCTGTGAAGTTATAATGAGATCCAGTAGGGAGTGACATGTATCTACATGGTGAGTAGCCTGTGTTGAAATTGATTTTAAATTTAATGATTGCAGAATGTTTAAAAATTTTTGAGATCTTGGGTCGTTTCGTAAAAGGCATGTATTGAAGTCACCCATCATAAGAAAAAGGGGGAAAGAAGGTATGATCTGTTCGAACAATTCCTCCATGTCACCAAAATAGTTGAGAGTAGGGGGGCAGTACATAGCTCCTAAGAGAAGTTTCGAAAATTTAAAATTGATGCACAGCAGTAGGTATTCCATTTTTTCTGAACTAGCAGCTGGCGAAGATTTTGAAACAACCGTATAATCAATGTCTTCCCGAAGATAGATAGCAACGCCACCGCCTCTACTGTATAATCTATCATTGCGTATAAGCCGATACCCTGGCAAAGTATAAAGGGTAGATGGAAGAGATGGTTTAAGCCAAGTTTCACTTATAATGATGGCATGAAGTGATGTGTTGGCAAATGTGATTAAAAATTCGGAAAAGTGGGATGGGAGACTTTGTGCATTAATATGGCAGGCATGGAAGTCTTTGGGAAATATAGACAAACTGGAGACAAGGCGGGTGTGAAGTTGAGAGGTGATACTTGTTGATGAGTTATCAATATTTTGAATTAGTACATCACCATCTTGGGAGAGAAAAGATAAATCTGAGGCATCGCTGGAGTTTTGTTGTGTGATGTTTCTATCTGGAGAGTCTGGGATAGAGTAGAAGGAATCATCGGATGAGGAGGAAAACGAGGGAGAAGGCAACATGATGTTACAATAGTAAAAATAATAAAAAAAAATAAAAAAAAGAAGTACACAATGAGAAAAATTAAAGGAAGATGAAAAAAAGATAAAAAAACGATATCACGCGGAATATATATGTAAAGATGATTATTAAATGTAGTGATGAGGATTTTATCTTAAAAAGCTTATAACTCTTAATTTATTTGACAAAAAAAAAAGATATGAGCGGGCTATTTTTAGTTATTTGAGTCAGAATGGAATATAAAAACGAGAGAAAATAAAAAAAATATATAAATGGTATCTTGTTACTACAAGATAATTAAATAACAACAATATGGAATTGGACAACACAGTATAGTAAAATACTGTACTAATAGATAATAATAACACAGTATAGTAAAATACTGTACTAATAGATAATAATACATAAGTGATGCTTTCATTTGTGTCACAAAAGTATAAGAGGGTTCAAGTTAATATAGATGGTAAGAAAAAGATAATAGTATAAAGCTAAAACAAAAATAATACTAAAAAATTGGAATATCAGTACTTTTTTATACTATTAATTAGACGATAGCAAAATTACTGTCAAAAAGCACTTTATTACAATATGAATTAGATGAAAGTAAAAATAATGCCAAAAATTATAACATCAGTAGGTACTTTATTACACTCTAAATCTAAAGTAATAAAGCAATCAAAATGTTAGTGTCTCTGTGTGTGTGTGTGTGTGTGTGTGTGTGTGTGTGTGTGTGTGTTTGTCTCACGCCTTCTGAAAAACCAAGAGCATACAAAAATCTAATTTATGTGCGAACGTGTACCAGTATACCTGATGCAGTGTCACGCTAAAAATTATGCGATAAAAATGCTGAATTTTAAAAATATTTCAATAATTATTTTTCTCATACAAAATTTTCCAAGTCATATCTGTCAAAAAAGTGTACATTTTGCACGCAAATATCTGTTAGTTTAAAAGTTTGAAGTACGTATTTACACGAAAAAAATATATTTTCAAGTATAACTTAGCGTTTAAGTGAAAAACATGGTGAATATTTTGTATAATTATAATGTTAAACTTATTTTTAAAGTAAGCGTTTTGTACATAAATGCCGCCATTTTAATATCTTTTCATACAATATTTCATTTTCCTACCGAATGAATATGTTCTTGAAAATAATAAACCTTTGAAATAAATGTAATTATGAAATAATAAAATGAAACACAAGACATTACAGCAAGTTTTAAGACATATATTGTAAAAGTCTGTTAATTATTAGTAAAGATATAGGCATAATAAAATTGCAAAATTTGTATATAATATTTGATATTTCGGACAATTTTCATTTTTATGGCATCGAACAAACCAATGTAGGTACCTACATATTATTCATAAATGTCTACACACCATTTGATATTTTTTACATGTTCTATGGTTACTATGGTTACGGACACATTCTGATATTCAAATAAAATTTGTTATAAATCGAATTCGAATTAATTTAGAACATCATTGTAGGTAGGTACCTACATACCTAATACTACTTAAAAACCAACATTATACTAATTTCGTATAGGAAAATTATTTAACTATCTTAGGTTAACTACAATACACATGTCATTCAATCTACAAACTATTTCCTATAGTGAAATTCTTCTTTTATTTAAGTAGACCTTTGGGTGATTTTTTATACAAACTATTTCTTGGAGTTTAATTCTTCTTCCTCTTCTTTTGTGAAGTCATTTGGGACAGTTCATAAATAAACTTTTTCCTATAGTCTAATTTTTCTTTTTCTTAATTTATGTAGACCTTGGGTGAGTTTTTATACAAACTATTTCCTATAATCTAATTCATCTTCTTCCTCTTCTTTTATGTAGCCCTTTGGGTGAGTTTTTATACAAACTTATTTCTATTATCTAATTCTTTTTCTTCTTATTTTATGTAGACCTCTGGGCCAGTTTTGATACCAACTATTTCTTTTAACGTAATTCTTCTTTTTCTAATTTTATGTAGACCTTTGTTGAATTTTGTATAAACTAACTTCCTATAGTCTAATATTTTCCTCTTTTATGTAGACCAAGGGAGAGTTATCATACAAACTTTTCCTTTAGTCTAATTCTTCTTCGTCTTCTTTTATGTTGACCTTTGCGTTAGTTTTTATACAATCTATTTCCTGACGTATAATTATTCTTCTAATATGTAGACCTTTGGATCAGTTTTTATAGTAACTACTTTCTATAGTCTAATTCTTCTTTTTCTTATTTTTTGTAGATCTTTTGGTTAGTTTTTATGCAAACTATTTCCTTTAGTCTAATTCTTTGTTTTCTTATTTAATGTAGACGTTGGGTGAATTTTATATAAAATATTTCCTATATTTCAATTCATCTTCTTCTTCTTTTATGAAGACCATTTGGTCAGTTTTTTATATAATACATTTACTATTGTGTAATTCTTCTATTGCATCTTTTATGTAGACCATTGGGTCAGTTTTTATTACAAACTATTTGTTATAGTCTTATACTTATTCTTTTTTTTCATTTAGTCTTTTGGGTTAGTTTTAAGTCTTATAGTCTATTGTATAGAAATATTATAAACAACATGCACACTTGACGAAAATACATAAAACGAATGGGATGTGATCATCACTAGAATCTTCTCAATACTTTTTTTCAATCGAAATTTACACCATTTATTATATCATCATATATTGCTTAATTTTCAATAACTACATATTTGATTTTAATGACAATATAATAAAAAATCGGGGTTGTGGCCATTACTGGACTCTTCACAACGTTTATATTCAAATTAAAAAATATTTAAGTCTTCTTCTGTAATGTAGATCAGTTTTATTGTGCAAAATTGCGCCAATTGCGCCGCGCAGTGCTTCGCTGCGCTGAGTACTTCGGCAGGCGCCATCTTGCCCTGCGCCGTATTCACAGCCCGTCTCCTATTTAAGGGGAAGCACAGCGCGCCCAGACCATTCCGCTCATCCAGATCTCGAAGCTAGGCATCACGCTGCCCGACCGCTCGTCGTCGTTCAAATCGTCCGCGTTTCAAATTTACATTTATATTCATTAAATAATAACTCGACATTTCTGTACCAAGTAATAATAGTAAACAACAATTGTAATCATCATCTTGATAAATAAAAGAGTAAGTTAAATTTCCTGTTATATCTTTCAATCTGTCAACCATTCCTACCTGAGTAATATTTGATAATAATATTTGATCTATTGTATACGGTATCGCAGTTGCTTGGTCGATCAATCTGTGGCTCAGCTGTCGGGACTATCCGAACAGACGGCCTCCAGGTTCGAACCAAGCGGTTGAGATATCATTTGGGTTGTATGTAGCTGAAGGCGGACAAACAGGTAATACCTACACGTCCAACTGACCGACCTTACCACCTCAATCACAGGCGTGTATACCAGCTCACGCTGGTATGCAATCGCTTCCAACCAAGTGACCACTCTGGCACTTTAGTAAGCACTACATACCACAACACTTCTTACCCCAAAATATAATAATCTATAGGTATGCACACTTGACGAAAAATATTAAAACGAATGGGATGTGACCAACACTAGAATCTTTTCAGTACTTTTGTTTATTTAATTTTTAAGCCATTTCCCATCATCCAAAATTACTAAATATTTAAAACACATTTGCGTTCGATGACAATATATAAAAATAGGGGTTGTGGCCAAATCCAAACTCTTTACAACGTTGTCTCTTTATAATCAGTCATATTTAAAACTATTAACCATAGTCCATGCGTGCAGAAATTGTATGTACCTACTTATATATAAAAACAAATGGGTTGTGGCCATCACTTGAACATTTTACATAGCTTAAACTCAATTAAATTTCAAACTACTTTTCATACTACGAATTAGCAAATATTTTTTGTAACAATATTATATAAACGATTGCTTATTCCTTCACTAATTTACATTCTTGGCCAACGGCGGGACATAAAAGCTAGTGAGAAAATAAAAGATAGTACTAGAATTTCGAAGTTTGAATGAAAATGATACTAAAAACTGGAATATAAGTACAATATTAATCAAGTAATAATAATAATAAAGCCACAAAACTGAAATATCAGTACTCTTTTACACTATACACAATTATAACACCAGAAAATTTGAATATTAGTAGGTACTCTTGAATATTAATAAAATAAACATAAAAATAATATCAAATATTGGAATATTAGTAGGATAAGCATAGAAATAATACCAAGAATTGGGATATCACAATTTTTACACTAAAGATTAAATAAGTTGTTTATGAAATACAGAAAAAAAATATATGTATAATATATTAAACATAAGAAAAAAAATATATAAAGTGAAAAGTAATAATAAAAAAAGAAAATATATCTTGACATTGGCCAAAAAGAAATAGAAAAAAAATATAATTATATAAAACAATTTAATAGTAGCCGGCCGTTGGAATATAAACACAAAACGCCAAAAAAATAATGCGAGTATTGTTAAAAAAAAGAAAAAACAGATTATCTATGCACGCTCCGCTGTCGTGGTACACCTGTCAGATATGCATAGAATCGGTAGTGCTATCCGTATCTATGAACAACGAAGCGTACACAAATATCAGTTATGTAATTACAATTGTGATTCGCAATATAATTAATACTATAATGGTATAAAAGTAAGAGAATAACATCTTAAGTGTTAGGTTAGACGTGAGGAATTTATATTTTATGTCTGTCTTCTCGGCCTTAGTTCGCGCGGTGTGTTTTTGTCCGTCGAAGTATCGCGTTGTGGAAGCTGCTTTTGTAGATCAAGTAGTTGTTTGTATGTTGTTATGTTACGAATTGTGTTATTAACTTTCACTTTGATAATACCATGTGTGGTCCATACATTATGGGGATTGAAGTATTTTCTTGCATCGGTGAGAACTTTCTGCCGTGTTATGGTCAAAAACTCGGTTATCATAGTGTTAGTGCCTTTGAGTTTCTTTTTGTTTTGAAAGATGAAGTTACGTTCTTCAGCGGTATTGAAAGCAATAGCAATCGGCCGTGAGGACTTTTTGTGAGGTCCCAATCTATAACAGTGTGAAATTCTGGGAATAGTTGTCAGCTGAAGACTGTCGTGAAGGGTAAGTGGCATTGATTCTGACAACTTTTCATCTTTACTTTCCTTGATACCATGCAGAAGTATATATGTGCTTCGTTGTCTAGTTTCAATATCATCTACTTTTTTTTCCAATGTAGAAAAGGAGTCCCTTACCTCTTTAAGTGCTTTCAGAGTTTCTTGTTTAAAAATGGCGAAGTCGTTGCGTATCTGAAGTAAAGAATCCTCTTTACCTGGAATGACGGTACTAGAATTGAATCTTCTTTCAAACTCCGCGAATTTCTCTTCAATATTTGCTTGAATGATATCCATTTTATCCATATTGTAAAAAATTATATCGTAAATTCTGTTAAGCCTCAAAATTTTTATTTGTCACCTGCTAAAGCCATAGACAATTATGTGTGTCTGTGTGTGTGTGTGTGTCCGTTCGTCCCAATTAACTTTTGATCCGCTCAATTGACCGAGCCGAAAATTTCAGAATATATAAACAGTAATAGGCCTACAAAACTTTTTTACTAAGAATTTTGAATTTTTGTTTCAGTCAGGGGTTATCAACTTTTTAATTTTTACTTTATTTTTCCATATATCTCAGAAACCATTAAAGCTAGAACACTGAAAATTGCTATGAGTATAGACAAATACAAAATCTCAAATTTGATTTTTCACAAAAATTCCAGAGTTTCTCAAACTTTTTTATTGAATTTTTTTTTATTTATTTTTCATACGGCATGTGTTGCCTTTTACAAACATACATTAAAATATACATAGGTACTGAGAAAAAACATAGAGACTAAAAACAATAATACACTATGTAAAAGGAAACAAAAAAAGAAAACGTAATAAAAAAGTTAATAGAACAATATGTGAAGCAACTTAATATAAAAAAGATAGGTATATAGAAATAAAATTTGAACACAAATCAGCAGAGAAAACAGTGCAACTTAAAAATACATTTGTTTACAGTAACATTTACAAAAGAAAATAAAAAAGAAAAATAATATTACATAGATAGTCAAGATTCGTTCATTACATAATATAATCATTTCATTATATGTAACAACAAACTATTGATGCACCAAAACCCAATGCAAAGACATCGATCTTCTCAAACTTATTTGCAAGTCTTGGAAGTCTCTGCATTGGTGAGCCAAACAAATGATTTGTGTAGACATTTTGTAAGGCGAAACATTCACTATTGCGAGTGAGTCTTGACGGTACACGTAAGTGAATCTGTGACAAAAGACGAGGACAATCTACAACACCATTCAGTAATCTATGAAAAAATGCAAGATCAGCTACTACTCTCCTTATCTCCAGCGCATCAAGAGAGCAAAATGATCTCAAAAATTCATAATTGATGTCAGTAGACTGAATTCCCATCTTAAAATTGATGTACCTCAAAAACTTGTTTTGAACTCTCTCAACGTTATAAATATGAACAGTATAACACGGACTCCAAACAATTGAGTTATATTCCAGTATTGGTTTAATAAAATTTTTGAATAATAATATAAATGTATTTATATTTTTGAAATCCCTACTCAATCTAAGTACAAGACCTAAAGTTCTAAGAGCTCTGTTTACAGTTTGGTTGACATGAGAGATGAGACAAAATTTACTGTCAACTATTACACCCAAGTCTTTAATTTCGTCGACCATGCTTAAAGTTGATCCATTGATCTTATACTCAAAATGAATTATGTTTTTGATACGACGATATTTTTTAACTTGACATTTAGATACATTCAAAAACAATTTGTTAACCATACACCATTTTTGTAAGATGTCTAATGCATTTTGGAGTATTGTACAGTCATGCAAGGTCTAGATCGTCTTGTATATTTTCATGTCATCAGCAAACACCAAACATTTTACATCATAAAGCATACTTATTAGATCATTTATAAAAATATTAAACAAAATAGGACCTAAATGGGAGCCTTGTGGTACTCCACTTATGGCACAGAAATGGTCAGACTCTAACTGACTAATTTTAACAATCATTATCATGCAGATAGCTACTAAACCATGACCACAAATTTCCTGTAATTCCCAAAGCTTCGAGTTTACAAAGTAACAGACTATGAGAGACACGATCAAATGCCTTGGAAAAATCGGTGTATATACAATCAAGTTGACGGTGGTCTTTAAACGCATTCAAAACATCAAGCTGTAGAATTAGTAAGTTAGTCTAAGTGGACCTATTTGGCATAAATCCATGTTGCAAAGGTGATATAATACTGAATAGGTATCTATTAATTCTATTAAGCAGCAAAAATTCAAATAACTTTGGTATAGCTGATTGGATGCAAATCGGACGGTAATTCATTATGTCTGAGTGGTTTCCTTTTTTAAAAATAGGAATTAAATAGTTCGATTTCCATGACTTAGGAAAAATCCCAGTGTTCAGAGATAAATTAAAAATTTTGCATAAAACAAATGACAATTCTTTAGAACAATTTGATAGAAAGGTATTTGGAACTTTGTCCGGTCCTGGTGATTTATTTGTATCCAATGATTTAAGTGCCTTTTCCACTTCTTGTTCATCAAAAACAATATTAGGAATCTTACTAAGTTCATTATGCAAAGTTGATAGGTCAAAAGTTGATAGGTCAAAGTTGATAGGAGGTTCTTATGTTGAATTATCATAAACAGAATTGAAGAAACAGAAGAGAACTCCATAAAGAGGTTAACAATTTTTTGAGGTGAGTCAGCCCACTTATTATTTAAGAACATGGATTTAAGCAAATCAAAGTAATCACTATTTAGTGATATTTATAAAAACTACAAGAGTTTTCTGGGATTAACTCTTCAATTTTAGAAAGGTATTTTTTACGTAATTGTTTTGATAATTTACTGCACACATTTCGAGTTCTATTGAATAACATAATATATATAATCATTCATCGATCGAGATTATGACAAATTTATGTGTTTAATTGCCTATGTTTCCAAAGTTTTTAAAAATATCGAAAAAAGCCGAAACACCCCACCTAGATAATTTAATTTTCTATAAAAAATATTAGCATTGTAGTAGTACATTTAATTTTTTTTAACAATTTTTATAAAAATTGAATTTAGTGACGACATCGCTTCATACAATTTTTTATGGCAGTCGCATATACACAATATCTATAGTTTGATACTTAATAATCTAATCATATATACATACCATCATGCTGTTTTCATATTCCGGGTAGGAAAAAAGGACTGACCTCCAGCGGCGACTCTATATAAAGTGCGTTGGATCAATTGCATTACCAATTTTTAAAAATAATATTTAAATATGTTTTAAAAATATTTATTACTTACTGTTATTTTTTCTAAAAAAAATAATTAGTAAACACTGTCCATATACTTTATACCCTCGCCATCGATATAATATTATGTAATCTACAAATATTATATAGTTTAGTACGGCGTGCGATATTAAAAACGCACCGAGTTAAAATTGTCTATTGTATAGCGTATGTATGAACAGACAGAGATAGTCCCGTATTAGATGAGAAAGAGATACTTGTACTTGCTAGTAATGCATTTATTTCACAAATTCGTGCATTGCACCAAGATTATCATATCTAAGATGTACTTAGAATGTATATCTCTATCTCGCTCTCTCTAATTGGTTTGCAATTACTATTGAAACATGAATCTTCGCATGTTATATTTTTTTCTGCGTAATGTAAACAATATATACATGCGCATGCGTAATCAGAGTAATTTGTCAGGTTCTAGTCATTAAAAGTTGTGTTTTACATTAAAAGTTATAAGTCTTCTTTTGAGAATAAATTAAAAATAAATCGTGGAGGTCTTCCAAGACCAATGTTAAATATTAAACAACAATGCGAAATTAAAAGTAAGAATTTCGTGCGTGTTTTCAAAATGCAGTTTTATGATAAGGCATCATGGTTATGTGGTTGTGACAAATTAAATAGTTTATTTTGTTTTTCATGTTTAATATTCGATGGCGACTATTCCTACTTGGATTATAAAAGGTGTTAATGATTTGGCTCATTTATCTGAGAAATTAAAAAAACATAATTAATCACAAATTCATTTACGCAATACAATAAACTAAGCTAACCTAGATACATGTTGACATTAGAACACAATTAGATTGTGGATATCGATCAATAACAAACGAGTGATTGAGATTTTTGCCAAATAGAAACAGCACAGGATTGAACTTATTTACGAATAGGTAAAATATTTCGAATATGTATTTCATTTTCAATAAATATCGATTTACATACACATTGGTACAAGTAGGTAAACAAGCCAAAAATGAAATAATATTTCTGGCGCAGTTCACGGGTGACATCTGTGCGTGACACCGTCATCTCATTTATAAGGACTGTTGCTTTCATTGTTTACAAATAAATTAATTTCTCAATAGATGGCGTTACAAAAAGGCTTTTCCGTTACTTCATAGATGGCAATAGCATAGTACCTTATTTTCAGGTGAAATGTTACACACTATTCAAATATATAGAACTTTCAAAAATTACATTGATAAGGAAACTCAATAAGAAGGCATAATTGGTGAACGTTGCGCAAGCGTATAAAGTTATCACGTAAACCAGCCGATGACAAGTCGTAAGCCCTATAGGTGCCTCGAGTTCCTGGTTCTTCTACAATATCCCAACTTCGTCTATATTGAGATGTTGAAAAAATGTTTGTCAATAAAAATATATAAAACTAGTAAAACCCGGCAGACGTTGTCCTGCTTGTTTAATTATTTACCTCCAAATATATAAAAATGGTTGTTCGGTATGTTTCCTTTTTATCCCTTAACATTCTTATCTACATAGATTTGCTAATTATAATTCCGTATTTTTTTCCCTTCCATCCCTATTCATTTATTCATTTAAATTTTATTTAATAATTCATACAAATTTAGGTACTTGAACCTTTAGCATTATTCCAGTTTTATATAATATACCATTTTATGTATGGATATATAGGATTTTTGCTGAATAAACCCTCTAAGTAGCAATTCAATACCATTTTTTTTTCATTCTTTGTTGGTTTGGGAGTTCATCGGACACATACAAATATTCGTACATCCATTTTTATAGATATAGATAAATGAATAAAAATATATAAACGTATACACTAATGACAAACTTAACTTTTTCTTACTTAAAGTATAATTTATAATTTTTATTAACTACTGTATAAAGTTATATTGTACTTATTGTTATTATTATACTTGTAAAAAGGATTTTAATAAATAAATAAATAAATATACCCGTATCTCTTTTTCGCATTCAAAATCACTGTCAGTACTCATCTTGTTAAAATCTCTTCGACGATTAAAGTATGATGATAAAATTCACTAAATTTCGATTCAAAAACTAAATTTGACGAAAAATTCCGTTTTAAAACTCAAAAAAATTAAAGATTCGTGGCCGTCTGTAAAGAGGATTCTATGAATACATTTTGGAAAATCTATCTCATTTCATAAAATTTCCTTGATTCATTTCATCCTAACCCACAAATGGTACCTACGCTACGCTACGCTACGTTACGTCGCTGGAATATTTCTGATATAATATTTTCAATATTCCGGTAATGAATGTTGAAAAAACCTCTTCATTGAATTCATAAAACATTTATTGGTTATTTCTCAAAACGTCGATTTCCCGGAAAATTATATTATCACAAAGCACACTTTTGACATATTCGATGATTTTGAAAATTGATATTGAGCTCTCACAATAATACAATGACTCCGTATCAATAGATTCGATGTTTATTTTGTAAGGACTTCTTAGAGATAATGTTCAAAGTAATAATACTAGGCTATGAAATTAAGTGGACTGAGTATTTTTATTTAAATGGGATCTGCCGCTGCTACCATTTAATGACCAAATGTGCTCAAACGAGACATTTAACCAAATATCTCTAATTCTAGCTTTGAAAAGGCCCAAGTCTTAATTGAAATGTTATATATCTATGTATTGTAACCTTTAGAAGAAACACAAGAATTTTACAAATAATATACATATAATCGATAACGTTGATGTCTTTTTTTATTGTCCTCTATTTTGTAGTGGTATTTCATGTTTTCTGTACTAGCATATGGTTGTGAGATGCTGGATATTTTTGAAAGAAAATCGAATTTGTGGACCGATAAAAGAGGGAGACCAATGGCGTATTCGCACAAATGACGAGCTGTACGAAATACATCAGGCCCCAAGCATCTCAACGCATTCAAAACTGCTTAGGTTGAGATGGGCTGGACACGTACAAGGTTGCGGCCTATGTTGCGGCTCTAAGGGCCTAGGCAGTAAAGGCGGGGGTGGGCGGCCGACGCTGTTGTGCCCTCGTCATTCTGTACTTAGAGAAGAGCAGGACGGACGCCTCTAGTCTCGCTCGGCAGTTACTCGTCAACTGTGGCGAATGTTGTTGTGTGGTTCGGGCACACCGCCGGCGCAGACGTCGGGTCAGACATCCTGTGTTGACAACTAGACGTCAAATCTGACAGGTGATGATTGCGTCGGATGCCCCCGGTGTTAGCCCGCGGAACCTTCGGACGCCAACACGAGGACCGAGGGGTCGGGGTACAAGCCCCTCCGACTTGAAACGGAGTGTTCTTAGCGGCCGATTTTCGAGACCAATCGGAGGCCCTGACGTGTGTGGTTGGATTCTCGGGGGCAGTGGTTGAACCCGATGGATGGTGGATACTTGTGTTTGTCCGATGTTGCGGCTGCGTCCGGTGGTGAACAGGGCCAATGAGCTCTATAGCGTCGCCGGCGTGGAAGTGGATCGCGATCTCCCTCGATGGACACGTACAAAGAATGCCAGAATCACGCGCCTCCAAAATAATACTGAACGGACATCCACGTGGAAGAAGACGAGTGGGAAGACCCAGGCTGAGGTGGGAGGATGAGGTCAGGAGGGATGCAGGGCAGCTATTTCAGGTGACAGGCTGGAGGACGGCAGCCGAGGACAGAATGATTTGGAAGCAAAAGTTACAGGAGGCCAAGGCTCGATATGTGCTGTAGCACCATCGGAGTGAGTGATGTCATGTTTTCATTATCTTTAAGCGTATTTTTTTTTATAAATTTCTCATCAGGTACCTACAATAATTTCAAGAGTGCATTCTACTAGTTTCATGACACTGTTTTTGTGTATATGGTATATTATGAAAACTTTTGTCATATCATTATTATTATTAATTAACAGGCAGGCAACTATTGGTGATGGGCCTGTATCATGTGCTTCTTTGTGTAATGTACATCCAATCAGCCCCCCTAGACAATGTGTCATTTAGCTCAAGAAAAGATAACTCAATGTAATTCTCGTTTCTTTTCTTGAGCTAAATGACACGTTGTCTAGGGGGTCTGTTTTTAAATTGATTGAGTGTTCCAGCACTCACAACTTTATCTGTTCCATTCATCCACCACCCTGTTGTTCAGAAAGTGCTTCTTTGGATTCAGGGAATAGGATGTTTTATTCAACTTTAAGTTATGGCTCCTCACTTGTGGATTGTGATTCATTGTAAAAAAATACCAAAAACACTAATAATAATAGCCATATGTCTCGAAGATCGGAATTACAAGCGTATTCCTAATAATAGGATATGCGCCCGGAAACTCCGATAGTGAGAGTGAAAAAGATGATTTCTGGAACAGTGTGACCGAGATAATGAACGAAAAAAAGGATAATGAAAGAGTGATTCTGACTGGAGATCTAAATGGATGGGTGGGTGTCCGTAGGAAAGATTTTGAGTCAGTCCTTGGACCTCACGGCGATATTAGAGTGAATGACAATGGTAAAAGACTATTGGAAGTATGCACGGAAGGGAATCTGTTTGTGGCGAACTCAGTATTTAGCCACAAAAAAATTCACCAGTATACATGGGAAAGAGGGAATGAAAGGTCGATAATTGACTATGTATGTGTTGACGCCGCACTAAGGAAAGCGACAGTGGATACTAGAGTGTATAGGGGCGCGGAACTGGAGACAGACCACTACTTGTTAATATCGAGAATTGATTTGTTCACCGGGTGGCGCTCTAAAACACACCGAAGTGATCCACCGAAGCGAACCAAGGTAGAAAGGCTGCAAGATGAGAGTGTAAGAAATCAGTATGCAAAAGAGACCGGAAACGAACTCTTTAAAGCAATACACAGTAGAAGAAATATTGAGGAAGCATGGACGACGCTGAAAGAGACCGTGTGTAAGACATCGAAGAATATCTGTGGTATTGCTAAAAGAGGTGGAAAGAAAGGCGATGCTTGGTGGAATGAGAGTGTTAAGATAGTTGTGGGTGAAAAGAAGAAAGCATGGATGGCACTATTAGCCGCGAAAGGTTCGAATAATGAAGAAAGAGCAAAAGAGAATTATAAAGTATGCAAGAAAGTAGTCAAAGACACAGTAAAAAGGGAAAAAGATGGTATAAAAGAGAAAGAAAGCCTGAAAATAGCCAACGACTTTCCTGGAAACATGAAAATGTTCTGGAAAGGCGTAGCGAAAAGAAAAAATGGAACTGTGACAGCTTCGAAAGGAATAAATGATAAAGATGGAAAAATAATTATGGACGAAGATGGCGTGAAAGAGCGATGGAAGGAATATTTCGAGGAACTGTATGATAGCGGAGTAAGAGGGGACGTGAGTCAGAGAACATGGCAAGTAAGTGAAGATGATAAGGATGAAATAACGCAAGAAGAAGTGTTTGAAGCAGTAAAACACGCGAAAGCGGGGAAAGCTGCCGGGTATGACAGTGTATCAGCTGAACTTATAAAATATGGCGGCGAACAGACGTTGGAGTGGTGTCTCTCTCTTTTCAACAAATGTTGGGAAGAAGGACACACTCCCTCAGACTGGAGAAATGCAGTCGTGGTACCTTTGTATAAAGGTAAAGGATCGAAGCTCGACTGCAAAAACTATAGAGCCATAAGTTTGCTAAGCTCAGTTGGTTAGATGTATGCAAGGATCCTGGATCAAAGAGTACGAAAGGTTACAGAGAGCAAGATTTGGGATGCTCAAGGGGCTTTTGTTGGCGGCAGAGGATGTATAGACCAAATTTTTTCTTTACGTATGGTCACAGAAAAGGTTTTGGGTAAAAACCAAAAACTTTTCTGCGCCTTTATAGACCTTGAAAAGGCCTATGATAAAGTTGTAAGAGAAAAACTATGGAATATACTATCGATGTACGGAGTGAAGAGTAAGCTGATACGTGCAATCGCTTCATTAGATGAGAACAGCAAAGCATGTGTTCGTGTTAACGACACAACAACAACTTGGTTCTCTATAAATAATGGCGTTAGACAGGGGTGCGTGTTGTCCCCTTGGCTCTTTAATCTCTACATTGATTTCTGCATAAGAGCCCTTAAGTATGAAAGTAAGGGTCTGAAACTGAGTACTGTAACAGTACGTGATCTGATGTATGCAGACGACAAAGTATTGTTAGCAGAAAGTATGGAAGAGTTACAGTATCTTGTAAGTATGGTATATGAAGGATGCATAGAAAACGGACTTAAAATGAATGCCAGCAAATCAAAGGTAATGGTCTTTGAAAAGAGTGAAAGCAGAACAGTGTGTCAAATAAAAGTAGAGAATGAATGGCTTGAACAAGTCGATGAGTATGTCTACCTGGGTAGTATGTTCCAACGGAATGGACGGCCTGATAAGGATATTGAAAGAAGAGTTATGGCAGGAAACAGAGTGAATGGAGCACTTAGACCAGTTATGAATGATCGCAACATATCAAGAGACGCTAAAGTTGCCATTCATAACGCAATCGTAGTGCCAACCCTGACGTATGCAAGTGAGACCTGGACATGGCAGAAGTCGCACGAAAGCAGAATAAATGCAGTTGAAATGAGATCGTTAAGAAGGATTTGTAATAGAACGATGTATGACCGGGTAAGAAACGAGGATATAAGGAAAGAATGTAAGATTAAGAAAGATGTCATTACTAGAATGAAAGTGAACACATTGAGATGGTTTGGTCACATGGGGAGAATGAATGAGGAGCGCCTGACGAAGAAAATATACAGAGCGGAAAGGAATGGAATGAGAGGTCGGGGACGCCCAAGAAAGGGATGGCACGACCATGTGAACGAAATTTTGAAAGACGGAAATGTTAGAAGTGTGAGCAATAGACGAACATGTATGAGACGATGTATGAATGTTGATGAGGCGATGAATGCGTGTCAAGATAGAAAAATGTGGCGTTCGGTTCTCTCTGCCTATCCCGTGAGGGACATGGCGTGATGGTATGTATGTATGTATGTCTCGATCATATCCTCACGGTTCCTTTGTTCCTGCAGAGTTGGGATTTTTTAAATTTGCAGCCTTTCTAAGGATTCCAGACCACCCATTCTATTTGGCAGTTTGGTTGCTCGTCTTTGCACTTTCTCAAGCAGTGTAACGTCCTTGATAAAGTAAGGATTCCATATTTGAAACCCATCCTCTAGGATCGGCCTCACCATTAGTTTTATATATTTTTAGGAAAACTGGGACACTTAGGTGGTGAAATGATTACTTGATAAGATAAAGAGTAGAATTTTCTCTCTTAACAAGCACACACACCCTTCAAATCCTCCGAAATAGTAATGCCCAAATCATTTTGTTACTTGACTGGAGTTATCAAGCTTTAGTCCAAGGTGTACTGGAAATGGGAATGTACAAGATGTGTATGGGAAACAAATATTTGTTTTTTCTTCTTCTTCTTCTTGTACCGCTCCTAATAGAGGTTGGTGACCATCACATCACTCATTCCGATCCTGCACTAACCAATAAGTGACGCCGCATCCGGAATCACAAACAACTGCCATTTGAGATTTTAAGCCACGATATTTTATTCATTCATTCAACATTCCATTTTTCAACGGAGCATAGTCTTCCTCTGAGATCATGTAATAACTGTCTTCTTGTGATTCCCTCACACCGATAAGACTTCTACTCTAATTCTTTCACTGTCCACAGCGCCAGGCTCTGGAATCAACTTCCCTTTAATATTCGCACCTTACCCTCATTTTTCTCCTTTAATCGGCGGTTGAAGCTCTGATTTCTCTTCCCTCTTGTTTTTATTCTTTTCTCCTACTTACTCTCCTACTTACTCTGCCCCTTTCTTTTCCCTTCCCACCCCCTCTTTGTATATATTTTTTGCGTATTTTGTGTTGTTTTTACATTTATTTAAATTTTTTTTATATACATATACTTTAATTAGGTTGACTGGAAGACGTAAATTATTTAACAAGTCCGCCTTTTGGCTATTAAAATGTTTTCTTTTGTACATGATGTTTTCTTTGAATTTTATTTTAGTGAATAAAGATTTATCATTACTTACTTACTTTACGTGTCCAAGATCATCAACCTATATTGTGTCCCTCCAGTGATTTGCAGCCATAACAGCATTCTGATTCGCTTTCCACAGATCCTCATCAGAGCAACCTCATTCCATAAGTGGGCAGTTCAGCAGGTGTGACATGTTCTGCATCTCTCCACATTCGCATGCCATGTCCTGGTCATCCTTTAGCATACCCCATCTGTCCAGGTTTACATTGCACCTTCCTTCACCCGTCCTTAGTCTATTCAGGGATTTCCAGGTTGCATATGGTAGTTGATGACCCGTTGGAAGTACCTCTGTTTATTCATGGAAGTTTTCACTTACAAACCCTTACTTTCACAGCTCGACTCTTCTTTTTTTGCTGGTTGAGGTAAGTGCGGTTGTATTCCTGAGAAAACTGTTTCTAGACTTGAGTCTTGAGGGCGGGAGGATGTGACCATATAGCGGATGTCGAGAGTCATTCATCTGTCTCATCTTTTCCTCTTCAGAAGCTACGGCTTTTCTTACACGTGGTGATGCAATTCCAGATTTATTATTATTATTTAATATTTGTGTAGGCAATTAATAAAAATATACATCATAAAAATCATTTGGGGGCTGTTATCCTTCAAGAAAAAAATATGTTAATTTACTCCTGATTTTTGTAATAATTTACCTACTTATAATATGTGTTTGTCGTGTTTACTTGAATTTTTATAATTTTAATTTGTATTAAGTGCGTGTTGCATTGCAATTTATTTTTGCTATTAAAACGTAAATTAAATAAATAAATATTAAATATTGTGATTTTTTATTATTAAAATTATCATCACGCATCATTCAGGATTCTTACAATTTTTTTCGTCTCACAGATGTAGACTAAAAACACAATCAATAATTGTGTGTTTCCGGAAATCGAACTGGGGACCTTTCACTGAGGTGTCAGATATCTAACTTATGGAACCACGAAGGACGATGATATATATCTAAGCATTGTATAAAGTTGAATGGACTATTCAAGCCTAAAATGGCTTTCTACATAGGAAAATAGATTTTTTTCGGTATTCACATTCTTTTTTCGTTGTCCTCTTGTACGTATTTATCTTTCTATTTTCTTATCTACATGGTGTCCTCTATCTTCTTATCTTAAAGTGGGCTCTATTTTGAAAAGGGTCTCTGAAAACACATTGTCCCATTCGTTTCACCATCAGTGGTAATTTGGTCAAATGAATTCATCTCCCTTAGAATGAAAAATATACATAATTCAACAACTAAAATATTGTAAAAATCAAAAATTCATAAAGACGCATTAATTTAAAAAAAGGACACGTATGAAAAATGTATATATTGCAACTTAGAAGAACAATTTCAAAAATAAATATAACACACGCTCATTCTCATAGGTTACATCAAGTGCAAAGGAGAAAGAATTAAAAGCGAGTGGGTTGTGGCCAACGCTCAAATCCTCGCAAACAAGTCATTCTATAACGTATTCAAAATTTGTATGGAAAATATTCAGCATTTTCATGAAATGACTTTGTAAAATTATTTTTCATTTAAATATTTTTTTTACGAAAACTTGATAATTCTTCAATGCCATTTCATGAAAGTGATGTGTCTTTTTATCAATGTGAAAATAAAAATTTCAAATTTTAAATTTCCTGAGCTTGGGTTCACTTTGAAATATTTGATGGTTAAAAATATTGAGAAGCACCGTTCAAATATCCTTCAAAATATAATGGTGTCTAAGTCAGTATCAGATATACAAATTTACTATAATCGATAAAACAAAATAAACACGCCATACACAGCACGCAGCACACAGTACCATAGCATACACACATATACATTGTGATGAAACTTTCAGAATACAATCTCAGCATGAAAGTAGTTGATAATCTGCAACAAAAAAATACCCTCAAAAATTGCGAAATCCTAACTCCCCACTATATCCCCTTGGGTCAGTGAGGAGTAAAAAAAATGAATCGAAATACATCTAAATATTTGCCTCGTACTTGAAACCATATATTGAAGAATCATTCATATTAGATGTTTCCTAAGATAAGTATGTAGGTACAGGTACCAATCTAATCTGTATTGTCTTAGTCTCATGAAGTGAATTAAAATATAAAATTATATTGTTACTCCTAACTACACCAATATGATAACTAGTATAATGGATTTTACACCATAAATACCACCATATTGATAATTCTAAAATGAATATTTATTGGAGAGTCAAATGTTGGCCACAACCCGCCCGCATAATGTTAATTTTCAAACGAAAAAGGTTTATAACTCCGCATAACGTGTAAAAGAATTTTAACTGCATATTGTAGAATTCCAAATTGTATGTACGTTGTAGTTTCAGACTCACAAAAACAAGGATGTCCAAAAAGCGAAATAAGTGAGTCCTACAAAATACTGCGATAAAATCGGTGAGCTGAGTTTTCTGTATCAGGCTCAAATTCGATTTAAATCGGAAAAGAAATGTTTATTTCACGCAATTGATTCTCAGCACAGGAATTGCCTTTGGCAATAAAATCGCATTTTCCAAATGGTGCATAAAATAAAAATGTGACAGCCGACCGTCGTGGAACAGTGGAAACTTGTTTGACTTCAGCACTGACAAAACGGTTTCGTTTCCAGCAGAGGAAAAATGTATTTGATAATTTCAAATATCATCTTTGTTGTACATTATAACAAAATTTATTTATAAAATCTTCTTGTGTACATCAAGTGCACAGAAGCAGGTTTATTTTTTCCAACCAACCCGTTTTAATTTATTGTCATTTTAAGCTTTTTATTCACCAAATTGGTTGTAGATTTAAGTAACCGGTCACGATACTTATCAGGCTAGTTCACAACTATGTAAATTAGACTGATGATGGAACGGTCAATTTAGAAACTGGTTCCTTAAATCCACGGCTGGTGTGGTGAATATAAAGCTACAGAAGAGATAAGTAAAATTATTTCTAATGCAAATCTCGCTCTGAACTGGAAACAACGTTTTTACTCCTCACTAACCCAACGGTATATAGTGGGGAGTTATGAATTTGCTATTTTTAAGGGTATTTTTTTATTGCAGATTATCAACTAGTATCATGCTGAGATTTTATTCTGAAAGTTTTATCACAATGTATCTGTGTGTGTGTGTGTGCTATGTACTGTGTGCTATGTACGGCGTGTTTATTTTACTTTATCGATTATAGACTAAAGAACTCAATCAATTCTTTTCAAATTTCGCAAATATGTATATCTAATACTCGCTTAGACCCCATTAGATTTTGAACGATATATGAATAGTGCTTCTCAATTTTTTTAACTATCAAATATTTCAAAGTGACCCCAAACTCAGGAAACTAAAAATTTTAAATTTTTATTTTCAAATTGGTAAAAAGGCTTATCACTTTCATTAAATGGCATTGAAAAGTTATCAAGTTTTCGTAATAAAATATTTAAATAAAAAATAATTTAACAAACTCATTTCATGAAAATGCTGAATATTTTCCATACGAAATTTGAATACTTTATAGAATGAATTGTTAGAGAGGAGTTCAGCGTTGGCCACAACCCACTCGTTTTTTTGTTTTTTTTTTTGAATTTGCTATCTTGCAATGAACTCGCTTCTTGTAAATGGTGTTAGAAAGCGTTGAATCAATGAAATAAACTATTTTAATAACTAAGACAAACTCGAAAAACTTTAATATACCAGTATTTGATTCACCACTAGAACTTTAAGACAATTTTTCTAAATAATAGTGAGAACGATTTGTCTAGGATTTAGACATGTATCATGTATAGACTTCATCTGACTCATAAATCAGAATTTCCATGTAAAAGCTATTGCGCTAGCTAGACAGTTTGCTACTCAAAGAGCAAACGCAATCCGTATAATTAATTGGACATTATTAAATTTGCAACACAGCTACAAACTATTTTGCAAATTCAACGACATGAATATAATATTATGGCACATTAATTTTGTTCTCTATGTCATTGTTTTGTTTTATTTTGAAATCGTTTCAAACATAAATCTGCAATCAAATATTAAAATTGATTTGAAATTTTATTTGTACCTACTTTAAAATTTAACATCTAGAAGAAAATACTGATTTGCCGCTTAAAAATAATGTGTACATAATAACTAAAATAGTCAATATTATTGTAAAGGATTTTTGAAATGTTTTTCGATTCTCTTATCATACCCGAAAATTATTGAGAGAGAAATCAATATATTATGTAAAATATTACGAATTTTTATTCGTTTCATATTCATTTTAAAAAAGGGTTAGTTTTTCCCATTGATATGTTATATTTGTACTCGTAAAAATATGTACCTACATAAATTATGTACAACACCCGTTTTAAAATTATTTTGCAAACATTTGCATATTACCTATCTGGGAAAATTTATTTTCACCGTGTTAATTCTGTTTTTATCAACATATTGCTTAGTCAATTAATATAATAACAGTGTTGACATTCGTTAAGGTAAATACCAGAAATCATTGCTTTATTTAAAATAAATTTTATTTCCTAACTTCGTAAATTATTGTCTTTATTTGCAGTTTATACATAAATGTATATAAAATAATTCGTTATTGTTTTGATTTACGGTTCTGAATACAATAAACTGCATTCAAGATTATTTTAATTATCTAAAGTTCACAATTCAATTAATTATAATAATAATAATAAACACCACTTTGCACCCAGCGCAAGTGCGCAGAGAAGCAATATTTGCGTGAGAAATGTATTCAAATAAACTTATCCTCTGCTGGGGATCAAACCCATGACGCCCGCACAGAAGCCAAACGGCTTATCAGCTGTGCCATGGTGGTCGGCCGATTGAAGTTTAGGTTCAGTTCGAATTTCAATAAATTTTGTGCTATATTTATTTATTTTGCAGTACGTAATTAATTTGTTTTTAAAACATATAAATACATATTATAATCTTGCAAAAGAAAAACCTAGATAAAAACATGTTGGATTCAATGACCAAAATACAATTTTGTAAAATAAATGGAAAACTTACCCATGAAGTGTATAGTAACCAGCGAAAAGATTCTAATCCACTGCATTTTCCAAAACTCACAAAAACTCATTAAAACATGGAGAAGGAGATATGAAAAAACCTTTTTTTTCGTTTTTAAATCAAAGAATTAACTCTCAAACAACGCATGACAAGCGACAAAACTTTTCTAAATACAAAAAGACGAAATATCATTATTTTCCGTATAAAAACTTTTTCCGTGCAACTGTCGCGTTTGTATGACTATAATAAAAGTATAAATTTGCCCACAAAAGTTGCGCAAAGTGTGTTTTCGAACAAACTAGTGTCACATAATACACTCGACGGTTAACGGAGTGAATCGCAACCTTTCGTTGTATAGCTGAGTTCGGGTTAACGGATAACGGGCGCCGCTACGAAATCTCGCGTAGCACCGTACCTCGTAGCGCTACGACACGTAAGCTCAGGCCGGCGTAGTGAACGTTACTGAATGACTGTGAGACTCTCTCGGCTCGCTTAGCCATTCGTCGACAGAGGACAGGGCTTCCCAAATTCAATAAGCGCTTCATTCTAATTCAAGAATATTCTCTGAAGGAATATATCGGTTAGCGAGGCTTGTGTCGACTGTGTCGTAGGAAATTATTGTTTTTTGCGGGCGAATCATACTCGCTTATGTGCCTAGAAATAAATATACAGAATATTATTCTTGTTTTTCAATCAGGTTTACTTTGAAAATATTCTATTCATAAATACAAATATTTATTTATTTGTTATTAATACTCAAAACAAATATAACATATATAGACTGACTAATAACGCTCCACTTGGTAAAAGACTGTTCTGGAACTGTTACTTTACACAGTTGAGTATTTTTATTCAGCTGTAATTTTAATATTTTCACATTCTATAAAATAAGAGTAAAAAAAAACATGTTTAAAAAAAATTATACAAATACACAAAAATAATCAATTGTACAAAAGTAAATATAAATAGTAACGACAGAAACAAAAAAATGGTAATATAAATATGACATGTGCCGGGTCAGAAGTCACGGGCGGATAACCACCACTTCCTCAATGTGTGTGATATTGTCAAATATAGTTAAAACCATTGATTTATGGCAAAATTAATGTCACTCTTTATGAATAATACAATTAAATTAACAGAAAATTGGGAACATTAAATTAAGAAAAAAATATCTTGCTATTTTCATGGTAGGAAAATGAGAAAACTTTTTACAATTGATAAAAAATCAAACTGTAGAGACTTAGGCATACAAGTAATGTTGACTTATTTGACAAACATATTGGACATTATTACCCTCAAAGCTTATAAAATGTTGGAATTCCTGATGAGAGAATGCAAACCATTTACTCAAGTGAAATTAGCTAACTATATAACATAATTATTGTTATAAGTCGATTGGAACATGCGTCAGTCATCTGGAATCCACAATATTGAATGAAAACAACTCATATTTTTGAGACACATGAAGTACACATTTAGTAATAACTACATACAAACATCAATTGCAGACTTTACATACAAGACTAAGGAACTCAAACTAAATGTAACTTTATCACATAATAAACTCCAATATTGACTGTACAGACCTTCTCAAAACTTTGAACTTCAACATAACAAACAGAAGAGCAAAGCTAACATCAATGTTCTTATAAGACAAAAAACACTTACGCCGTTAGAATTCGCCACTGTACCGATGTCTTACCACATGATCAGGTCCGTGGACATATTCTGTATATCCAAGACCTATTTCAGGAGTCAAATTAGATAGAAATAATGAATTGTTTTGTAACAAGCATTAAGTAGGTACATGTAACATGAAATCAAAGAAGGGCTGATTAATTTACAATTACTTATGTTATTATATTATTGTAAAAAAAATATATTTAAACTAAGTTTAGTTTGTCGATCGACAATTCTTGATAGAACTCCATTGTATATTCTGACATAGAATAATATTCTGACGATGTGCCTTGCACGAAACTCGTCAATAATCATATAAATAAAATAGAACTATTACCAAGTATATTTTTTATATACATACATAAATTTACTTTTGTACGTTCGCCATTTTTATTTATATATTATAGTTTACGGCTTAAAAGCCAAAATTAAACAATATTAATACATACATGAAGAAATAAAAAAATAATATAACTAAAGCACAAACATACTATTTAACAATTCAAATATTTTCATTAAAAGCATGTTAAACAATTCAAATATATTCAATAATAGCATTTTAAACAGGATAAATACAACAAAGCAAAAAGATCCAAATAATTAATAAAGCATTTCATTTTTTAATATATTTGTAATTTTTATTTATTTATTTACTAACATCCTTTTTTTAATAAGACTATGTTAAAATTGTTGCATTACCTTATCAAAAAGATCAAAACATTGTGCTTGATGAGGGAATCATTTGATATTTGATAATGGGTACAGTAAATACACAGTTATATAACGGTAAAAAAAATCAAAAAACATATATACATAAAAAATAATAAAAAACGGGCAATTCCAAACAATTTTGGTCATATCAATACATACAGCATTACATACATACACCAGTTTGTGAAATGTGAAATGTTTTATCAGTCTTTGTTTGAACCTTTTAAAATCATTAATCTGTTATATTTCATAAATTTATTTCAATATAAGTACATATAAAAAATAATAATAATAATAATAAGTCATTTGTATAGCGCCGTTTAATGATTCAAGATCATACCAAGGGCGCTGATAGTCTAATGTTGTGTTGCTCTTTGAAACAAAGCTGTTTTTAATCCTTTAGTGAAAGTGCTCTTGCTTTGAGCACTGCGGACATCTAGAGGCAGTGAATTCCACTTAATAGGACCACTCACACTAAAGCATCGGTCATAGTAAGCCGCTTTGTTGACTCTGTCCAACTCCTTTAAGGATTTGTTACTCTGTGATCCAGATGACCTGAGTGTGAGATGCCTCCCAGAGAGATCTCTTCTCTGACACAGCTCTTGTTTATATTTTGGTGCCAGGTTGTTCAAAGCATTATATACTGTCAAACAAATTTTGTAATCAATTCGCTCTGGACACTTCAACCAGTGTAATTCGTTTAGTAGTGGAGTTATGTGACATCGTTTTTCTGCACCGAAAATAAGTCTTGCCGCTGTGTTAAATACCATCTGTAGTCTATCGAGCTGATACTTCGGCAATCCAGCATAAATGCCGTTGCAGTAATCAAGCCGAGATACAACGAATGAATTTACAAGTGTTTTAGTCTCATTCTTAGGTAAATTTCGACGAATGTTTTTCAGTTGTCTGAGTTGAAAAAAACATGAACTGACCGTTTTTGAGATTTGAAGGTCAAGTGACAACTTATTGTCCAAGTGAATACCCAAGAATTTGACACTTGTAGCTGGCACGAGTGTTTCTCCGTTGATGTTGATAGGAGTACTCTCAATGAGGTTCTGTCGCCGTGGTGAAGCTACCCATATAAACTCTGTTTTAGTTGGGTTCAGTTTAAGCTTGTTGCTAGACATCCACGTGGCGACTTTTTCGATGCACTCAACAGTTTCTACTTCCAGACGTTTTTTACATATGGGATTACAAAATTTGAATAGCAAGCGGTCATCGGCATAAGCAAATGAATTAAATCCTTGGTTTTGAATCAAGTCGTCAAGTCTTTTTATATACAGAATGAATAAAATAGGTCCGAGAACCGATCCTTGAGGCACTCCAAATTTTACAATTTCCGACAAGGACGTGTTGTTATTAACCCTCACAGATTGGCGTCTTTCTGAAATATATGAGGTCATCCATTTGAGAAAATTTCCACAGATTCCATATTCGTGTTCTAAAAGCTGAATAAGAATTTTGTGGTCTACAGTATCAAAAGCGGCACTCATGTCTAATATTGACACCAAAGCAATGTTCCCTGATTCAATTCCTGTTATAAGATCCGACAGTATTCTCATTAGAACAGTTTCGGTTGAGTGACTTTGCCTGTACGCTGATTGCTTTTTTGGAAACAGATCATGATCTTTTAGATACTGCGTCATTTGGTGTACAACTGCTCTTTCGAGTAACTTAGAAAGCACTGGTAAATTAGAAATTGGCCTGTAGTTTCCAGCATCTTCCGGGTCGAGGTTTGACTTCTTTAAAATTGGTGTAATGATTGAAGTTTTTAGGGTTTCTGGAACGCTCGTTGTCTCGATCATCGAGAGATTTATTACTCTGGTTATCACAGGTGCCAATTCTTTTACATAGGTTTTTAAGAGCCATGTTGGAATCGGATCTAGTAAGCATTGCTTATTTTGGCAGGCCATTATCATTTTTGATACTTGTCCTTCTGTCACGGCTTGAAGTATTTCAATTTTTGCCGTTGTACTTTTTTGTTCACAAATGTTAGGTATATCGTTTGAGTTGTTAAGTGAAATGCGGATATTTTCTACTTTTTCGGAAAAAGAATCAGCAAAATCTTGTGCCTTTGATAATGTTGTTGTTTCTGAGATATCCTTTTCTCTCACAATATCCAGGCTTTGCCATAACTTTTTTGGGTCGTCCTTATCGTTCTCGATTTTTTTCTTCCAATAGGATGCCTTTTTGTATTTTGTTAAGACTCGGTATGTTTTTTGTGAGGTTAGCCATTTTTGTCGGCTTAAGGCAGTTTTTAGGTTTTAAAAGATCCTTTCAGATTTTCTCATTACCTTTTTACTCTCACGACATTCAGAGTCATACCAGCTATTGTCATTGGATCGTTTTCGGATTATTTTAGTCTTAATGGGAGCAAGCTCGTCAATTAGAGAGAATAATATTTGATTGTATGAGGTTAACATGTCATCAAGAGAGGCATTCAAGATGAAATCATTGTCACATAGAGATGATTTTTGTAGTGCAGACGTAAAATCTTCTGCTGTAAACTTTTTCCAGTTTCTACCCGAGATGGTCTCATATACTGGAGGCGGAAGATAAAATTTTACTTTTGCTATAACAAGTCTGTGATCAGATAATCCGATATCAACTACTTGACACAGCTCTGGTCTTAAATCTTTTTGTGACATAACTACATCCAAAATACCTCCAGCGTCGTGGGTTGGTGAATCGACCCATTGTACGTAACCAAAATCATTTATTATTCTGTTTAATTTGATTGGTATATTATTAGTATGTTTTTCAAAATGAACGTTAAGATCTCCAACTATGAAAACAGGACATGAGTAAATGATGAGTCGTTCTAGAAAAGAAGTGAAATCGTGAAAAAATTCATTATTTGCGAGTGTAGATCCTGGCCGATAAATTGTTATTAAAATAATTGATGTTCCCCTCCCCGAAATTTGACACCCCACATACTCAAAGGATTTGTATGTTGAATTAATTGAAATATTTTGTGTTCTGAGATAATTCTTAGTAATGACTGCAACTCCTCCATGGTTGATATAATTTACTGAATTTCACGAGCTTTTTCAACCACGGTAAAATTCCTATTTTTAAGAGCTGTTATTGACGATGACGATGTTATTGACGATGATTTTCATGCCAGGTTTCACAAATAGCCAAGACGCCGAGGTCATTTTTGCTAAAAATTTGGCTAATATCGTCAATTTTATTATTTATCGATCGAGCATTCCAAATGCCTATATTCAAAAAGTTGGGATCTGTAACATGTCTATTTCTTTTTAATGCAAGAAGGTTTTTAATGTTATTTTTGATTCGTTTGCCCGCGCGACAACCTCTGTGACGCTTGACACCTATTTGTAAAGATGAAAGCAAGGCAAGGTCATTTTTATGTTTTTGTGATATAAAATTTGATTTAGTGTTGAAAGTTAATAGTTCTGCAGTTTGGTACTTGTAATTATTCATGAATCTGAAATGGGCGTAGTTATATTATAAGAAAAGATTTCAAACAAAAATTATAATAGATAAAAAGAAATAGAAAATAAATGAATCCAAAGAAATAAATTTAAAAGAGATGTTCACATACAAGTTTGGTGATACTTACCCACCACGGGCCACAATTACACGAAGTGATGGGAACCGGCGTGACAGGAGCCGGCGTGACAGGAGCCGGCGTGAAAAGAACCGACGTGACAGGAGCCGGCGTGACAGGAGCCGGCGTGACGGGAATATAGAATTGAAATTCAACTAAAAATCCATGTGAAATTTATAACTGAAGCTACACTTTTTGTTTTATATTTAAGATTGTGATAAACCACATTATATCGGTCAAAGTAATCTCACGGGAGTTGTTCACGTTTTGACGAAGAAACAAGATACGAAAAAATTCTAGTGGCTTTGGCGGCCATTTTATGGACACGGCAGCCATTTTATATAAGCAGACGAAACAACTTAGATAGCTAACACGTTTAATTAGTGTTTTTGTAAGAAAAATCACACTTTATCGTTCAAAAAGTAATCTCACAAGAGTTCTTCACTGTATTGACGAAAGTTTAACAAGAGTATCTGAAAACTAGCTTCGTTTTTTTTCACTTTTTAATAGAAAAACAAGCAGAGCACAACACCATACGTCCGGCTGCTACGGTAGCGCCGTCAGAACTGATACAAATTTCATGATTAAAATAAGTTACAAATTTCATGATTAAAACTATAACACCTTTTACAAATTTAACTTTTAATAGTCCAGTTGTGTGATTTAATAATAAGAAGTTGAAGTATTTTTAACAATATTTATTTAAGTTATTAAAAACTAGTTGCATGTAACACATGTCATCCAACTGTCGACAGCGATAGTATGTATAGTTGAAGAATAAGTACCAAACCCATAAATACAAATTATTTATTATTTTATGATATTTGGTTTTCTATACAACACATGTACTTAGGTAGTCAAGATAGGATAGTATGGAGGTCAGTCTTTTTTTCCTACCCGGAATATGAAAACAGCATGATGGTATATATTGTATGTTTGGAGATTAAGTATCAAACTATAAAGTCTTCTTTGATATTGTGTATAGGTGACTACCATACAAATTGTATGAAGCGATGTCGTCACTAAATTCAATTATTCTAAAAATTGTAAAAAAAAATTTGAGATGTACTGCTACAATGTTAATATTTTTTATATAAAATTAAATTATCTAGTTGGGGTGTTTCGGCTTTTTTCGATATTTAAAAAAAATGGAAATATAGGCAGTTAAACTCATAAATTTATCATAAATAAAATATTTTTCTTAATAAAAAATGTTTTAGAAACCCTGGAATTTAAAAAAAAAGTAATTTGAGATTTTGTATATGTCTATCTTTATACCAATTTTCAGCGTTCTAGCTTGTATGGTTTCTGAGATATATGGAAAAATAAAGTAAAAATTCAAAAGTTGATAACCCCTGACTGAAACAAAAATTCACAATTCTGAGTATAAAAGTTTTGTAGGCCTATAATATATATTCTGAAAATTTGGGCTCTGTAAATTGAGCGGATCAAAAGTTATAAGGGGGGGGCGGACACACAGACACACACCCTCACACACAGACACACACACAGAAAACTCACATAAAATGTTCTACTCCGAATTCTTAATAAATCCATGTATGGGAACATAATATGCTTCGAAGCCTCTAAGTTGGTGTTTTTAGCATACAAAAATTCCACTACGCCATACAAAATGTTCCTTCGTACATGCATCTTGGATTTAAACTGCCTCTTCCTTCAATAGAATTTCATTCTCTTGAACGAATCGACAGTCGGATAGATAAATGAATAATTTGTCATAAAATAGGACTTATAATTTATTTAAAGTGATGATTAATCTTTTAACCATACTCAAATTATGAACTTTTAAAATTTATCATAAAGTTTGTTATGCGATATTTGATCTTATAATTATTTTTGTGGGACTTTTTTCGAGTAGGTATCTGATGCATTTATTTATATAAAAAATGAGTCTGCTTTATTTTTACTAAATGCACTCACATGAATTATTCAAAATTATAAAAACGAGTTTACTTAAATTTTGATGAGATCCAAGGTCTGGTCGGGAGTGTTCATCCAATGAACCAATTTCTCTTTAACCACATTACGGTTCAATTTCATTTATCGTCAATTTTATTATTTGTTTAAATATTAAAATGGTTGTGGGTTCGAACCCCTAAACTCAACAATGACAAACCATAAAATACGTTGCTTTTGGGTCGGGAATATATTTATTTACCTTCCTCAGGTATTCGGCATTGAGACAACTATAAATTCTATGTTTGCATTTCTAAGCTCTTGATTCTATAATTCTATGTAGGTTTTAGTCTTTTTTTATAAACCCTGTCTATCATTTTACTATCGTATATATATTTTATATTGCTTCTCTGGCAAATAAAAGGTTCTACATATGTCAAAAATTAATTTATCACGAACCTAATAAAAGGAGACTTGTGATATTAATGGTCTCGCAGATCCAGACTGGAAACACTTTTAAAAACTGTGTCTACACCTGGAATCCAACGCGTGACTTTTGGATCAGGAGTCAGATATCTTACCAACAGAACCACGAAGGCAACGATAATCTTACAATTAAAGTTATTTTTTTGACCGATAGTTCTTGATGGAATTCAATTTGAAAATATAAAAAAAACTAGGTATTTTAAATTATTCCACTTTTCATTAATTTGGTTGAAAACTATCTACAAAACAACAAAATAAATATTGCAATAATACAAAAGTATTATATTTTCTGTTTTTTTTTTAATTTTGATAATCAATAAATAATTAAATCAAGTCACAAATTGTCCTGCAACAAATTATGCATTACATATTCAGAAGTCTAAGAGTCGTATAACAAGAGTTATTTGAGAAAAATGTAAGAAAAAGTAAGAAGGTCTCGTACTGCGAGAATAATGCTTACCGGACCTCAACTTTTTCATACATTATTTTTTATTTTATTTTATTGGTCCATTGAGAGTTGCACTGTCTACACAATTTATAAATTATAATACAGACAATGTACACAATTTATAAAATTTATAAGTCTACACAATGTTATAAAACAGACAATGTGCATTGCTTTATAAGTGGACCAGTGAAAACTCCATGCATTATTCAGTAGGATAATATTTATTTATTGGTTGATAGAGAGTTATACAGTCTACACAATTTATAAAACAGACAATGTACATTGCTTTATTATTGGACCAGTGAAAACTCCATGCATTATTCAATAGGATAATATTTATTTATTGGTTGATAGAGAGTTATACAGTCTACACAATTTATAAAACAGACAATGTACATTGCTTTATTAGTGGACCAGTGAAAACTCCATGCATTATTCAGTAGGATAATATTTATTTATTGGTTGATAGAGAGTTATACTGTGTACACAATTTATAAAACAGACAATGTACATTGCTTTATTAGTGGACCAGTGAAAACTCCATGCATTATTCAATAGGATAATATGTATTTATTTATTGGTTGATAGAGAGTTATACAGTCTACACAATTTATAAAACAGACAATGTACATTGCTTTATTAGTGGACCAGTGAAAACTCCATGCATTATTCAATAGGATAATATTTATTTATTGGTTGATAGAGAGTTATACAGTCTACACAATTTATAAAACAGACAATGTACATTGCTTTATTAGTGGACCAGTGAAAACTCCATGCATTATTCAGTAGGATAATATTTATTTATTGGTTGATAGAGAGTTATACTGTCTACACAATTTATAAAACAGACAATGTACATTGCTTTATTAGTGGACCAGTGAAAACTCCATGCATTATTCAATAGGATAATATTTATTTATTGGTTGATAGAGAGTTATACAGTCTACACAATTTATAAAACAGACAATGTACATTGCTTTATTAGTGGACCAGTGAAAACTCCATGCATTATTCAGTAGGATAATATTTATTTATTGGTTGATAGAGAGTTATACTGTCTACACAATTTATAAAACAGACAATGTACATTGCTTTATTAGTGGACCAGTGAAAACTCCATGCATTATTCAATAGGAGAATATTTATTTATTGGTTGATAGAGAGTTATACAGTCTACACAATTTATAAAACAGACAATGTACATTGCTTTATAAGTGGACCAGTGAAAACTCCATGCATTATTCAGTAGGATAATATTTATTTATTGGTTGATAGAGAGTTATACTGTCTACACAATTTATAAAACAGACAATGTACATTGCTTTATTAGTGGACCAGTGAAAACTCCATGCATTATTCAGTAGGATAATATTTATTTATTGGTTGATAGAGAGTTATACAGTCTACACAATTTATAAAACAGACAATGTACATTGCTTTATTAGTGGACCAGTGAAAACTCCATGCATGTTTTAATTGCATATACGCAAACATTGGATTTTTTTCCCTTTCGGGAGTCAAATGGTATTTTTATTAAAGGAACTCAATAAGAAGGCATAATTCGTGAACGTTGCGCAAGCGCATAAAGTGATCAAGTTAATCAGCCGATGACAGGTCGTAAGCCCTGTAGATGCCTCGAGTTCCTGGTTCGTCTACAATATTCCAACTTCGTCTATATTGAGATGTTAAAAAAATGTTTGTGAATGAAAATATTATTGGAAATAGCATAGAAAATTATTAAAAAATGACTAAATATCAATAAGTTATTATTTTAAATGGACATTGAATACTGAAATCCTCAGCAAGCGATATCCATTCCTTTATCAAAATCATATTTCATTGCTTTGAATGAAAGCTTCTGAATATTTTTATTATTTTCAATAGCATATTTGAGATTAATATATCAAATGTCGCCTTTTCAAATGACCATTTCTTCTCTAAATCAGAAATTTTCATTCGTCCATTGTCTTTCGTGTCCTGTCTTTCCGATATTCAGTCATGTATGTACAGTTTCGCCGCACAATTGTGAAGCTAAAGCAATAGTCTATCATGAATAGTTCCTTCAGACAATTGATACTAAATCTATGTTCCATAATGAATAGTTTCGTCAGACAATTGATAGTAAATCTATCAAAATCAACTCGAACAAGCCTTCTCTCCAGCCCTCAAGGCTCGGTTGATTAAAGTGTCTGAAGAACGAAAGCTGTCAATTTCTGAGAGTTTCAGATATATATGTACCTACCGGCCTGAAATTTATGTCGTCGTGGTCCTCGATGACATGCCAATATTTATATCCATACTAATATTTCCATCCGATGGTTTCTTTGGACTGTGTCAGTGGTCGGAAACCGCGGTTTGCGAAACACGCAAGATTCTGTTTAGGTCATCGAGTGGGGATCTTCCTTGACTTTTATGAAAGTACCGTAAGTTTAATGTACGTGTAGGTACTTACCTACATAAAATCGTCAACAAATATGGTCAGTTAATAACTAAATAATTCCAGTATTTTGTGGTAATAGAGTGAATAAATTAAAAAGAATATCAATAATAATAATTTATTTTAAAATATTTCTCTACAGATTCGATAAACATTCGTTTATCGAATTCAAAAACGTTCGAGTCGTTTTATTTTTATCAAATTAAAGCTTACAATGTATGAATTAAACATGTCTTATTCATAATAACTTATGTTAGGTTTATAACAGTGTATAACAACAGTACTGAAAATCACTATTCATAATAACATATAAAAGACAATAATGCTATATAACGGCTACATTACGCCTATATAAGATAAACATGGTCCCAGGTTGTTTTGACAGCAATATAAGACGAGTATAGGGACCGAACATTTCCGATAAATCCCGAATGTTGCCGATGTTCGCAATACATGTCAATTATTTTTGACATCTGTGAAGCGACGTGAATATTTGTTTTCCATTTCAATTCACAAATTAATATAACAATAGATAATTATTAATACGACCAAACGTATTGTTCGCGTCTTAATAATATGACGTAAACGAATTACAAAAAAATATTTGACATAACCACTGACAGATCATTTGATAAGGCTATATTAATTAAAGGTAACCTATTGTTTCATTATTGCTCCAGTTTTCGCTACAGTTTTTCATATTATTATATAAATAATGATATTCGCGATGTAAAAGATGAAAATAAAGCCCAAAAACTATAAGAAACGTAGCATTCTCAAATGTCAAATCACCGGAGAAACATGAATGAATCGCAACGTTGTCAGCTCAAACAGTAACATAGCAACGTTATAGTTATATTGCTATATAAATGTTATTATGAATACCTAGTCAAGAATATATTTGCTGATACTGTGTTTTAGCTATATAATGTTTTTACCACAGTATAAGGAAATATTATGAATAATACTGTAAATACATAATATAAAATATCTTACATAAATACCCACTCCATACCTACATCAATTATTTGCTTACAATACTAACACGATAATTATTATGTTGTCATCGATCCTGAAGATGAAGCAGTCCCTTCGAAACTGTTCGAATGAAATGACACATACGAGGTTTAAACAAAATTATTGTATATTTTTATTATTGCATATGCGCAAAGATTGGATTTTTTTCCCTGTCGGAAGTCAAAGATATTTTTTAACAGATTTTTAATTATCTCAATAGAGACGAAGTTGGAATATTTACTGTAGGAGAACCGGGAAATCAAGGCACCTACAGGGCTTACGACCTGTCATCGGCTGGTTTACGTGATCACTTTATGCGCTTGCGCAACGTTCACCAATTATGCCTTTTTAATGAGATCCCTATCAGTTCAATTTTGAAAGTTCTATATATTGTAATACTGAAATTCTTTTCGCTTGAAAATAAGGAATTTTTACTACAGCCATCTATGTGTGAAATTATGAACAACACTTCTTTATTATTTTTATTTATTTTTGTTGTAACGCCATCTATTGAGAGAATTGGTTTTTTTGTAAATAATGAGAGCAACAATTCTTATACCTGAGGTGACATATGCATTTTTCGCATAGAAGTCATCCCTGAATTGCGAAATTGAATAATTTCACACATCCACTGCCATCCTCACCACTCGATCCGAACCCGCTCTCCCCACATGATCTCTCCAGAATCGTCTTCGTGTTCTTCCCCATCGCACAACATCTTCGACATCACAGATTCTTCTTATCTCCGAGTTCCTTACTCTGTCACCAAGTGTTACGCCTGTGATGTGTCGTAGAGTCTGCATCTCAGTGGTTCTTCCCATGTGGCAAACCCATCTCAATATGTTTACCTTTATTCTATTAATTACATATTTGTTTATCTTTCATTCTTTCCTTGTGTCCTTTTGAAATTAGATCCCTTTTTTCTTAGCGATCTAATTTCTTCTGCATTTATTTTGTGCGATTTCTGTCATGTCCAGGTTTCACTTGCACACACCAAGGTTGGCACTAAGATAGCGTTATAAATGATATTTTTGTTTAAAAAAATCGTCTCTCAAAATAAATTTCAATCGTTGCTCTATCGATATATTGGTTAGCTATGTTGACTAATGAGTTAGTCGACCACTGGTACTATGGGACATTGTGAAGTTAGTATATTAAAAGTACTCTGCTCCCTACGACAGCTGATATATTGAAGGAATAAACTAAAGAAATTGAATTTCGTCGAGGAAAAACAATAGCTCGACATTATATACAAAGAAACTCCAAGAGGGGATAAAAAAATATCGAGATCTCCGTAGAAAGTACCTACCCTCTTTCTCTTTCTCTCGGCCGAAATAAATTTGAACGATTAATTGTTGGAAGGAACACAAATACCGAATCCGGTATAGATTTATAGATTTGTTTGAAAGGTTCTACGCGGTTTACTGTGTTGCACCTTTTTCGGATAGACTCTTTTTTTAAGATAATAAATTTATTTTGATCCCAAATCTTCAGCGGCGATGTCATGGGTAGGTCCCATTACCCGGGGGCTCGGAGTAATGCATTGAATTAGGCACTAGTTTGTTGCGCTAATTCACTAAAAATCATGTTGGTTCCCTATACATTCATACATTGTCTAATACATCTCGTCAATTATTTAAGTTTCCTACTTTCACAATATTATTCCTTACAAGGGCGATCCCTCTTATCAATTATAATTTTGTTTTTGATTCGATAGTACAGTGGAGATTGAAGCAAGCTGTCGGAGCAATGAGCAATTGTATTTCTTATCAAATGTTGTACCATTTCTGTTTGTAATAATATACTTACCTGTCATATAACTTGTTTTTCTCAATAATTTATATTGTGTTGATGGAATGCTTTTTTTTTGCTCTAACACTGTAAAATAATATTGTATCTTTCCCATCCTTGATCCGACATAGCTGTTTTTAAAGCCGCATTGGTTCATTTCCAAAAAAAAATATAACTCTGCATAGTAGAAGCCAACAAACGTTTTTCACTAGGTAAGCAAATGATCTTTACTTCTTTGTGCCTATAACGAAAACCTCGTTTGGACAGAGACGTTATAGAGTCATTGCTCCTAGAACTTTCAACAAACTCGATAAAGGAATCAAAGAGACAAAAAATAGTCATTCCTTTAAAACTAAAATAAAGGAATGGCTTTAAGTAAAAAGCAGACACTATGCAGAGGAGAGTATTCACCATTTATTATATTTGGTTGTTTTTTTTTTTGTGTGAGTTCATAATGTGAATCTATTGATGTTTTTAAAAAATTATGTTGCATTTTAAAATTATGTTGTACTTTTAAATTATGTTGTTTTCTTTGTTTTGTATTTGTATTTATGATATGTAAATTATATTGCTGTATATACTCAAATTGACGATAGTGTAATATACCTAACAGCAGCCCTAGAACAGGTAATACCTAGTGGGGCGTTGTTGATCAATTTATATAGATGCATGTATTGTGAGAAAGAATAAATAAATAAATCTATTCTTCCCAAAGAAAATAAATAAATATTGTTTTTTTTATCATTGATCGAGTTCAATTACTTTTTAAACTTAAAAATTTAATGAATAATGGCCGAATTTCGACCTCTGCGCGTTCTTCGGACTCTTGAAAAAATCAAACTTTTTTATTTATAGCTTTGAATTTTGTAGTGAAAGATTATTTTCTATCAGCTTCCATTGACTAAAACCAATCAAACGAAACGTTTGTCCTATGAAAAAAAAAACAAATCTTTATCGATGTTTTGATATTACTTTGGGGGCATATATTTAATTACTAGCTTTTATGTCCCGCCGTTGGCCAAGAATGTAAAATTATGAAAGAAAAAGCAATCGTTTTTATAATATTGTCACCCAATTATTTTGCAATATCAGACTATGAAAAGTGGTTTGAAATTTGATTGAGTTTAAGTATTGTAAAATGTTCAAGTGATGGCCACAACCCATTCTTTTTTATATATTGCTATAAAGTGTGAATGAAGTATATTTTCGCTACTCCCACCACCACCCGCTCTGCCTATGGGGACTGTAATCGGCCCCTTCACAGAACGCTAAGTGAACGACAAAAAAAAAATGCATAGCACGAAAAGTAGCTCATGGAGCCCTCTAGATTAGCAATCTCGGCACCATAGTGCAAAAAGAAACAATCAACGAGTGCGAACAGAAAATTCACACCCGTGGACTGTCTATGACCTCAGATCCCCCTACATGCAGACCATCAGAGAAGCGACCAAGATCTCTGGAAATAATTAATTTAACGGGAATCTTCTAAAAGTAAGGCACCATATCTATGACAGAAAACCTTAAAAGCTTTATAATTTTTCTTCGAGATCACAAAATCCGCATGACCAATGGGACCTTGAAGAGGCCCACGGACAGCAACGAGGAGCTCCGATCTATATGAGGACACCATTGGGTGGCAACATTCCCAAAGGATATGTTCCGAAGTTTGGTCCGGATATTGACAGAAATGACATGAAGCAGATGAGGCAATGTTAAATCGGTGAAGATAACTTTTAAAGTTTCCGTGTCCTGTGAAAAATTGGGAAGTCCAAAAGTCTGGAACAACACAGGGAGATTTAAGACGATACCTCACGTCGGGAAAAAATAAGTAGGTAATTCTTCCCACTGAGCAGGCCGTCCAGCGAGTCTGCCAGATGTTCTGCAAATTTTCATTTACAGTCCTTTCAACAAAGCCGCGTGACACTCGACCCTCTGGAGGGAAGAGAGGAATATTTCCGATCATAGAAGAACAGCCCCGCGTAAGGTTGAAAACAGCCCCTCTACGCTGAAGTTCCAGATCAAGGGGAGTCATGCCTGTCAAAATTGGCAGTGCTTCAGTGGGACTCGTTCCATATGCTTTGGATAAAGCGATGAGAGCGAATCGTTGGCCTGAGAGCAAAATTCTACGTATATGTTGAAGCTCACAGGCGTGAGACCAACATCCTGCTGCATAGCAAGCAATGCCGAGGTAAACTGCCTTATAGAAAAGACAGGATACTTGAAACTGTAAACCCCAGTGTGCCTTGGCGATGTGTGAGATCTTTAAAAAAGCTGACTTAGCTTTGTCGACACACAATCGAGCATGGTTTTTAAAATTTGGTCCTCTTTCCAGAACAACTCCTAGGCAAGTGATTTGGTCCCGAAAACTTACATTTGTTCCAGAGAACTTAATAGACGGCTGTCTACGTAGTAAGCCTTTGAAAACCAAGCCATATGTCTTATTAGGAGCGAAGCAAAGTTTATTTTTTACACCCCAGTCGGAAACTAAGGAAAGAGCTTGAGTAGCTGAGTTCTCAATAAATCTACGGGAATTACCACGGACGAGGATGTATGCATCATCGGCATACGCTTGAATCGTACAATTACTGGAGAGAGGAAGATCCAGCAAGTCATCAAAAAGAATGTTCCAGAGAAGTGGACCGAGAACAGAACCCTGAGGACATCCAATGCTTACCTGTCGCGTATGTAGAAATTGTCCCCCAGGCAGGACTATGCGGCGATTTTCAAAGTAACTCTTAACTATCAGATATATATTGCGGGGTATATTCCTTGACTTCAGTTTATGCAAAATGAGCGGCCACCAAGCATTGTCAAATGCACCACTAATGTCAAGGGAAATAGCAATAACATATTTTTCGTCAGAATGTCTTACAAATTCTGACATATAATTTATAGCATCGACTGTTGAAATTCCAGGTCGGAAGCCAAATTGGCGAGAAGAAAGTTGACATGAGTTAGAAAGATGGGATTCAATTCTACTGCATATAAGTCTTTCCAGAATCTTGCCCAGAATAGGCAGGAGAGTAACAGGTCTATATGCTTTTGGGTCCGTGCTAGGACGATCGCATCGTTTGGGAATTATAGTCATGAGGCCCGTTTTCCAACAGTCTGGAAAACAGCCTTCGTCTAAACATCTTTTTAAGAGGGAAACCATTTCAAATTGAGCCAAACGCCAACATCTTTGTATTAAAATAGAGTCGATACGGTCGAGGCCTGGGGATTTATTTAGTTTAAGGTTCCCAATAATTAAATCGAGTTCCTCAACAGAAACTGGTGGCGAAGCGGGTGTCTGAGGAATGTTGTGTTGAAGAGCACGTACCCATTTATGAAAAACATTGTCGGTAGACGGATCATCCGATGGAATCAACGCGTCCAGAAAAACGGAAGCAGTTGAATCGAGAGACGTTGTGAACTCACCAGTAGTTGCATCGCGGATGCAAGATATTGTTGCGCCATTTCCTCTCTTAGAAGAAACGGCGCGATATACCGCACCCCATGGATCTGAAGTCGAAACCTCGGAAACCAAACGTCGCCAACTTACCTTCTTCGCACGAATAATTTCGTTTTTATATAGATTGTGTGCACGTCTATAAGCAGAGTACAAGTCGAGAATAATAAACTCAGCAAAGTTCCTATTGCGTCCCAATTTAAGAGTTCGACGTGCACGTGTAACGCTGCGTTTCAAAGAATCGAGTCCTGAGTGCCACCAAGCGTTTGGTTTTAATTTTTCTGGAGTAGATCTGCCAATTGACTTTTCTGCACATATAATGATATTGTTAGTGAAATCAGAAGCAGTATCAGATATAGACATACTATTTGGGTTAAAGCGATTCAGAAATCGAATAAATTCAGCATCAAATTCGACAATGCGCTCACACCTCGTGCGAAAACGCCTTGGAATATGAATGAAGTATAATATTTATACAATTTCTGCTCGCATGGACTATGCGTAATGGTTTTAAATATGACTGTTTATCAACGTTGTAAAGAGATTGGTTTGGCCACAACCCCCATTTTTAAATATTATCATCGAAAACAAATTGTAATGTGTACCTATTGAAAATTTAGTAATTTTGGATGTTGGGAACCATCCTGGAAGAACCGCGAAGAGATGAAAGAACCTTCTTTTCCCAGGATGCTCTACTTAATAGGTAAAATGACTAAATACACGAAGAAGAAGAAAAAAGTTTAAACCCAGATACCTGCGAAGAGATGGAAGGACAGTTGGACCTTCTTCTCCCGGGATTCTCCAACTTCATAGGTAAAATGACCAAAAATACACGATGAAGAAGAAGAAGAAGAAATAAGTTTAAATCCAGATACCTGCGAAGAGATGGAAGGAAAATTGGACATTTTTCTCCCAGGTTAGTCCACCTTCAAAGGTAAAATGACCAAATAGACGATGAAGAAGAAGAAGAAAAAAGTTTAAATCCAGAAACCTGCGAAGAGATGGAAGGAAAATTGGACCTTCATCTCCCAGGATAGTTCATCTTCATAGGTAAGATGACCATGTACACGTTGAAGAAAAAGAAGAAAAAAGTTTATATGCAGAACCCGTCCTGGAAGACCTGTGAAGAGATGGAGGGACAGTCGGACCTTCTTTTCCCAGGATACTCCCCCTTCATAGGTAAAACGACCAAATACACGAAGAAGAAGAAGAATAAGAAAAAAGTTTAAATCCAAAAACCATCCTGGGCATACGCTCGACAATTCACCAAAGTTTCATTATAATCGGACAAACGGTTGATAAATAAATAAATAAAATAATTTTCCTATAGGAAATCAGTATAGGTATATTATTGTTGATTTGTAAGTAAATAGTATTAGGTAGGTACCTACCTACAACAACCTTCTAAATAAATTCGATTCCTAACAAATTTTATTTGAATATCACATTCTTTCTGTAGCCATGGAAACGATTCGAACACGTAAGTAATATCGAATGGTTCGGATACATTTTTTGAATATGTAGGTACCTACATTGGTTTGTTCGATGCCATAAAAATGAAAATTGTCAGAAAAATCAAATATTATTTACAAATTATGCAATTTTATTATGCCTATATCTTTACTAATAAATAACACATTTTTACAATATATGTCTTAAAACTTGCCGTAATGTCTTGTGTTTCATTTTATTGTTTCATAATTACATTTATTTCAAAGGTTTATTATTTTCAAGAACATATTCATTCGGTGGGAAAATGAAATATTGTATGAAAAGATATTAAAATGGCGGCGTTTATGTACAAAAGGCTTACTTTAAAAATAAGTTAAACATTATAATTATACCAAATATTCACCATGTTTTTCACTTAAACGCTAAGTTATACTTCAAAATATATTTTTTTTGTGTAAATACCTACTTCTAACTTTTAAACTAACAGATATTTGCGTGCAAAATGTACACTTTTTTGACAGATAAGACTTGGAAAATTTTGTATGAAAAAAATAATTATTGAAATATTTTTAAAATTCAGCATTTTTATCGCATTATTTTTAGCGTGACACTGCATCAGGTATACAGGTACACGTTCGCACATAAATTATATTTTTAGATGCTCTTGGTTTTTCAGAAGGCGTGAGACAAACACACACACACACACACATACACACACACACACACACACACACACACACACAAACACTAACATTTTGATTGCTTTATTACTTTAGATTTATTTTATATCAGAAGGAATTATATTGTATATGTGCATGTTCAAAAGTATTTTATTTGATTTAAAACATATACCTCCAAGTATGATATTGCTTATATCAGTTCATTAAATAATTGACAATATAATTTATAGTAATGAAGGGTATCAATCAAAAGAACTACTAACATGATCAACTCTGGTTAATTCGAAATGAATGGAATTATTATAAGTATAAATAATAGCTTAATTAATTTGTGATGTCGTGGGTCGGAACTAATAGATAAAGATTTAACGCGACTTTACCCTATTGAACGATCAACACATGAATAAATGTCTGTAGGTTTGTATCAACATGCAGCCGGCTGTGGTTCGTTGATCTTCGTTAATCTTCGGGAGTATTCGAGAATCATGAAGCTATACATATTGCAGCTGACAAGGCGCATCTACAATTTCAATCATTCACTCATGATTATACTCACGTCATAAATAAACTGCTTTGTGATAACCTAACCTAAAGGATCCTTTCAATAGATTACTTGGTTAGGTTTTGACAATATCGCTCTATGTTGGGTTATCAGCGACAGGTGTACGGGTGTGCAGATCCTTATAAAAAGAAAGAACGACATATGCGCTATACACAAACAAGAGTCTCGTTTCACCTAAAAAGGCATTGTATGCAGAATGGATGGTGAGGCTCATTGCTGAAATAAGTGGGATGTTGTTTTGCCACTTGTATAATGGATAAATGTTATTTTATTTTATGTATATTTTATTTTTGTAATCAATAACTCTATCTGCAAATACTTAGTACGTTTTAAGCGATGCGATGATTGTTTTTATATAAATTAATATTTTGTACTAACTATGTGACAGACGCCTGTCATTGGAGCATTGGAGACTTTCCCCCCTAGACAACATGTTATTTAGCTCAAGAAAAGATAACTCAATGTACGGAAGTGACAGTTGCTTGTCACGTGACAACTGTCACCTCCATACATTTTTTTTATTTTTATTTAACATATAATTCTACAATACAAATAAAGATACAATTTACCAGTACAGTATTTTTTACATTTTTTTCTTTGCAATGCCTCATCAAAAAGATTGCAATCTTGTGCTTGATGAGGGAATTACTTAAAAAAAATATATCAAGTACAGAGTACATAAAGCAACTAAATCAAATCATACATGAACAAAAAATTAAACAAACATTAAAAAAGTTTGAAAACAAATGAAAATGAGGAATACACAAATGGGAAAACATATCAAAATATGTACATGTTCAAATAAAAATAAGGAAATTCATGAAAATAATTGAGTTATCTTTTTTTGTTTCTTTTCTTGAGCTAAATGAAACGTTGTCGATAGGGAGGCTGATGTGTTTGTATCATGTGTTAACTTGTTTGTGTTTATTTCAATGTTCTGATAATGGTGTCTTAAAAAAAATAGAAATAAATCGATTACCTGGCTCTTACGGGACACCCGAAAACGATGATAATAGAGTGGAAGCACTATTCTGAGCCGGTGTATCTCAGCTGATAATAATGAATTCATTCACAAAAAGCGTTCTCATTTTAATATTGTTAGATAGATGCTCGGTACTGTTATGCAATCAGAATATTGCTTCTGTCTCATGAATAAAGACGACTTCTTTAAGACAAATGTTATATAATAAAAAAGACAAATCGCTTCAGCACGTGTCGAATCTAAATCTGGAATTAAAAGAAAGAAAATCTCCAAACTCCTCCTCTTATTTCTTACAGCTTCTGAGATAAAATCTAATTTCACGATTATATCGTCAATCCCACACTTTCATTTTAATTGAAACTTTTAATTTATTTCATTAAACGGCAGAAAATGATGTATTTTTCACAATATGTATGTATACTTATGTATATATGTATGTCGCCGTAAGTCAATGAAAGTCATTGGCTGATGTTAATGTCATGGGTCACATGATCACCTTATTTACAACATTATCACGTTATGCATTATAATATGATAATGTTCATGAGCAACATTATTACTTTAAGCGTGATATGGTATAATGGTTATTAACAAAAAGATCACTCTTTGAGCAACATTATCATTTTATGCGTTATATTATGGTAATGGTCATGAGCAACATGATCAATTACGGAGCAACAAAATCAATTAAGGCACAGTATTATAATGATCATGAGCAACATGATCACTTTATGCGTAATATTATAATGGTCATGAGCAACGTGATCAATTTAGGCACAACATAATCAATTAAGGTGAAATATTATAATGATCTTGAGCAACATGATCAATTTAGGAGCAATATAATCAATTAAATGAGCAATATTATAATGATCACTTAATGCGTAGTATTATAGTGGTCATGAGCAACGCAATCACTTGATGCGCAATATTACGATAATGGCTATGAACAATATGATTACATTATGATCACTGATCGATTTACCTGCGACATGATCCATTTTCATTACTTATGCGAGTTTTTTTTTTAAGTCGTGCGTTCTGCGTGCGTGCGAAACTCATTACAATGAGTTTCATTGTAATGTAAGTATAGAGTACATTGTCTTCTGTAGGTACCTACCTACAGTCAAAAAACACAATTCTTATTATTTAATATGTGATGTATATTCACCTTGCAAGGAATATTGTGTGTTATTTACAAAAAATCCACTGCCTCCATAATTAAGGCCGCACAGCCACTGAAAAATTATTGCGAGTTGTACCCTACTTTTCGTAGAAGCGGAGGGGTTTGTCTCGCCATACATTTCGTACGACTTGACTAGCACGAAACATGAACTTCGTAAGCGACAATATGAATAATTAATTCCTTTTTAAAAAAATCTAGAAACAAATTTAAAAATCTAATACCGTCAAAGTATTTTTATAATACTTAACAATAATTTAACAAAATAATAGTTGACATCTAAAATATTAAACGGATAACGAGGGAATCCCAAAAAAAAAAGAATTTTCAAATATTATGATTATGGAACTGTCAAGTTGTCGACAATACCAATAATTTATCACAATCATTGGCTTCATGACGATTATGTCAATAGTCATCATTCAATCATCACCACCACGTCGTATCCTTATTTGGAGTAGGCAGAGAGAACCGAACGCAAGACTCCTCTATCTTGACATACTTACATGTTTTGCCTCATTTACATCCACGCATCGCGTCATACATGTTCTCGTATTATTCTGACTTCGTACATTACCATATTTCAAAATCTCATTTATATGATCATGCCAACTCTTTCTAGGCCGGCCCCGACTTCTCATTCCACTCTTTTCAGCCTTTTATGCTTTGTATGTCAGGCGTTCATCGTTCATTTTCTCTACATGTCCGTACCATCGCAGAGCATTCAATTTATTCTACTCACAATATCTCTTTCAATCTTGCATTCTCGTCTGATGTCCACATTCCTTATCCTATCGTAAATTGTTGCATCGCACATTCATCTTAGGGATCTCATTTCCAAAGCGTTAATTTTACTTTCATGTCCATGTCCATGTCTCACTTGCATACATTATTGTTGGTACGACTATTGCATTGTGCACAGTGAGCTTTGCGGGCCTTGAGATGATTAGGTCTGCCATTATTGTTCTTAATGCTCCGTTCACTCTATTTGTTGCCGTTACCCTTCTTCCTATATCCTCTTCCAACTTTCCATCACGCTAAAACATACTTCCTAGATACAAATTGTAATATCAGGTAGTTTTAATACTCAGATATATTAAATTACACGCGTTTAAACAATTAATACAGTTTATTATAAATTACAGTAAATATATATACAAAAGCGAAGTACAATAAATAGTTTACAAATTGAACCACTACATGAGAGCACTTGTAGATAAAAAGCCTCGACAACCCCCCGACATTCCTTTATATAAAACCCCGAAGATTGCCGAATAGGTAATTTACTCGTAACCCCGCTATACATATTGCCTGATACAAGGCGCAACATCAATATATCACACGAATATTCATCCACTTGTTCTAGTCGGTCATCATTCACTCGTATGTCACATTCTGTTCTTCTTTAGGTACTTTAGACTTAGCTCCATTCATTTTCAGTCCATTTTTAGCATGACAGTAGTGGCTAAGTAAATGAGGATACCCCAATGTAACTACACAATCACATTTGAGTACCACCGATGCGGCCTTAACAAGAATTCAAAAAAAAATTAAACGCGTGTGACTGAAAGTGTTAGGTATAATAATATACTCGTGGCGCAATTAATTTCAAGGGAGTATTTGCAAACGAAATGTTCGTGCGCCTATTTCGTTAAGTTAACCCAGTTCCGGAGAAAATTTATACGTTGTGGTTTGAATTTTTTGCTCAAAAATGCAAGGTTTGCTGCTAGGTAGGTAGGTATATCAATGGAAAATAAAAACGGAAAGGAAAAAATATTTTTCAACGTAAACCGCGAAGCCGGACACCGCCTAGCGGTGAAATATGAAAACAAAAATCACATAAAAAAAATACAAAAAAATATTTCGTGTATTTTATTATTTAACCCTTTGTGCGGTTTTACGCCCTTGTGTGTATCTTCAGCGTCAGAATTAGTTGGTTACGTTAATTATATACCTACATCAGAGGAAAATGATATTAGCTTTAAATAAATGAAATTAAAGTCAAGTCAATTTATTTATTATAATGAAAGTATAAAAAAGGATGCAGGATATATCAAATAAAATAGGAAATTCTCCCCGAAAATAATAAACTGTTTAAATGTATTGAAAATCCATATTGAAAAAGTACTGCCTCAGAACAGACTTATCTAGTGAGGCAGTAAATTTCCAAATAGGCACAATTGTACATAGTATGTTTATAATAAGTATTTTTAAAATATAGTTATTTTTTTGTTATTGTTATATATGTATATGTTGTGTAAATAATGGAAATAAATAATTTAATTTCATTTCATGTATGTATGTGGTGTGGTTTGATTGATGTTGAATTAATATTATTTTGTATGAGGGTTTTTTAATGGGGTGTGCTGTTTACCTATTATATTTGGAAGAGACAAATATTAACGGAATGCGAAATTACTCAAACCAGAATAAGTGAAACAATGAGCCTACCTGTGGGAATGTGGAAGGCTGAAGGATTCTGGAACATTCCTCTCAGCTCCTGATGATGTTGTGACGAAACAGACACTTAAATATTGAGTACCTACACAATCACAGATAGGATAATTAGCACAGTTGAAAATGTTTTATTAAACTGATATGCGACGCGTGCACGATAATCTTGTTGTTTTTTGCTCAGACGAGCGATGCGAAATTATATGCGTTTAGAGCGATGCGGAATTGTTAATTATGCGAGAGTCAAATTGATACTAAATAATGAATGCGTTTTGGTACTGCGCGGCGATGAAATTATTGTTGCGGGTGAAGATGGACAGTGTATGTAGGTAAAAAAAGGGTGTAGGTACTGGATATAGGGAAGTCGAAATTTATTCCACTAACATCCAATCCAGCCACATGCATACCGTCACTTTACCTCCTCAGCAATACAATGGCGAAACCAGTATGTATATTTTATTTAGATGTAAAAAATAAATGCATTTTCTAACATCTAGTATAACCAATAAGCATATTAACAAGTAGAAAAAATAAAAAGTTTTCACAGTATAAAATATAAAATAACATAAAACAGCAAATTATTCAAATTTACTCAAAAATACAAAGAAGCACACAATATCTTAAAAGAACTTTTCCTTTATGTATTCAACACTTAGGCGACGAAAAGTGGCAAGACCAGATGCTTCCTTAACACATTCTGGCAAATCATTAAGTACTTATCTACTTATCATATATACCAGTTTTAGTGCCATTTTCAGTGATATTTTGATAATATGTACCTATGTAAAACATTAATTTATTTATTTATTTATTTATTATTAAGAACCATTTACAGCTAACAAGTTATTATAGGTACATCAATAGGTTCATAAAATAAGAAAAGCTATATATAAAACTGGTCAGGCAAAGCTAATTTAAAACAGCTAATATAAAACTGGTCAGCCAATTACAAGTGGCCACATCCTGCATTAAAAATTGGAATACAAATCTATAAGAAAATAAAAATATCTTAAATGGAATTTATATAAAAATGAACCGATACAATAGAAATTAAGATCACAACAAAGAAAAACAGTGAAAGATGTTAACAAAAGTAAACAAAAAGATAAACATTACTATAAAAGATACAATTAAGCACAAACAGATAAAAAAGATAAACATTATAGCTAGAAAAAAATTAAAACAAAAAGCTAGTTTAATACGTTAATTTATAAGTGAGGAAAGTTTTCATATGAATGTCACCAGACTGTCACCAAAAATATCTATATCCTTGTTAGTATATAAAATATTATAAAATCTACACATCCGAGTAATAGGATGTGTGAAATTGAAGAATACGTACCAAAAAAAAATTAAAAAAAAAATGTTAAAATTGTTATTAAAATTGTCGTTACTTAAAACAGGAATAACTCCTAGTTAGATAGACAAAGATTTATTGGAGGAACTAAAAACACATGGTACTTCCCAACAACTATTTTATTTTATATTATTTTTATTTTTAAACTATAAACACTTAAACACAAATTTACAAATATTTTAAGATATTTTGATTTCTATATAAAACATGCAGGTATGTATGTCAGGATAGGATATTATGGAGGTCAGTCTTTTTTTCCTACAGCATGATGGTATGTTTGTAGATTAAGTAGGTATCAAACTATCGAGTGAGATATTGTGTAGTGTATACTGCCTTACAAAGTGTATGAAACGATATCATTACTAAATTCAATTTTTATAAAAAATGTTAAAAAAAGTTTGAGTTGCACTACTACAATGTTCATATTTTTTATAAAAAATTAAATTTTATAATTGAGGTGTTTCGGCCTTTTTATGGTTTATGTGGAAAGATAAGTAAAAATTCAAAAGTTGATTACCCCTGACTGAAACGAAAATTCATAATTCTATAATAATAGAGTTTAACTTTCTATATTTTCCTATAGAAAGTTAAACTCTATTATTATTATAGGCCTATAACTTTCTATATTTTAAGCTCTGTACATTTAGCGGATCTAAAGTTATAAGGGGGGGCAGACACACTAAATGTTATACTCTACTCACTACCTATGGCTTGATACTTTGTCGATATGTAAAAAGAATAAAATTCTTTTGAACAAATCGACAGTTGGATGATCCGATATTAAATATTGAATGTGTTTGGGATACCCCCGTGTCATCTCACTTTGTATTCAAATCTCTGGCCTAAAGTCGTACATAGTTAATGACAGCTCTGTTTCTTTTTTACTCTGTGATAGGCCGCTATTGATTTGAATTCTACATAGATACCATCACCCCAATTCCCTCTCGGGGTCGGCAGTGAGGACCGAATGCCACATTTTTGGCACACATTCATCGCCTCGTCAACATTCATACATCGTCTCATACATGTTCGTCTGTTGTTCACACTTCTAACGTTGGCGTCTTTCTGAATATCGTTCACATGATCGTGCCACCCTTTCTTAGACGGCCCCAACCTCTCATTCCATTCCTGTCAGCGCAGAAGAATCACACTATGTAGCGTTGGAGAAGATTTCCATCAAGTTTGCTTCATATACATCAGGTTCATTAATGCGGGTTTATTGCCATAAGGCAATTTTTTCCAGAAGAAGAAGAAGAAGAAGAAGTATATCTAATACTCGCTTAGACCCCATTAGATTTTGAAGGATATCGGAATAGTGCTTCTCAATTTTTTTCTATCAAATATTTCAAAGTGACCCCAAGCTCAGAAAACTTAAATTTTTTATTTATTTTCGAGTTGGTAAAAAGGCACATCACTATCATAAAATGGCATTGAAGAACTACCAAGTTCTCATAACAAAGTATTTTAACAAAAAATAATTTCAAAGTCATTTAATGAAAATGCTGAATATTTTCCATACAAAATTTGAATACTTTATAGAATGACTTGTTAGTGAGGAGTTTAGCGTTGACCCACTGTATTTACCAAATTGGTTGTAGATTTAAGTTACCGGTCTCGATACTCATCAGACAAGTTCACAACTTTGTGAATTAGCCTGATGAGGGAACAGTAAATTACGAAACTGATTTCTTAAATCTACGGCTGATGTGGTGAATACATAAGCTACAGAAGATATTAGTAAAATTATATCTAAAGCAAATTTTGCTTTTATGAGATAAAACACTATGTTTTTGGAAGAAATTGCAATTAGGCAAAGGAACTTGCACAGAGTGCAAGGAAGCCGTCTCTTAAGTTTATTTGGAACATTATTTAACAAAGAGAAAAAAAAATACACCTCATGGTGATTGATTATGAATCTCTGTTTAATATGAATGTAGATGGATCACTGGTTGTAGTCCCCGGTGTCCATTAGGTCTGTAACAAAAGAAACGACAGCAGTGAAATTCGCAAGGTAAAAATTATTGCAGGTATTGTATTTATTGGCTTACTGATCTCTTTTAAGTGTGGTTAAAACTAATGTTATTCACAAATATTTGGTAGTTACAATTATAAATATGTAGCTTTTAGAGGCTATAGTAGGCTTTTCCCCAGTACCCTCAAAAGATACATGTTTGAAAAGAAGAACAGTTTGTAATTTACCAATATTTTTATTCTATTGCTTGTGGTTTTTTGAAATTTGATTTCGTTCAATAATTTTCTGGTAAAATTAGTTTAAATAAAACCCGTTTTTCAGTTTTTAATCGTAAGTAACTAAAAAACCTACATGGCCTATTTGGTAGATTTTTACTTCAATCGAAAAAGAATATGAAAATCTACCGGCGAAAATCTTTATTCTATCTATTATACTAATTTAATTACTATTCTTGCTATGTATTTCAAAAAAACCTCTTAATTTTACCTTTGCTTCACGAACCTAATATGGAGACCGTGGGTGAAAAAAGGACCGGTAGGGCGACCACAAAAAAGATGGGTGGACGATATTATTCCGATTGCGGGAAGGGGTTGGCTGGGGAAAGCACAGGACCGAGAGAGGAGGCCTACATCTGGCATTGGAGGAGGCCTACATCTGGCCGCGGAGAGATGGCTGACAAAGAAGAAGAAGAAGAAGAAGATACGCTACAGGACCCATTGGTCCTGTTCATCCCCGACGCAGCCGCAACGTCAGACAACACAAATATCGACCTATCCGCGAGTTCAACCATTACCCCCGAGAGTCCAACCTCAAACGTGGGCCACCGCTCTGATCGGTAGAGGGGACAAGCCCCTGAGCAAAACCGACCGAGTCGTAGGGGATTATGCCCACCCCTCGGTACTCGTGTTGGCGTCCAAAGGTTCCGCGGGCTAACACCGGGGTCATCCGACGCATCATCATCTGTCAGATTTGACGTCTCAGTGTCAACACAGATGGTCGGTGATGTGTGATGACATGACGACATGTGCTGTAATAGCTACGTGGAGATGGAGAGGATGACAGAGGACAGGGCAGAGTGGTGTAGAAGAGAAGCAGGCATAAATATTACAAACCAATCCTAATAATAATAATAATAAATTTGGATAATTTATATAGCGCCGTTTTTGTGGATATCTCACCTCAAGGGCGCTGAAAAATTGATTACGTTGTATCATTTTGGCTCTGGTAAGATTTGCGAAAAAGGTGCGTTTTGAGTTTTTTTTCTGAATGTAGATATATTTTCGGTTTGTCTAAGGGTGTGTGGGAGCTTATTCCATGCATTTGGTCCTGCCACAGCAAATGCACGATCACCGAAATTAATTGTGTGCACCCTGTTTATTTCAACTAATTTCCCAACCATGGATGAAGAAGCAGAACGAAGTGATGATTGTCTGTCATTTATTGAAAGCGGAATGCACAGTTCGGAGAGGTAAGTAGGAGCCATACCATACCTAGGATAGCAACTGAGAAGAAAAAGTATTTGTCAAATAAAATTTTGTTTTAGTTTATCTACCTACATTAAATTATTCACTATTTACTAATTCCAAACATTGGCTTGCAAATATGATTCATCCATCTCAAAATAGATTTACAATATATGAATCGGGCATTGAATAAAATCAAGAAGGTCTACACGATATTTTATCACAGTTTGACGGATCGATTTGACAGCCGCGCGGAGACCAGCGGCGGCGGTGACCTATTTGTAAAAACCTTTAAGGGGGGGACAGTCCAGGGTTTGGGAATTCCCCTCGGGGAGAAAGGGGAAAGATGGAGAAGTTTGAAAGAATCATCGCAAAGGACGTAAAGTTAAATCGACGGAGATTAACGGTAAAGTTACAGTGGTCTGCGAGGAATTGAAATGTCCACGAAAATAAGGAAATACGTCAAATTTAACGTTGGAAAGGGGCGCCTTTATTTTTATGTAGACACGGGTTATATTATGCAAAAACGATGGAAACGTACAAATGATGAAAAGGGTTTACCTATTATTAAACGTAAATTTTCATCAACATACCGTCACGCCACGCTATATCCCTTATGGGGTAGGCGGAAAGAACTAAGCGTCATACACCTCTTTCTTTTCAAAAAATCATGCCTTTATTGATTATTATAGTATTTACAAAACAAAATCATTATTTTTAAGCTAGTTCTGTGTTATCATTTGATAGAGCTAGAGCTAGCGCCTGTCTTACATTCGTCATTTTTTTATTTTATTTAACAGTTTGTTAATAGATATGAAAAATAAAACAAATGAACATTTTGAATTTATTGACAAACATTTTTTTCAACATCTCAATAGAGACGAAGTTAAGATATTGTAGAAGAACCAGGAACTCGAGGCACCTACAGGACTTACGACCTGTCATCGGCTGGTGTACGTGATCACTATATGCGCTTGCGCAACGTTCACCAACTATGCCTTCTTATCGATTTCCTTTAGTAAAAATATCATTTGACTCCCGAGAGGGAAAAAAATCCAATGTTTGCGTATATTCAATTACAAAAAAAAAATTATATTTCCAATACATGAAGATGGAAAATTTGATTCCTCTAATATACCTAGATGTCAAATGTAATTTTCCAGTGTCAATATAAATGTGATGAAATACGGAGAAACCTTTTTATAACGCCATCTTTTGAGAAATTGAGAAATTAATTTTTATTTTTAAACACTTAACTTAGTCTCTATTGAGATGTTGAAAAAAATGTTTGTCAATAAAAATATCATTTGACTCCCGAAAGGGAAAAAATCCAATGCTTGCGTATATACAATTAAAAAAGAATATTCGACTTTAAATTTAAATTAAGTCAATAATAGACGAACATTATAGAATTAAATTATACACTTGTTAAGATTAGGTATATAACATTATATAACACTAGTTGCATGTAACACATGAGATCCAACTGTCGATAGCGATAGTATGTATAGTTGAAGAATATGTACCAAACTATAAACCCATAGATACAAATTATTGAATATTTTCAGATATTTTGTTTTCTATACAACATGTGTAGGTATGTATGTCAAGATAGGATAGTATGGAGGAAGATCCTTTTTCCTACCCAGAATATGCAAATAGCATGATGGTATGTATATGTATGTTTGGAGATGAAGTATCAAACTATTAAGTCTTCTTACATATTGTGTATAGGCGACTGCCATACAAAATGTATGAAGCGATGTCGTCACTAAATTCAATTTTTAAAAAAATTGTTAAAAAAAAATTGAGATCTTCTACTACAATGTTAATATTTTTTATAGAAAATTAAATTATCTAGTTGGGGTGTTTCGGCTTTTTTCGATAATTGTAAAAGTTTTGGAAATATAGGCAGTTAAACTCATAAATTTATCATAAAAAAAATATTTTTCTTAATAAAAAATGTTTGAGAAACCCTGGAATTTTTTTGAAAAAACTAATTTGAGATTTTGTATTTGTCTATGTTTGTACCAATTTTCAGCGTTCTACCGTTTATGGTTTCTGAGATATATGGAAAAATAAAATAAAAATTCAAAAGTTGATAACCCCTGACTGAAACAAAAATTCAAAATTCCGAGTATAAAAGTTTTGTAGGCCTGTAACTGTTTATATATTCTGAAATTTTAGGCTCTGTAAATTGAGCGGATCAAAAGTTATAAGGGGGGGACGGACACACAGACACACACACAGACACACAGACACACACACAGACACACACACACACAGACACACGAAATGTTCTACTCCGAATTCTGAGTAAATCCGTGTATGGAACATATATGCTGCGAAGCCTCTAAGTTGGTGTTTTTTGACTTCAAAGTTGGAAAATCCATGAAAAAAGTAGACCTCTCCATACAATTCTCGCGTATTCTGGCTTGATACATTGTCGATATGTTAAGAGAACAAAGTTCTCCTGAACAAATCGACAGTTGGATTAGGTATATAACACTAGTTGCATGTAACACATGAGATCCAACTGTCGATAGCGATAGTATGTATAGTTGAAGAATATGTACCAAACTATAAACCCATAGATACAAATTATTGAATATTTTCAGATATTTTGTTTTCTATACAACATATGAAGGTATGTATGTCAAGATAGGATAGTATGGAGGAAGATCCTTTTTCCTTCCCAGAATATGCAAATAGCATGATGGTATGTATGTATGTTTGGAGATGAAGTATCAAACTATTAAGTCTTCTTACATATTGTGTATAGGCGACTGCCATACAAAATGTATGAAGCGATGTCGTCACTAAATTCAATTTTTAAAAAAATTGTTAAAAAAAAATTGAGATCTTCTGCTACAATGCTAATATTTTTTATAGAAAATTAAATTATCTAGTTGGGGTGTTTCGGCTTTTTTCGATAATTGTAAAAGTTTTGGAAATATAGGCAGTTAAACTCATAAATTTATCATAAAAAAAATATTTTTTTTAATAAAAAATGTTTGAGAAACCCTGGAATTTTTTTGAAAAAACTAACTTGAGATTTTGTATTTGTCTATGTTTGTACCAATTTTCAGCGTTCTACCGTTTATGGTTTCTGAGATATATGGAAAAATAAAATAAAAATTCAAAAGTTGATAACCCCTGACTGAAACAAAAATTCAAAATTCCGAGTATAAAAGTTTTGTAGGGCTGTAACTATTTATATATTCTGAAATTTTAGGCTCTGTAAATTGAGCGGATCAAAAGTTATAAGGGGGGGACGGACACACAGACACACAGACACACACACAGACACACACACACACAGACACACGAAATGTTCTACTCCGAATTCTGAGTAAATCCGTGTATGGAACATATATGCTGCGAAGCCTCTAAGTTGGTGTTTTTTGACTTCAAAGTTGGAAAAGCCGTGAAAAAAGTAGACCTCTCCATACAATTCTCGCGTATTCTGGCTTGATACATTGTCGATATGTTAAGAGAACAAAGTTCTCCTGAACAAATCGACAGTTGGAATATAACACGAATAGTAACACCGATTTCTTCGAAAGAACACAACTTTTCTGAAAAAATAAAACCATTTTCTATAACTAGTTGCATGTAACACATGAGATCCAACTGTCGATAGCGATAGTATGTATAGTTGAAGAATATGTACCAAACTATAATCCCATAGATACAAATTATTGAATATTTTCAGATATTTTGTTTTCTATACAACATATGTAGGTATGTATGTCAAGATAGGATAGTATGGAAGAAGATCCTTTTTCCTACCCAGAATATGCAAATTGCATGATGGTATGTATGTATGTTTGGAGATGAAGTAACAAACTATTAAGTCTTCTTACATATTGTGTATAGGCGACTGCCATACAAAATGTATGAAGCGATGTCGTCACTAAATTCGTCACTAAGTAAGCGACGCTACAGGACCCATTGGTCCTGTTCATCCCCGACGCAGCCGCAACGTCAGACAACACAAATATCGACCTATCTGCGAGTTCAACCATTACCCCCGAGAGTCCAACCTCAAACGTGGGCCACCGCTCTGATCGGTAGAGGGGAAAAGCCCCTGAGCAAAACCGACCGAGTCGTAGGGGATTATGCCCACCCCTCGGTACTCGTGTTGGCGTCCAAAGGTTCCGCGGGCTAACACCGGGGTCATCCGACGCATCATCATCTGTCAGATTTGACGTCTCAGTGTCAACACAGATGGTCGGTGATGTGTGATGACATGACGACATGTGCTGTAATAGCTACGTGGAGATGGAGAGGATGACAGAGGACAGGGCAGAGTGGTGTAGAAGAGAAGCAGGCATAAATATTACAAACCAATCCTAATAATAATAATAATAAATTTGGATAATTTATATAGCGCCGTTTTTGTGGATATCTCACCTCAAGGGCGCTGAAAAATTGATTACGTTGTATCATTTTGGCTCTGGTAAGATTTGCGAAAAAGGTGCGTTTTGAGTTTTTTTTCTGAATGTAGATATATTTTCGGTTTGTCTAAGGGTGTGTGGGAGCTTATTCCATGCATTTGGTCCTGCCACAGCAAATGCACGATCACCGAAATTAATTGTGTGCACCCTGTTTATTTCAACTAATTTCCCAACCATGGATGAAGAAGCAGAACGAAGTGATGATTGTCTGTCATTTATTGAAAGCGGAATGCACAGTTCGGAGAGGTAAGTAGGAGCCATACCATACCTAGGATAGCAACTGAGAAGAAAAAGTATTTGTCAAATAAAATTTTGTTTTAGTTTATCTACCTACATTAAATTATTCACTATTTACTTATTCCAAACATTGGCTTGCAAATATGATTCATCCATCTCAAAATAGATTTACAATATATGAATCGGGCATTGAATAAAATCAAGAAGGTCTACACGATATTTTATCACAGTTTGACGGATCGATTTGACAGCCGCGCGGAGACCAGCGGCGGCGGTGACCTATTTGTAAAAACCTTTAAGGGGGGGACAGTCCAGGGTTTGGGAATTCCCCTCGGGGAGAAAGGGGAAAGATGGAGAAGTTTGAAAGAATCATCGCAAAGGACGTAAAGTTAAATCGACGGAGATTAACGGTAAAGTTACAGTGGTCTGCGAGGAATTGAAATGTCCACGAAAATAAGGAAATACGTCAAATTTAACGTTGGAAAGGGGCGCCTTTATTTTTATGTAGACACGGGTTATATTATGCAAAAACGATGGAAACGTACAAATGATGAAAAGGGTTTACCTATTATTAAACGTAAATTTTCATCAACATACCGTCACGCCACGCTATATCCCTTATGGGGTAGGCGGAAAGAACTAAGCGTCATACACCTCTTTCTTTTCAAAAAATCATGCCTTTATTGATTATTATAGTATTTACAAAACAAAATCATTATTTTTAAGCTAGTTCTGTGTTATCATTTGATAGAGCTAGAGCTAGCGCCTGTCTTACATTCGTCATTTTTTTATTTTATTTAACAGTTTGTTAATAGATATGAAAAATAAAACAAATGAACATTTTGAATTTATTGACAAACATTTTTTTCAACATCTCAATAGAGACGAAGTTAAGATATTGTAGAAGAACCAGGAACTCGAGGCACCTACAGGACTTACGACCTGTCATCGGCTGGTGTACGTGATCACTATATGCGCTTGCGCAACGTTCACCAACTATGCCTTCTTATCGATTTCCTTTAGTAAAAATATCATTTGACTCCCGAGAGGGAAAAAAATCCAATGTTTGCGTATATTCAATTACAAAAAAAAAATTATATTTCCAATACATGAAGATGGAAAATTTGATTCCTCTAATATACCTAGATGTCAAATGTAATTTTCCAGTGTCAATATAAATGTGATGAAATACGGAGAAACCTTTTTATAACGCCATCTTTTGAGAAATTGAGAAATTAATTTTTATTTTTAAACACTTAACTTAGTCTCTATTGAGATGTTGAAAAAAATGTTTGTCAATAAAAATATCATTTGACTCCCGAAAGGGAAAAAATCCAATGCTTGCGTATATACAATTAAAAAAGAATATTCGACTTTAAATTTAAATTAAGTCAATAATAGACGAACATTATAGAATTAAATTATACACTTGTTAAGATTAGGTATATAACATTATATAACACTAGTTGCATGTAACACATGAGATCCAACTGTCGATAGCGATAGTATGTATAGTTGAAGAATATGTACCAAACTATAAACCCATAGATACAAATTATTGAATATTTTCAGATATTTTGTTTTCTATACAACATGTGTAGGTATGTATGTCAAGATAGGATAGTATGGAGGAAGATCCTTTTTCCTACCCAGAATATGCAAATAGCATGATGGTATGTATATGTATGTTTGGAGATGAAGTATCAAACTATTAAGTCTTCTTACATATTGTGTATAGGCGACTGCCATACAAAATGTATGAAGCGATGTCGTCACTAAATTCAATTTTTAAAAAAATTGTTAAAAAAAAATTGAGATCTTCTACTACAATGTTAATATTTTTTATAGAAAATTAAATTATCTAGTTGGGGTGTTTCGGCTTTTTTCGATAATTGTAAAAGTTTTGGAAATATAGGCAGTTAAACTCATAAATTTATCATAAAAAAAATATTTTTCTTAATAAAAAATGTTTGAGAAACCCTGGAATTTTTTTGAAAAAACTAATTTGAGATTTTGTATTTGTCTATGTTTGTACCAATTTTCAGCGTTCTACCGTTTATGGTTTCTGAGATATATGGAAAAATAAAATAAAAATTCAAAAGTTGATAACCCCTGACTGAAACAAAAATTCAAAATTCCGAGTATAAAAGTTTTGTAGGCCTGTAACTGTTTATATATTCTGAAATTTTAGGCTCTGTAAATTGAGCGGATCAAAAGTTATAAGGGGGGGACGGACACACAGACACACACACAGACACACAGACACACACACACACAGACACACACACAGACACACACACACACAGACACACGAAATGTTCTACTCCGAATTCTGAGTAAATCCGTGTATGGAACATATATGCTGCGAAGCCTCTAAGTTGGTGTTTTTTGACTTCAAAGTTGGAAAAGCCGTGAAAAAAGTAGACCTCTCCATACAATTCTCGCGTATTCTGGCTTGATACATTGTCGATATGTTAAGAGAACAAAGTTCTCCTGAACAAATCGACAGTTGGATTATATATTAGGTATATAACATTATATATTAGGTATATAACGTTATATATTAGGTATATAACATTATATATTAGGTATATAACATTATATATTAGGTAAATAACATTATATATTAGGTATATAACATTATATAACATTATATATTAGGTATATAACATTATATATTAGGTATATAACGTTATATATTAGGTATATAACATTATATATTAGGTATATAACATTATATATTAGGTATATAACGTTATATATTAGGTATATAACATTATATATTAGGTATATAACATTATATATTAGGTATATAACATTATATATTAGGTAAATAACATTATATATTAGGTATATAACATTATATATTAGGTATATAACATTATATATTAGGTATATAACGTTATATATTAGGTATATAACATTATATATTAGGTAAATAACATTATATATTAGGTATATAACATTATATATTAGGTATATAACATTATATACTAGTTGCATGTAACACATGAGATCCAACTGTCGATAGCGATAGTATGTATAGTTGAAGAATATGTACCAAACTATAAACCCATAGATACAAATTATTGAATATTTTCAGATATTTTGTTTTCTATACAACATATGTAGGTATGTATGTCAAGATAGGATAGTATGGAAGAAGATCCTTTTTCCTACCCAGAATATGCAAATTGCATGATGGTATGTATGTATGTTTGGAGATGAAGTAACAAACTATTAAGTCTTCTTACATATTGTGTATAGGCGACTGCCATACAAAATGTATGAAGCGATGTCGTCACTAAATTCAATTTTTAAAAAAATTGTTAAAAAAAAATTGAGATCTTCTACTACAATGTTAATATTTTTTATAGAAAATTAAATTATCTAGTTGGGGTGTTTCGGCTTTTTTCGATAATTGTAAAAGTTTTGGAAATATAGGCAGTTAAACTCATAAATTTATCATAAAAAAAATATTTTTCTTAATAAAAAATGTTTGAGAAACCCTGGAATTTTTTTGAAAAAACTAATTTGAGATTTTGTATTTGTCTATGTTTGTACCAATTTTCAGCGTTCTACCGTTTATGGTTTCTGAGATATATGGAAAAATAAAATAAAAATTCAAAAGTTGATAACCCCTGACTGAAACAAAAATTCGAAATTCCGAGTATAAAAGTTTTGTAGGGCTGTAACTGTTTATATATTCTGAAATTTTAGGCTCTGTAAATTGAGCGGATCAAAAGTTATAAGGGGGGGACGGACACACAGACACACACACAGACACACAGACACACACACAGACACACACACACACAGACACACGAAATGTTCTACTCCGAATTCTGAGTAAATCCGTGTATGGAACATATATGCTGCGAAGCCTCTAAGTTGGTGTTTTTTGACTTCAAAGTTGGAAAATCCATGAAAAAAGTAGACCTCTCCATACAATTCTCGCGTATTCTGGCTTGATACATTGTCGATATGTTAAGAGAACAAAGTTCTCCTGAACAAATCGACAGTTGGATTAGGTATATAACACTAGTTGCATGTAACACATGAGATCCAACTGTCGATAGCGATAGTATGTATAGTTGAAGAATATGTACCAAACTATAAACCCATAGATACAAATTATTGAATATTTTCAGATATTTTGTTTTCTATACAACATATGAAGGTATGTATGTCAAGATAGGATAGTATGGAGGAAGATCCTTTTTCCTTCCCAGAATATGCAAATAGCATGATGGTATGTATGTATGTTTGGAGATGAAGTATCAAACTATTAAGTCTTCTTACATATTGTGTATAGGCGACTGCCATACAAAATGTATGAAGCGATGTCGTCACTAAATTCAATTTTTAAAAAAATTGTTAAAAAAAAATTGAGATCTTCTGCTACAATGCTAATATTTTTTATAGAAAATTAAATTATCTAGTTGGGGTGTTTCGGCTTTTTTCGATAATTGTAAAATTTTTGGAAATATAGGCAGTTAAACTCATAAATTTATCATAAAAAAAATATTTTTTTTAATAAAAAATGTTTGAGAAACCCTGGAATTTTTTTGAAAAAACTAACTTGAGATTTTGTATTTGTCTATGTTTGTACCAATTTTCAGCGTTCTACCGTTTATGGTTTCTGAGATATATGGAAAAATAAAATAAAAATTCAAAAGTTGATAACCCCTGACTGAAACAAAAATTCAAAATTCCGAGTATAAAAGTTTTGTAGGGCTGTAACTATTTATATATTCTGAAATTTTAGGCTCTGTAAATTGAGCGGATCAAAAGTTATAAGGGACGGACGGACACACAGACACACAGACACACACACAGACACACACACACACAGACACACGAAATGTTCTACTCCGAATTCTGAGTAAATCCGTGTATGGAACATATATGCTGCGAAGCCTCTAAGTTGGTGTTTTTTGACTTCAAAGTTGGAAAAGCCGTGAAAAAAGTAGACCTCTCCATACAATTCTCGCGTATTCTGGCTTGATACATTGTCGATATGTTAAGAGAACAAAGTTCTCCTGAACAAATCGACAGTTGGATTAGGTATATAACACTAGTTGCATGTAACACATGAGATCCAACTGTCGATAGCGATAGTATGTATAGTTGAAGAATATGTACCAAACTATAAACCCATAGATACAAATTATTGAATATTTTCAGATATTTTGTTTTCTATACAACATATGAAGGTATGTATGTCAAGATAGGATAGTATGGAGGAAGATCCTTTTTCCTTCCCAGAATATGCAAATAGCATGATGGTATGTATGTATGTTTGGAGATGAAGTATCAAACTATTAAGTCTTCTTACATATTGTGTATAGGCGACTGCCATACAAAATGTATGAAGCGATGTCGTCACTAAATTCAATTTTTAAAAAAATTGTTAAAAAAAAATTGAGATCTTCTGCTACAATGCTAATATTTTTTATAGAAAATTAAATTATCTAGTTGGGGTGTTTCGGCTTTTTTCGATAATTGTAAAAGTTTTGGAAATATAGGCAGTTAAACTCATAAATTTATCATAAAAAAAATATTTTTTTTAATAAAAAATGTTTGAGAAACCCTGGAATTTTTTTGAAAAAACTAACTTGAGATTTTGTATTTGTCTATGTTTGTACCAATTTTCAGCGTTCTACCGTTTATGGTTTCTGAGATATATGGAAAAATAAAATAAAAATTCAAAAGTTGATAACCCCTGACTGAAACAAAAATTCGAAATTCCGAGTATAAAAGTTTTGTAGGGCTGTAACTGTTTATATATTCTGAAATTTTAGGCTCTGTAAATTGAGCGGATCAAAAGTTATAAGGGGGGGACGGACACACAGACACACACACAGACACACAGACACACACACAGACACACACACACACAGACACACGAAATGTTCTACTCCGAATTCTGAGTAAATCCGTGTATGGAACATATATGCTGCGAAGCCTCTAAGTTGGTGTTTTTTGACTTCAAAGTTGGAAAATCCATGAAAAAAGTAGACCTCTCCATACAATTCTCGCGTATTCTGGCTTGATACATTGTCGATATGTTAAGAGAACAAAGTTCTCCTGAACAAATCGACAGTTGGATTAGGTATATAACACTAGTTGCATGTAACACATGAGATCCAACTGTCGATAGCGATAGTATGTATAGTTGAAGAATATGTACCAAACTATAAACCCATAGATACAAATTATTGAATATTTTCAGATATTTTGTTTTCTATACAACATATGAAGGTATGTATGTCAAGATAGGATAGTATGGAGGAAGATCCTTTTTCCTTCCCAGAATATGCAAATAGCATGATGGTATGTATGTATGTTTGGAGATGAAGTATCAAACTATTAAGTCTTCTTACATATTGTGTATAGGCGACTGCCATACAAAATGTATGAAGCGATGTCGTCACTAAATTCAATTTTTAAAAAAATTGTTAAAAAAAAATTGAGATCTTCTGCTACAATGCTAATATTTTTTATAGAAAATTAAATTATCTAGTTGGGGTGTTTCGGCTTTTTTCGATAATTGTAAAATTTTTGGAAATATAGGCAGTTAAACTCATAAATTTATCATAAAAAAAATATTTTTTTTAATAAAAAATGTTTGAGAAACCCTGGAATTTTTTTGAAAAAACTAACTTGAGATTTTGTATTTGTCTATGTTTGTACCAATTTTCAGCGTTCTACCGTTTATGGTTTCTGAGATATATGGAAAAATAAAATAAAAATTCAAAAGTTGATAACCCCTGACTGAAACAAAAATTCAAAATTCCGAGTATAAAAGTTTTGTAGGGCTGTAACTATTTATATATTCTGAAATTTTAGGCTCTGTAAATTGAGCGGATCAAAAGTTATAAGGGGGGGACGGACACACAGACACACAGACACACACACAGACACACACACACACAGACACACGAAATGTTCTACTCCGAATTCTGAGTAAATCCGTGTATGGAACATATATGCTGCGAAGCCTCTAAGTTGGTGTTTTTTGACTTCAAAGTTGGAAAAGCCGTGAAAAAAGTAGACCTCTCCATACAATTCTCGCGTATTCTGGCTTGATACATTGTCGATATGTTAAGAGAACAAAGTTCTCCTGAACAAATCGACAGTTGGAATATAACACGAATAGTAACACCGATTTCTTCGAAAGAACACAACTTTTCTGAAAAAATAAAACCATTTTCTATAACTAGTTGCATGTAACACATGAGATCCAACTGTCGATAGCGATAGTATGTATAGTTGAAGAATATGTACCAAACTATAATCCCATAGATACAAATTATTGAATATTTTCAGATATTTTGTTTTCTATACAACATATGTAGGTATGTATGTCAAGATAGGATAGTATGGAAGAAGATCCTTTTTCCTACCCAGAATATGCAAATTGCATGATGGTATGTATGTATGTTTGGAGATGAAGTAACAAACTATTAAGTCTTCTTACATATTGTGTATAGGCGACTGCCATACAAAATGTATGAAGCGATGTCGTCACTAAATTCAATTTTTAAAAAAATTGTTAAAAAAAAATTGAGATCTTCTACTACAATGTTAATAATTTTTATAGAAAATTAAATTATCTAGTTGGGGTGTTTCGGCTTTTTTCGATAATTGTAAAAGTTTTGGAAATATAGGCAGTTAAACTCATAAATTTATCATAAAAAAATATTTTTCTTAATAAAAAATGTTTGAGAAACCCTGGAATTTTTTTGAAAAAACTAATTTGAGATTTTGTATTTGTCTATGTTTGTACCAATTTTCAGCGTTCTACCGTTTATGGTTTCTGAGATATATGGAAAAATAAAATAAAAATTCAAAAGTTGATAACCCCTGACTGAAACAAAAATTCAAAATTCCGAGTATAAAAGTTTTGTAGGCCTGTAACTGTTTATATATTCTGAAATTTTAGGCTCTGTAAATTGAGCGGATCAAAAGTTATAAGGGGGGGACGGACACACAGACACACACACAGACACACACACACACAGACACACACACACACAGACACACGAAATGTTCTACTCCGAATTCTGAGTAAATCCGTGTATGGAACATATATGCTGCGAAGCCTCTAAGTTGGTGTTTTTTGACTTCAAAGTTGGAAAATCCATGAAAAAAGTAGACCTCTCCATACAATTCTCGCGTATTCTGGCTTGATACATTGTCGATATGTTAAGAGAACAAAGTTCTCCTGAACAAATCGACAGTTGGATTATATACTAGTTGCATGTAACACATGAGATCCAACTGTCGATAGCGATAGTATGTATAGTTGAAGAATATGTACCAAACTATAAACCCATAGATACAAATTATTGAATATTTTCAGATATTTTCTTTTCTATACAACATATGTAGGTATGTATGTCAAGATAGGATAGTATGGAAGAAGATCCTTTTTCCTACCCAGAATATGCAAATTGCATGATGGTATGTATGTATGTTTGGAGATGAAGTAACAAACTATTAAGTCTTCTTACATATTGTGTATAGGCGACTGCCATACAAAATGTATGAAGCGATGTCGTCACTAAATTCAATTTTTAAAAAAATTGTTAAAAAAAAATTGAGATCTTCTACTACAATGTTAATATTTTTTATAGAAAATTAAATTATCTAGTTGGGGTGTTTCGGCTTTTTTCGATAATTGTAAAAGTTTTGGAAATATAGGCAGCTAAACTCATAAATTTATCATAAAAAAAATATTTTTCTTAATAAAAAATGTTTGAGAAACCCTGGAATTTTTTTGAAAAAACTAATTTGAGATTTTGTATTTGTCTATGTTTGTACCAATTTTCAGCGTTCTACCGTTTATGGTTTCTGAGATATATGGAAAAATAAAATAAAAATTCAAAAGTTGATAACCCCTGACTGAAACAAAAATTCAAAATTCCGAGTATAAAAGTTTTGTAGGCCTGTAACTGTTTATATATTCTGAAATTTTAGGCTCTGTAAATTGAGCGGATCAAAAGTTATAAGGGGGGGGGGACACACAGACACACACACAGACACACACACACACAGACACACACACAGACACACACACACACAGACACACGAAATGTTCTACTCTGAATTCTGAGTAAATCCGTGTATGGAACATATATGCTGCGAAGCCTCTAAGTTGGTGTTTTTTGACTTCAAAGTTGGAAAATCCATGAAAAAAGTAGACCTCTCCATACAATTCTCGCGTATTCTGGCTTGATACATTGTCGATATGTTAAGAGAACAAAGTTCTCCTGAACAAATCGACAGTTGGATTAGGTATATAACATTATATATTAGGTATATAACATTATATATTAGGTATATAACATTATATATTAGGTATATAACATTATATATTAGGTATATAACATTATATAACACTATATATTAGGTATATAACATTATATATTAGGTATATAACATTATATATTAGGTATATAACATTATATAACATTATATATTAGGTATATAACATTATATAACATTATATATTAGGTATATAACATTATATAACATTATATATTAGGTATATAACATTATATATTAGGTATATAACATTATATAACATTATATATTAGGTATATAACATTATATAACATTATATATTAGGTATATAACATTATATATTAGGTATATAACATTATATATTAGGTATATAACATTATATATTAGGTATATAACATTATATATTAGGTATATAACATTATATATTAGGTATATAACATTATATATTAGGTATATAACATTATATATTAGGTATATAACATTATATATTAGGTATATAACATTATATATTAGGTATATAACATTATATATTAGGTATATAACATTATATATTAGGTATATAACATTATATATTAGGTATATAACATTATATATTAGGTATATAACATTATATATTAGGTATATAACATTATATATTAGGTATATAACATTATATATTAGGTATATAACATTATATATTAGGTATATAACATTATATAACATTATATATTAGGTATATAACATTATATATTAGGTATATAACATTATATATTAGGTATATAACATTATATATTAGGTATATAACATTATATATTAGGTATATAACATTATATATTAGGTATATAACATTATATATTAGGTATATAACATTATATATTAGGTATATAACATTATATATTAGGTATATAACATTATATATTAGGTATATAACATTATATATTAGGTATATAACATTATATATTAGGTATATAACATTATATATTAGGTATATAACATTATATATTAGGTATATAACAAAGTTTTTTACTTTCTGTAAACAGCCTGTTTTTTGCCTCTATGTATATCTGACTGCATTTGTAGACTGGCTCGGGGCCCTCGACCTGAATATATTTATTTATTTGAATCTTCTTGTACATACAATTTGTACACTGGTGGGCTTATTGCCTAATGGCAATTTCTTCCAACCAACCAGAGTCAATGTTAAGTATACAAAACAATGTGTACTATGGCAATCAGTTACATAATCACATTACAAAATAAATAAATACAGCAGAATAAAAGTAAAAAAACAAATAAGATAGCATAAAAGAACAATTCATTGCAATGATAGAAAACTAAAGGATAAGGAAAGGAAGAGGAGAGGAAGATGTAATCAGGTGTTGTCAGATAAATATTTTTGCTTTGGCCTTTTCTTGAAGATGTTTAATGAGATAGACGACGTAATATCAGGACTTAGGCTATTCCATAGTCTAGCTAAATGTACTTCAAATGAGGAGCTTAAAAAGTCAGAATTATGAATAGGGATAGATAGTAAAGCACGTTCAGCAGATCGAAGTGGACGCCCGTGACTTGAAAGATATGCTTATATGTATGATCATATTTTGTTTTATATTTGATTGTGTTCCAACTGTCGATTTGTTCAGGAGAACTTTGTTCTCTTAACATATCGACAATGTATCAAGCCAGAATACGCGAGAATTGTATGGAGAGGTCTACTTTTTTCACGGCTTTTCCAACTTTGAAGTCAAAAAACACCAACTTAAAGGCTTCGCAGCATATATGTTCCATACACGGATTTACTCAGAATTCGGAGTAGAACATTTCGTGTGTCTGTGTGTGTGTGTGTGTCTGTGTGTGTGTGTGTGTAGGTATGTCTGTGTGTGTGTGTGTGTCCGTCCCCCCCTTATAACTTTTGATCCGCTCAATTTACAGAGCCTAAAATTTCAGAATATATAAATAGTTACAGGCCTACAAAACTTTTATACTCGGAATTTTGAATTTTTGTTTCAGTCAGGGGTTATCAACTTTTGAATTTTTATTTTATTTTTCCCTATATCTCAGAAACCATAAAAGCTAGAACGCTGAAAATTGGTATAAACATAGACAAATACAAAATCTCAAATGAGTTTTTTCAAAAAAATTCCAGGGTTTCTCAAACATTTTTTATTAAGAAAAGTATTTTTTTTATGATAAATTTATGAGTTTAACTGCCTATATTTCCATTTTTTTTAAAAATATCGAAAAAAACCGAAACATCCCAACTAGATAATTTAATTTTATATAAAAAATATTAACATTGTAGCAGTACATCTCAAATTTTTTTTAACAATTTTTATAAAAATTGAATTTAGTGACGACATCGCTTCATACAATTTGTATGGTAGTCACCTATACACAATATCAAAGAAGACTTAATAGTTTGATACTTCATCTCTAAACATACAATATACATATACCATCATGCTGTTTTCATATTCCGGGTAGGAAAAAAAGACTGACCTCCATACTATCCTATCTTGACTACCTAGGTACATGTGTTGTATAGAAAACTAAATATCATAAAATAATAAATAATTTGTATTTATGGGTTTGGTACTTATTCTTCAACTATACATACTATCGCTGTCGACAGTTGGATCTCATGTGTTACATGCAACTAGTTTTATTAATTTGATTTTAATGTATTGTAAATTCACTAAGTAATATAAATGAAAATAAATAACTTTCTGTAAAAGGATACCACACCTGGTAACAACGAATGGATGGTACTATTGGTTTTCGCAGATTACAGGTTTCGAACCGTGGAAAATTGCTATTTTATGCTACGAATCGTTATAGTTTAAAGCGTACGATTTACTCCTCAATAACCCAAAGGGATGTAGTGGTGAGTTAAAAATTCGCAAATTTTAAGTTTGTTTTTTTATTGCAGATTTTCAACTAGTATCACGCTGAGATTGTATTTTGAAAGTTGTATCACAATGTATCTGTGTGGTGTGCCGTGTATTATGTGATATTTTCTATGTACGGCGTGTTTATTCTAGTTTATCAATTATTATAGACTAAAGTATTCATTCGATTCTTTTAAAATTTTGCTATTTTCTATAGTTATCTAATACTCGCTTAGACCTCATTAGATTTTGAAAGATATCTGATCGGTGCTTCTCAATTTTTTCAACTGTGTAATATTTTAAAAAGACCCCATGCTCAGGAACATATTTTTTACTCCTCACCAACACAAGGTGATATAGTGGGGAGTTATGATTTCGCAATTTGTAAGGGTATTTTTTTTTTGCAGATTATCAACTAGTATCATGCTGAGATTGTATTCTGAAAGTTTCATCACAATGTATCTGTGTGTGTGTGTGCTTTGTACGGCGTGTTCATTTTTTACTTTATCGATTATAGACTAAAGTACTCATTCGATTCTATTCAAATTTTGCAAATATGTATATCTAATACTCGATTAGATCCCATTAGATTTTGAACGATATATGAATAGTGCTTCTCAATTTTTTTAACTGTCAAATATTTCAAAGTGATCCCAAGCTCAGGAAACTTAAAATTTGAAATTTTCGTTTTCGAATTCGTAAAAAGGCACATCACTTTCATAAAATGGCATTGAAGAGTTATCAAGTTTTCATAATAAAATATTTAAATAAAAAATAATTTAACAAACTCATTTCATGAAAATGTTGGAATTTTTCATACAAAATTTGAATACTTTATAGAATGACTTGTTAGTGAGGAGTTTAGCGTTGGCCACAACCCACTCGTTTTATTTTTATTTTCAAATAGCTAAAAAGACACATCATTTTCATAAAGTGGCATTGAAGAATTATCAAATTTTCATTATATAATATTTAAATCAAAAATGGATTGACAAACTAATTTTATGGAAATGCTGAAAATTTTCCATACTAAATTTGAATACTTTTTGGAGGTACTTGGTAGTGAGAAGTATTGCGTTGGCCACAACCCATTCGCTGTATAATTTTTACGAAAGGTTATAAGAAATTACCTTTATTCATTTAAAGACATTGGTTGGTGGAAATCCACCAATATGTTTGTTTTTTTTTAAATAATATTAAGAAGATTCATAGCGCTGTTTTAAGATTCAAGGTTATTCCAAGGATGCTGATATTTCAGTATTATGGTCCTTTATGAAACAAAGTTGTTTTCAATCCTCTTTTGGGGTTAGTCCTTCAAGTCAAAGTCTTTACCAGAATAATACTAGCGGTCAACTGCCATACATAGTCAATCGATTTCAATTTCACTTTTTATTGTTCTGAAGAAATTATCTCAAAACAATAAACTCGCTTCTTATGACCAAGTTCAAAGTGGATATATTTTTATTTTATTTAAAACAAACAGGATACAATGTTATAAGCATAAACAAAATATGATGACTTAAACAGTAAGGTAAGTTCCTTGTACCCCAATAATATGATACAATGTTATAAGCATAAATAAAATATGATGACTTAAACAGTAAGGTAAGATCATTGTACCCCAATAATATGTTTTCACCATAAGATATAAAGTGAACATATTTATTAGACTTTATTTATTTAATATTGTTTCTCGGGCAACTAACAGGTACTATGTCAAATATTATTTAACACGCACCCAATAACAAGTTGCCACATTCTGGAGACTTACGATATTAATCGTCTCACAGATCCAGACTGAAAACACAATTAAAAACTGTGTCTCCACCGGGAATCGAACCCGGGACCTTTGGCTCAGCAGTCAGATATCTAACCAACTGAGCCACGAAGGCCGACAATAATCGTAACTTACTATTAAATTTAATAATCGTAACAGACTTATTAAATAATCGTAAGTTTAAAAGTAATTTATATAATATTTATATGTAGCATGTATTAAGTAGGTAAGTGGATATGTGTTATATATTATATTAAGTATAACAATATTGTGTGTATATACATATATGCGAGATATGAATGAATGTGATTGAAGCATATACTATTTATCGAATTGTTGTAATATGTATGTTCTGAAATATGCTTGTGATTTATGTATGTACTATATCGAAATGTTTAAATTGTGAATTGTAGTTGGAGCAACTTCGTCTAATGTAATGTGTTACGTCGGTCGACATAGAACAAAAACTGAGATCTGAAATTGCGTGATGGGCAGTAAAAATTTTATTTAGAAAGTAAATAAGGCTAGTCTACTCAGTTATGCATAATTTTGTGAAGGTACATCATGTCTATAATTGTTCGTCTGTATATTAATATATACCTACATATTAATCGAGTCAATTTTTTTTTCGTCAAGAAAATGTTCTCGCGATTTGGCATTCCTATTTTATGAAGAGTCGGGCCTTAAATAATAACTTGAAGCCAGGGACGGTAATACAAACCCTTTTCTAAATTTTTGATAAATTAATCCGTCGGTTCCTTTGTGGAGAATTTTGTAATCCACAATCTAATATTTATGTGCAGTCTAAAGTAGGTAAGAAATTATTAATGTACAAGTTATAACACGTCAAAAATGACGGAGTTCAGTGTTATCTATGTATGACCTTCTGCACGTTATGTTTACCTGTTTCTTCGTTATGTTATTCGTCGTATCTGTGGTACTGACTAGACCTTATAAAACACACTGGTCATTTTACCAATGTCGGAAGAGCTGTCAATTTTATTTCTTTATTTTTTTCTATTTATTTTTCTTTTCTCAAAAAAAAAATATGATTTTGATTATGCAAAAATATGATAGGACCAGAATAATTTAAAAATATATTTTATTTACTGTTTGCATGTTTCCTATTACTTTTGCTATGAAAATTTCAAATTATTTGAGTAATATTTGATGTTCCTTTGCTCCTCGTGTTTCAGATGTACCCGCCCAATAATAATGAAAGAAAAAGAAATAATGAATTAATAAAATATTTTGAGGTATTACTACTTTTTATATTGTTAGTGAAAAAATGTTATTTAGGCATGAAATTCTAATTATAATTTTTGTTTTTTTTTTAATATTATGCATACTGTATATTTTCCTAATAAAATAAAATAAAACTAATAAAATACTATTTTCCTAGTTTTTTGTTCTGTGTATTTGATTTTTTTTAAATAATAAATATGTACTTGTAACAAGTAGGTAGGTACCTACATATTATACGTCCTCATACATTCCCTAAATAAATCATAAATATCGTGGCAGGATTCGAATTCACGACCATTAGGTATTGGATTACAAACCCGCTAACCCTCGCGCTAACCCCTCTGTCACCACCCATCTAAGATCTGCCACAAATTGTCGTTACGGCGGGCCCCCATGTTTAAGGGTAGCCTCTTCAGGATAGTGGTATGAAATATACTTGATGGTAGTCCTTGTGATATCCGACGAGCAGCCGCTCCGGGGATGAATGGAACTACATGTTTGTAGTTGGACTCTTAGTGGTAGTGCTATGAAATATACTTGATGGTAGTTCTTTTGTTGTTTGACGAACGGCCGCTCCGGAGATGAACATTACATACGTTCCCAATGGAGTGGGAAAGGAGACTGCAAAAATCCTCAATGGTCATGGTTGGATATCCAGGACATAGGAAAAAGATGACGAGATCAAGATTGAGATGAAAGGAAGACATATGTAAGAAGAGATGCGGCACATCTCCTGGAAGTTTCTAACTGGAGAGCTGCAGCCAACAAATGAGATGTCGAGGAAAGCCTAAGTTGGTCAAGGTTCTGTTTGAACTGTAGCGCCATAGAAGAAGTAGAAGAAGATGTTTAAATTGTAGATGGAATTTATTTCGTGTATACATACATAGTTGGTACATTTTTTTTTGTGATTTCCCGTCTTAATATAGAACATTACGAAAAAAAGTGTCTTTGATAGTAATTCTTTGATAGAAGACATACGTACACCGCCTAATTGCGGAGCAGCGACCTCGAAATCGAGCCTCTAAATCCGTTAAAGGAGTTATTGAAGAAGCCTATTTCACTAAAGAACGCGTTGTAGTTAATTCACGTTCTGTATATTAGGTAATATATTATGTAGGAGTTCATCATAATTCGTACTACAATTATATTTGAAATATATTATATTTTACCTCTTGGTACTCTATGTGCGCCTGATACCTTCGTCAATAGTTGACTTTAGCTGCGTTACGCGGGAAAACAAACATACAAACAGGCATAGAAAATTATGTAAGTTGATACATTATTCCCTTCGTTTCCCTCTCTCTTGAGATACAATACATACATAGGTACCTTCCTACATACCTACCTACGTAAGTACTTATGATAATGCTTGTGCTTTAGTTACCTTCTCTTGTACTAATTATCAATCCACGTTCACAGCGAGCTAACAAAGTGTTTTATTTGCATAATATATTAATGTTTCTAAATAATCTTTTGTTTAATGTTAACAATAATTAGTAACGACGTTATTTGTTCATTTATTATGCTATAGGACTCCATTAGTCATAAAGGAATTATTATTGTAAGGAATGGAATTTAGAAAATTGAAGGTAAAACAGACCTAAGTGAAATGCGCCCTTTGCACGGACGAGGTTTTCAACAGGGTTCAGGTTTTCAACAGGGTTCAAGTTTTCAACAGGGTTCAGGTTTTCAACATGGTTCAGGTTTTCAACAGGGTTCAGGTTTTCAACAGGGTTCAGGTTTTCAACAAGGTTCAGGTTTTCAACAGGGTTCAGGTTTTCAACAAGGTTCAGGTTTTCAACATGGTTCAGGTTTTCAACAGGGTTCAGGTTTTCAACAGGGTTCAGGTTTTCAACAGGGTTCAGGTTTTCAACAGGGTTCAGGTTTTCAACAGGGTTCAGGTTTTCAAAGAGTTTTTCAACGTGGTGGGAGTAAAAATAGAACATGTTCTATTTTTCAACTCGTGTTAAAAAGAGAGTAATATTTTAAAACGATATCAGATTCATTCAGGAGCTCTATGATCTTTACAAAGATTCCATCATCTCCAGAGATGTAATGATTGGGAGACATGGATGGGCCGGACATGTACATGTACAAATAATGGCCGATGGAAACATCCAATAGGCGGTTTTTAATGGAGTACCAGGGGGAAGAAGGAAAGCTTGAAGGACGATGCTTTGGTGGTTGGATGGATTTGTGCAACCGGCTAATTTATTAAGCTAAAAATTTCAGAATATATAAACAGTTATAGGCCTACAAAACTTTAATACTCGGAATTTTGAATTTTTGTTTCAGTGAGGGGTTATCAACTTTTGAATTTTTACTTTATTTTTCCATATATCTCAGAAACCATCAAAGCTAGAACGCGGAAAATTGGTATGAACATAGACAAATACAAAATGTCAAATAGGTTTTTTCAAAAAAATCCATAGTTTCTCAAACATTTTTTATTTAGAAAAATATTTTTCTTATGATAAATTTATGTTTTTTAACAGATTTTTAATTATCTCAATAGAGACGAAGTTGGAATATTTATTGTAGGAGAACCGGGAAATCAATTTTCACGTAAACCAGCCGATGACAGGTCGTAAGCCCTGTAGGTGCCTTGATTTCCCGGTTCTCCTACAATAAATATTCCAACTTCGTCTCTATTGAGATAATTAAAAATCTGTTAAAAAATATCTTTGACTCCCGACAGGGAAAAAAATCCAATGTTTGCGCATATGCAATAATAAAAAATATTCGATAAATTTATGTGTTTAACTGCCTATATTTCAAGTTTTTAAAAATATCGAAAAAAGCCGGACACTCCAACTAGACAATTTAATTTTCTATGAAAAATGTTAATAATTTAGTAGTAATAATAATAATAAAAGACTTATTGATTTATACAACGTGGCGGACTTATAGCCCGCAGGCAATCTCTACCAGTCAAACAATTTTTTTTTAATAATTGATTTTAGTGACGACATCGCTTCATACAATTTGTATGGCAGGCGCCTATACACAATATCTAAGAAGATAATAAATAGTTTGATACTTCATTTCCAAACATACATACATACCATCATGCTGTTTTCATATTCTGGGTAGGAAAAAAGGAATTACCTCCATACTATCCTATCTTGACATACCTACATGTGTTGTATAGAAAACAAAATATTTCAAAATATTCATTAATTTGTATTTATGGGTTTATAGTTTGGTACATATTCTTCAACTATACATACTATCGCTATCGACAGTTGGATCTCACGATTTTAAATCTAAGGTATATGTATTATATCGAAATGTTTAAATAATGTATATTGTAGTTAGAGCAACTCCGTCTCTTGTATTTGTTTTGTGAGTAGTTTGTGTAACTTCGGTCGATATAGAACAATAACTGAGATCTAAAATCGCATGATTGACAGTAAGAGTTTAATTTACAATGCAATTAAGGTGAGTCTATATGGTTGTGAATAATTTTGTGAAGGTACATCATGTCTTTAATTGTTCGTCTGTTATGGTGTAGGTATAGCAAATTGCCGATAGTTTGAGAATTTAATTTGCCATATGTATTGTTTTCAATTTTGTAAGGGTGTATCATCTGACGTTTCGGAAAATAGTTAATATGGAGGTAAAGTTAGGTACGTATAAGTGGGTGTATAATATATCTACTTCAACCGCACATCACAAAATACGTCTGTGTAAAATTTTCATAAACAAACATTACAGGTGAAAATTTGAACAGTGACATAACAAAATATATGCCAAGGAACCAAATATAAAACTGTCCCTTTTCTGAAACATATGCCACGTGAGCACAAAATATGCCACGTGAGCACAAAATACGTAAATTATTTACATATTACAAGGATGTTTTTTTGTATATTTTACTTTATTCATAAAATATTTAATAAATCGTTGTTCATAATATTTTGTTTATGAGGAACGTAGAAATTATAAAATTATTAAAAATGTAAATGCACTCATAAAGCATTTGTTAATAAACGATGTTAATTTGAAAAAATGTTACAAGCAACAGAAAAAGTAAATATATGACACAAAGAAATGGGATCATAGAAAAATAAGTTACGAATTTTTATTGCACTTATAATTATGTAAAAGGGACCTCCAGATAATCGGAGAGAAGGGCATTGACACGGTGCAATGGAGACGATTCCCCGAGGAGGCTAAGGCCTATCTTGGGTTGTGGAGTCTATGAGAGTGATAATGTTCGATTGGCAGGGGACTCTTTCATGACATGTCAGTAGGTACTTGATTCAAGCTTCGATTCGGTGGGCCCCCATGATTGATGTTGGCTTCTTAGGCTGACTTTCATTCAAGTTTTGCAAAACTCTTGTTCCTTCAAGATCATCTTGGTATGTGTACCCCAGATCATAGGCTCGGATCAATTATCAGTTCTAAAGGTGCCCTTGAACGATAAGTAAACATTAGGATAAACACAAACACGGGCTTAAAAACTTACATAAATATTTATATAATTGAAATAAAAAAATGTTAAGCTTTTTGCCATCCTTCAGCTCATCATGAAGGGGAAGATTGAGGGTCGTAGAGGGGTCGGAAGAAAACAGATTTCCTGGCTGCGAAACATTCGTGAATGGACCGGTATAAGAACTGTGGAGGAGCTGTTTTTCACTGCACAGGACAGGGAGGCTTTCTCTATGGTGGTCGTCAACGTCGGGGAGACCTGATATGACACAAGAAGAAGAAGAAAGCTTTTTTTGCGACCCCAGTCAAATATATAAATACACGCTGTAGATCTGACCTTGCCTGGTCTTGCATTTTATGTAAGGCTAAGATTGCGAGACCACAACTTCTTTTGCTCATCAATACAAATGATTATTGTTTTTTTCTGATTTTTTACTCTCGTATGTGTCACGGGTAAGTAGACAATATTATTTTATTGGAGGAAAGATTTGAACAGTGGATACCTGGTGTCGCTAGGGAAATAAATCTCTAATATTTATTTACACACAGACATCTCTATCACTTATATATTAACAATAGAATGTATGTCATGTGTACAGGAAACCTTCACGTTTACGTTTAAGTTATTTTCTCGCAAATTCACATACCTAGTATATAACATATCAGATTTAGGTATAACAAGTACCTATATTTATACACGTTGGTAGCAAAATACCTTCGCATAATAATCCGACAATAAAGCAACATATCAATATGTAGGTACTTAGTCGGTCTTTTTCCTAATATTTGTACTTTTCCGTGTAGGTATTGGTGCAAAATTTGTAATTAATCGTAGTATCGAGGGAGATCGCGATCCACTTCCACGCCGGCGACGCTATAGAGCCCATTGGCCTGTTCACCACCGGACGCGGCCGCAACATCGGACAAACACAAAATATCCACCATCCATCGGGTTCAACCACTGCCCCCGAGAATCCAACCTCACACGTCAGGGCCTCCGATTGGTCTCAAAATCGGCCGCTATGTACACTCCGTTTCAAGTCGGAGGGGCCCGACCCCTCGTTCCTCGTGTTGGCGTCCGAAGGTTCGGCGGGCTAACACCGGGGCATCCGACGCAATCATCACCTGTCAGATTTGACGTCTAGTTGTCAACACAGGATGTCTGACCCGACGTCTGCGCCGGCGGTGTGCCCGAACCACACAACAACATTCGCCACAGTTTGACGAGTCACTGCCGAGCGAGACTGAAGACGTTCGTCCTGCTCTTCTCTAAGTACAGAATTGACGAGGGCACAACAGCGTCGGCCGCCCACCCCCGCCTTTACTGCCTAGGCCCTTAGAGCCGCAACCTAGGCCCAAAAATCGTAGTATAACATTAACTTATGTGTTGGTTTAAGAATTTTTTCTCAGAATCAAAAATGTAATAATCTGAATAAATATGAGCAAAAAACAAGAAGCCATAGAAACAAGTTGATTTATTAGTTTGTCGAAGGACAATACTTGATAATTTGCATAGATGACAAAGAATAACACATCTGTTATTCTTTGTCAATTTCACTGACTATTTATTATTCACGAATAAAGATTCTTTCGAAGACCATCATCAAAGTATGACTTATTAAGGTCTTCACTAGACCGATCGTGTGTTGAGAATCTTCTTCTGGACTCAGTTCTCCTCCATACGCTGGAGATGTCACAACCATCTAAGACGATAAATTTTAACTATTATAAGTGTTTATATATTGGTATGTTTTATTCAATTTTACATAATATCGCCATCGACAGTTGGTTCTAGTTGGTAGGAAGAAATTGCCTAATGGCAATAAGCCATTATGTACGGAAAGACGAATAAATAAGCAAAATAAATAAAACAGTTGGATCTCATGTATTAACTAGTCCAACTGTCGATTCGTTCAAGAGAATGAAATTCTTTTGAAGGAAGAGGCAGTTTTAATCCAAACGCGTGTATGAAGGAACATTTTGTATGGCGTAGTGGAGTTTTGCATGCTTAAAACACCAACTTAGAGGCTTCGCAGCATATATGTTTCGATACATGGATTTACTCAGAATTCGGAGTAGAACATTTTATGTGAGTTTTGTGTGTCTGTGTGTGTGTGTGTGTGTGTGTGTGTGTGTGTGTGTGTGTGTGTGTGTGTGTGTCTGTCCCCCCCTGCCCCCCATTGTAACTTTTGATCCGCTAGATTTACAAAGCCTAAAATTTTAGAATATATAAATAGTTATAGGCCTGCAAAACTTTTATACTCAGAATTTTGAATTTTTGTTTCAGTCAGGGGTTAACTTTTGAATTTTTGGTATATTTTTCCATATATCTTAGAAACCATAAAAGGTAGAACGCTGAAAATTGGTTGTAATATAGACAAATACAAAACCTCAAATCGGTTTTAACAAAATTTCTGGGTTTCTCAAACATTTCTTATTAAGAAAAATATTTTTTTATGATAAATTCATGAGTTTAACTGCCTTTATTTCCAATATTTGTAAAAATATCCAAATAGCCGAAACACTCCATCTAGATAATTCAATTTTCTATAAAAAAATATTAATATTGTAGGAGTACCTCTCAATTTTTATAAAAATTGAATTTTGTGACGACATCGCTTCATTAAATTTGTATGGCAGTCGCCTATACACAATAATATGTAAGAAGACTTAATAGTTTGATACTTAATCTCCAAACATACATACAGAACCATCATGCTGTTTTCATATTCCGGGTAGGAAAAGAGGACTGACCTCCATACTATCCTATCTTGACATTCATACCAACATGTATTAAAATTTTCAATAATTTGTATTTATGGGTTTATAGTTTGATTCTTATTCTTCAACTATACATACTATCGCTATCGACAGTTGGATCTCATGTGTTACATGCAACTAGTATTTTATAATGGAATCCCACCAAATAAATTATTCACAATTACACAATGGACTATGTCCATATTTCTGGACGTGAAAGGAAAATAACTTTTAAATAGAGAAGTTTTCTTTACATTTTGTTCTTATCTATATTAAGCCACAACAAAGCAAATACTGTTTATTCACCCAACCTTGTATTTGCAATCGTGTTAAAAGGGTTAAACCTCTTCACATCTTGCTCTGCCTTAAAGGAATTTAAGTTGGTTGTAATGCGTAGACCATCAGTGATTTAAAAACCTTTTCTTTACAGCTGGATTTCATCACCGAACTTCCGTATTCTTTTAAGCATCTAACCGACAATTTAAACCGTGGTTCTTCAAAGCACAAATTGAATTTTCGATGCACTCGTTGCAAAGTTTCAATTCGCCAAGCAATCTAACCTCCTCTTGGTAACAGCGCATTTCTCAAGTGGCCCTTAAGGAGCTCAAAATAAAAGAAACATATAGTGTGCAATCGCCGGGTGCTCTTTAGTCACATTGTCAGGAGATAATAGTAATATTTTTATTGACAAACATTTTTATCCAACATCTCAATTAACGAAGTAGGGATATTGTAGAAAAACCAGGAACTCGAGGCACCTACAGGGCTTACGACCTGTCATCGGCTGGTTTACGTGATCACTTTATGCGCTTGCGTAACGTTTACCAATTATGCCTTCTTATTGAGTTCCCTTATCGATGTAATTTTGAAAGATCTATATATTTGAATAGTGTGTAACATTTTACCTGACAATAATGCATTATTACTATTGCCATCTATGGAGTAACGGACAAACCTTTTTGTAACGCCATCTATTGAGACATTGAGAAATTTAATTAGGTCAAATATTTAAATTATGTCAAACGAACGAATGTTTGCCACATGGTTTACTAAAATAGACTACTTTTGAATAAATAACCAACTAGAACAGAGAAACTCGGTAGGTACTCGAACAAAAAAAAATGCACCATTTGTGCATTGCACAAAAATATCTCCTCACTGGGGGATGATTTAAAATTCCGGACAAGTAAAACGACACCTATAGGCAAAAGGATCGATCCATTCTGCACATTGTCCTATTACGATAGTTTTATTTGAAACGACCCCTATTATTTTTTTTGCTTTTTTTCTCTCTCGTACAGCCGGCAGCTCGGAGCGGAGCTGAGATATCGGATGTATTATCATTTCAAGCACACTTTGTAAAAAGGATTTAAATTTATTATTACATTCATTCCGTCCCACTGAAATATTATCCAACTTTTTTCCCCATTCTCTCTTCTCCGTTATTGGGTTTAGTCAAAAGACAGGGCGTTCTTTTAATGCAAATTTCCGAAACTTTTGTTTCGAACTTAATGGATAAATTTTAATTTATTCAAGAATTATTAGAAAATTTTAAGGGAGAATCGACTCGTAAGAAAAGATAGGAAAAAAAGATGGAAAACAACTTGCAAGAAACGCAATAACTCATAAAATTGACAAGTCTATTGCCACAAAGAATAAAAATGTCTCTCTACCGACCAAAGTTATTGTAACGATTTGAAAGGGATATAATATAATGGTACTAGAAGAAACGAATTTCTTTTACAGCTTCTGATTTGTATGTAAAGTGAGTGATTCAATTATTTTATGATGCAATAAAATATATACGATAACTGACTCGTAATTGAAATTATTAATCAATTCAGCACAAACTACAAAAATAATATTAGTACTAATATTTTTAAAACAAAACAAATAAAAATTGGAAACTCTTACTAAAAATTCCAATACAATTTCAGAGTAACAGTTAGATGTTTCAATAATTTGATTGATTCGTCTTATTCACTGTATTTTTACTTCATTTCTTTTAAACAGTCTTGTATTTATTTGAGTTAGCGTAAATACGATTTATCTGCATATGCAATTAATAACACGAAAAAAAGAGATGTTTATTATTCTGGACCTCCTCGCAATCGCAAAGCACGTCTTTTCTTAGACCCATATAATTATATACCAAACACGACAGTTTCAAAAGTTATCTTTTTCGTTTTTATCTTATTCGTCTTTGTCACAGCTTTGTGACAATCCTATTCAGATTTTTGATAATATCCTAAGGAAATATCACTACCTTGATTATTTCAGCGAGAATTCTAGAATGATGATAGAGGGAATTCCTTCGGACCCATTGGACAAGCAGACCTCGTAGCCACGAAGAGCAACTTTAAGATTTTTAGTCAAAAATATGGTGCACGGTGCAAGTATACGGTGATTTAATTGCAGTATCTGCAAGTTTTTAGAGTTTTCCGGACTTTTCTTGTGTTAGTTATTTGTTATTTAAGAGTTTTGCAAGGGGCCGTAATGAGGCCCCATAACCTGAACGGGCGGTGATGGGAGAAGAACAGTCCCATAATATTTAGTAAAAAATTCAGTCATCAAAATCTGGTCTAAGAAATACACCGTCGATATTTCAGCGAATAATCGGTAAGTGTCCTCAAATCATTATCCACTAAACATCTACCGAACATCCACCCAAAGGACACTATTTAATCCACATCATGAAATAAGTGTAACTAACGGTCTGGTAATAGAAATTGTCAATTCCAGACTAACGGCTTTACCCATGCGTTGATATATTGCGCACTTAACTCTACTGTTAAAATCGATTATGCTGAAAAAAAAATCTCGGTATATAATACTGGTTAAATTAAGCCAATTTCCCTCAGCACTGACAAGGCGATTTTACCATAGTACCATATCTGTCTCCACAGTGAAGATGAAGAAGGGGGCTGGTTCGAATTAACATACATAACAGATAAACAGAACAATTATTTAGACAGGAATTTTCGGAACATTTAAGATTATTTTTAAAATATTCATATTTACGTAACGCCACTATACCCATTTTGGGACAAAATTAAAATAAATAATAATATTTTTTCATACTTACACAGTGTTTGTAGATTATATTATTAGTTGAATTTTGTGGTTCAGTTGTCGTGTATCTGAATCCTCAGCTAAAACTACCTGGTTCGATTAAAAATATTTTTAGGCACTCATTTAGGTACGAATATGTGGAAATAATTCATTAATTTGTCAAGGGGAAGATGTTAGATTAGAGATAATTGAAATCAATGAAGTAACAAAACACCATTATTAAAATCATCCTTAAGAAACCTTTTGATTATCCAACAAACCAACTTTATCAGGATTTTAATGTTCTCAACATAAATTCACTTTTTAAAAGAGCCTCTCTTTACCAGATATTTAAAGATCATTTCATAAGAAATTTATATCCAACCACTAATTCAAGAAAACATCCAAGAAGAAAGACAAACATTGATATACCAATATTAAAAACGACTACCGGCCAGCTCCATTATACATACCAAGGTGTTAAATGGTTTAATGAGCTGACCGGTAAATATAAATTAAATACAACTGATTTTGATAACTATAAAAATGCTGTTAAGTCTCTTTTTATTTTATAACTTTCTAATGGAATTGTTTAATATTTAATTTATTTTAATTTATTTTAATTGCATGTTTTCTTCTGCTCTGTATTTTAATTGCATGTTTTTTTCTGTTCTTTATTTTTCTTTTGATATATTGTACATTATTGGTTTTTGATGATTTATGATAATGAAGATTAATTTTTAGTTTATATAGGAATCCCCCCCAAACCACGAGTATAAGCTCTTTTTGGGGGGTAATATGAATAAAATATTTTTGTGTATGCTATTATAAGTATTTAAATTGTTAAATTGTTATATTTTATTTCTATATATATAAATAAATAAAAAAAAAATAAAAAAAAAATAACATGAAATTAAACTTTGAACATGCTACATATTATGTATACAATGCAACGAATTTTCCCCATCTCAAATTATTTGGCCCACGCACTGTCTTCAACACCCTCCCCCCCCCCCCTTATCTGCCTCCACCTCTTCCACAGTAGTTAAGTAGTTTTAATTTATATACATATCTTCTGTACATAGTGTGAAAAAATATAATGTACATTGGCGGGCTTACTACTATAACCTAATTTCATCAAATCAACCAAATTTCATAGTATGACAAAAATTATACATGCACATCAACAAAAGAATGAAAGCGAAAATAAAAATAAAAAAATATACATAACACTATGATAAATATTAAAAACAAAAAGAAGGATTGGGAAAGAACATAAAGAGGAAAACGGGATCAGGTGTTTAGGGATAAATACTCCTTCATTAGTTTTTTCTTGAAAATACAAAGTGAGTTAGACGACACAATATCCGAACTTAGGTTATTCTATAATCTTGCTGATTGTACTTCAAACGTCAAGCTGGAAAATTGTGTTATGGACAAGGATGTATAGCGTCGTAGTATTTAGTTTTTAAGATAGTGATTTGTATGTAGTTACCGATGATAAACTCAAGCTTGAAAACGATGCAACTCATTTTTTATGTTATTCAAAGTAAAATTATATACAAATCACTGACCACAAATTCGAATTTTTTTATTGTATTTTCAGTCAAAGTTCCTCTTTTGTGCGCAACTCCTATAGCAGTCTTGTTCTCACTATCTTACAAATATTTTGACAAAAATATTTGATGGAATCCCTCATTAAATCAATTTCTTAGTCTGGCACAGAATACCTACATACATAATATAAAATATATTAGATTAACTGTATAACTAGTGATAGTGGTGTACCTGAATATATTGGGAACAACACCAGGTGTCTCAGTACATAATTCTTGATTAAACTACTAAACTATGCAGGTCGAATATATTTGAAAGTCATGTAGCCATCTAAATTAAGTTGAATTCAATCAACATATTTTTGTAGCATTAATTGTATGGGTTAAATCAAATCAGACGATTGCTTTGCCTTTTAAGAACTTTAACTGATAGAATAAATAAATACTCCTTACATACTAAAAAAATATATAAGTACTTTCGTTATATTATAATATTCTATAGTAATAATATAATAATAATAATTATTTTTATAATATTCTATGATAATAATTATTAATCTAATAATAATAATATTCTATTGATACAGGATCCTACCAGACGTGTCCCTGGTTTCAATCTTCCACACAAGTCCTGGGTGCAACTCAACAGGATTCGAACCGATCAAGGCTGCTGTAATTATTTCCTATGGAAATTGAGAAAAAGAGAATCTCCGCAATGCGATTGCGGTGCAGACTACCAAACAGTTCACCACATCGTTGAGGAGTGCCCACTGCGCAGATTCCCAGGGTACCCAACCAGCCTGCATGGAGCGGAACGGGATGTCATGGACTGGCTACAGCAAGTGGACCTAAGACTTTAAGAATACTGGGACGCTACCACAACTGGTGAAGAAGCCTTCCCATATTCCATACGAAAAGTAAAGTAAAGTAAGTATAATATTCTGATGATTTGGAATTCTTAAATTTTTAATTTTTTACTCAATTATCTTTTTTATATATTTTTTACTTTTGAATTATGGTGTGGGGGAGACTGTGCGAATACCATGGACTGCAAGTAGAACTACCAGCATAGCATCCCATAACATCACGCCACTTCACTATTTGGGGTAGGAAGAGAGAACCAAATACCAGACTCCTTTCTATTGACATTCATTTCTCGCTTAATTCACATCCATGCATCTTCTCATACATGCTCTTCTTTTATTCCTATTTCTGAAGACGCCATCTTTCAAAATTTAATATAATATGTAATCGAGCCAAATTTTCTTTGGCCGACCTCTATTTTTCGTTCCTCTTTTGTTAGCCATACTTTATATGTAGGTACTTGTTTTGTCAGACGCTCGTCACTCATTATTTCTATGTGGCCAAACCACCAAAAGGCATTTATTTTCATATTACTTACGACATCTCTCTAAATCATATATTCTTGTCTAATAGAACTAATCTATTAAAATTTAAATCTATTAAATTATTTAGATGGGTCGATGGCAGAGCGGTTAGCGTGCTGGGCTAGTAATCCAGTGGTCGCGAGTTCAAATCCTGCCTCGAAGGATTTCGTTCACCTATAGTACAAGCATTTATTTGCTTATTTTAGGGAACGTGGGAAGATGTATATGTACTTGTTCAACAAGGACATATTCATTTAAAAAAAATTAAATGTTTTGAAGATAAAGGATTGCTTAACAACGATAACATTCTGTCAATATGCCTACAGTGCATCTTTCAGTATTTGAGACTTCCAGAGAGTTCCATGATAACCTGGTCGTAGCGGGAAACATGGAGGATAGAAGATATAGAGGTCGCTCGTGTACGTTGTAAAGTCTGCTACAGGTTCTTCAATTGCCAAAGCCCTTCAATCTGCTTAAGACCGTCCTACGTTTGTCGAACACCCGCCATCCTTAATCACGAGGCCAAGGAGAAAGACAGGTTTATTTGTTTTATATTACGATGCTGTTTTCAAAAGATAATATTGCCACCTTAGATACGAATATTCATCAATAATTATATTCAGTCTGGAGAAAATAATAAAGACAAATTTAATTTGAACAAATAATACCTACATTTCAAGGAAATTTCAACATCTCTGAATATAATGTTTCAACATTTTAATGAAGGTTTTCTCAGAAAATTGAGAGTTTTAATGATGGTATTTGAAATAATATTTTATATGCTTGGGATATGTGCAATGTACCGAAATGACTATTTATAAACAATACTCAGAAAATGGAAAAACAATGTTTAGCATTGAATCTCAATAGAGAAAATGAAGGAGTTAATACATACCATTACGCCATGTCCCTAAGAGGGAAGCAGAGAGAACCGAGCACCATACTCCTGTATTTGCACATATTCCTGGCTTCCTTTACATCCATGCATCGTCTCATACATGTGCGTCGATTGATCAAGCTTCATATGTTTCCTTCTTTCAAAATATCATTCACGTGGTCATGCCATCCCTTTCTGGGGTGGCCTTCGCTACTGACTCCATCTCAGTGCATTCACTTTCATTCTACTTATAATATCCTTTTTTATCACGCGTTTTCTCCATCCTCATTTTCTCATCTATCATATTATCCAACTGTCGATTTGTTCAAGAGAATTTATTCTCTTAACATATCGACAAAGTATTAAGCCAAGACCCGCGTATAAGGAATACTAGGAACATTTTGAATGGCGTAGTTGACTTTTTGCATGCTAAAAACACCATACATGTGGATTTACTCAGAATTCGGAGTAGAACATTCTATGTGAGTTTTGTGTGTCTGTGTGCCTGTGTGTGTGTGAGTGTGTGTGAGGGTGTGTGTGTGTATGCGTGTGTGTGTGTGTGTCTGTCCGTCCGTCACTTATAACTTTTGATCCGCTGAATTCACAAAACCTAAAATTTCAGAACATATAGACAATTTTAAGTAAATAAAACTTTAATACTCAGTATTAAGAATTTTCGTTCCAGTCAGTGGTTATCAACATTTTAATTTTTATAGCATTTGTCCATATATCTCAAAAACTATAAAAGACGGAACGCTGAAATTTTGTACAAATATAGTCAAACCTATATTGAAATCGATTTTGAAAAATAGTTCCAGGGTTTCTCAAACTGTTTTTATTAAGAAGCAAAAAATTGGTAAGACAAATTTTTGTTTTTAACTGCCTTTATTTCCATTTCTTTTAAAAATATCGAAAAATGCTTAAACATGCAAACTAGAAAATTTTATTTTATATAAAAAATGTGGAAATTATAGTAATATAATATATTTGAAAAATTTGAAAAAACCCATTTTTGTAATGACCAGTGGTAACTATAACTATAACTCTAACTTTAACTATAACTAAGGTTGAAAAAACCTACCCTCAGAAAAAATACATAAACCATACATAATACATAAAACATATATGATATGGTTTGTGTTGCATTGCACGCCCCTGCTCACGAACTGAAATAAAATCTCATTATTATTATTATTATTATTTTAAGAAACACACCATTTATCATATTTGAGATATTTGATTTCTAATTGAGATGACGTTTAAGTTTATATGCCCTATATTTTCTTCAATATCTATCTTATTTTCACCATTGCTAGGATAGGTCTGTTGAATTCTTATTTTCAGATTTGACGATCTCGTCATGAAACCCATCATAAGATCTTAACCAAATTGAAATGGGACCAATCAGAAGATACCTCCTTTCTTATAAAAAAAAAGAATGATTTCAATGTGATAACATGAAAAAAACGTCATCGCTGTACATTAAAATAAAAACAAACCGAATCGATTTACCTCCACCGTTTTTGTAAGTCGGTTAAAAAGACCCAGATTGTAGCAAGGTAGAAACACTGAAGTGGGAAGATCATTTCAAAGGCAGGCTGCTGTGTTAACAAAATATTTCAAGAAGCGACTGTTCTATCTGAACTGGTCTGGACTGGACTGGACTATCCAACCAATTGAGTTACGAAAAGCGACAATACAAATATATCTACCTTAACAAGACACGTTGGTTAAAGTAGAAGGTCACTCAACTGTCCAAGATTGTTAACTGTCTTTTTCTGTATTTATTTTGAGAATGAACTTTCTGTTCAATTAAATTTTCGACAAGGACAATCTTTACTTTGACTTAACCTATACAAATATCAAATATCCCATGTATTCCTTAGCTAGGTATGTAAGTTAGTAACAGGGATGTCATCTAAGGGCTTTTCTCCTTAAATTTGGGAGGAATTAACGAAGAATGTGCTTTTTAAGTGGCCTAATATTTTAATAGATAATTTAAGAGATTAATTTTTCTTAGATGCTGCTGTTTTAAAGAAATTTATAACATTATACATTTAAAGGAAAAGGGAAACTTAACAAACAAAAAATATTTTTCAACCCAGTTCCCCAACTTCTTCAAACAAGCTCCTTCCTTCACTCCAATAATCACTCCTTTTCCTAATTTTATTCTCATTATGTATTGTTTTAATATCACTTTTTTCTTATTATTATTGTTATTCTTTTACCTACTCAGCATAATTGTATAATATTTTTATTTCATTATTTTTTTAATTAGAAGAAAACATTCTTGGCTTATATTAATTTTAATAGCACCATAATATGTAACTACACAATTTGCATAGCTGTATTTTTCTGGAATAAAATAAATATTAGATTATATTTTGAAATTCCACATACATAGTACCTATAATGATGATTCCGATTCTTTTTGCAACGAAATGACAGATGTCACAAAGAATCTAATCCTTTACTTAGGTACTTTCCGTGTCCGGAACACCATCATATGCGTAACTCCCAATATTCAGCCAGCAGGATTTCGCTAGTGTTTGTTACCGTTGTGTCTTTTATTTTTATTTCATTTATTGAAAGCAAACATACAGCCAATTTAGTACATAGGACAAGCAGATAGTAATACAACAAATAAACCAAAAACGTCTGATGAATATTACTAGTTATAAAACATGATTTGAAAAAGAAACATCAGTAACATAATATTTTTTGCTGTAGGAAAAGGAAATGGGGCGTTATGGGAAGCGTGCGTAAGATCACTCAGAGCGATGAGGGAACGTGGCCAAAATGGATAGTTTAAATCTTCTATGCGATAAGTTGAAGAGATCAATGTCATAGAAGAAAGAATCATAATTTCTGCATGCTCTGTATATGAAAGAGTGCTGTGGAATGTCATGTCAAAAACAGTTTGCCTGTTTTCCAAGGACAAGACATTGTCAGGACATGACAGTCTTGGTGCGTGCATGTTGTTTCTGTCATGGGACGTGACAGTAGGTGCACGTTATCCTGTCTGGCGCCACTCGTAGGTGTCTTGCTATATACTAGTTGCATGTAACACATGAGATCCAACTGTCGATAGCGATAGTATGTATAGTTGAAGAATAAGAATCAAACTATAAACCAATAAATCCAAATTAATGAAAATTTTAACACACGTTGATATGTAGGTATGTCAAGATAGGACAGTATGGAGGTCAGTCCTCTTTTCCTACCCGGAATATGAAAACAGCATGATGGTTCTGTATGCATGTTTGGAGATTAAGTATCAAACTATTAAGTCTTCTTACATATTGTGTATAGGCGACTACCATACAAATTGTATGAAGTGATGTCGTCACTAAATTAATTTTTATAAAAATTGTTAAAAAAAAATTGAGATGTGCTAATACAATGTTTATATTTTTTATAGAAAATTAAATTATCTAGTTGGGGTGTTTCGGCTTATTTCGATATTTTTAAAAACTTTAGAAATATAGAAAATTAAAGACATAAATTTATCATAAAAAAATATTTTTCTTAATAAAAAATGTTTGAGAAACTCTGGAATTTTTTGAAAAAACTCATTTGGGATTTTGTATTTTTCTATGTTCATACCAATTTTCAGCGTTCTAGATTTTATGTTTTCTGAGGTATATGGAAAAATAACGTAAAAATTCAAAAGTTCATAACCCCTGACTGAAACAAAAATCTGAGTATAAAAGTTTTGTAGGCCTATTACTGTTTATATATTTTGAAATTTTGGGCTCTGTAAATTGAGCCGATCAAAAGTCATAAGGGGGACACACACACGCACACACACACACGCACACACACACGCACACACATACAGACACAAAGACACACGGTTTCATAGTAAAATTTATATTTATTTATTTATATAATTTATGTAGGTACATGTGTACAAAGGCTTTTTATACACATGTACATAAATATATGGCTTAAGTATATGGCTCATTAAAGTTATTTTTTAATTGATTTAGGGTTTTTCAGGGGTATTTGGATAAAAAAATTATAAGTTTCCAACCCTGATAAGTAGGTACCTACGTACAATCTATGTAAGAACTAACTCAAATTTTCCATTGAAAGACCAAAAGGTAGATGGAGGTTATTAATTTCACATGAGGAATTTTCTATTATGTCTGGATCAGTGGTTCTCAAACGAAGAGGTCGACATTCACTGTCAAACTGTCTCTTTGAAGTCAATTCATAAAATGATTGCCACTTGATCTGATATACATAGAAAGTAATAGGTTAGTAGTACCTACTTGATATAAACGAGAATTTTTTACATTAATACGTAGACAAAAATTATGTCATCAATTTACATACAATTACGGCATAACCAGCACACAGGGTATGCTAGCGTTCATTTTCCTATAAAAAGGTAGCACGACACATTCGTGTATCCCCAAACATTAGTCAAAATATACTACATAGGTGGTAAGTAAATAAAGTGGATTGAAAAAACACATTTTTTGAATTTCAAAACTTCGCCATTGAAATTTTAAATCAAAATTTATTCCACCTTATTTGTAATTTTTAAGACTATTAATAAGACAGTCTTGATAACAAACACGTAAATTAAATAAAAGGTGATCTTCATGTTGAAATGATAATTGATATACAGTTTGCAGATGTCAAAGCGTTTTAAATGATTTAATTTATTTTGTATGAAATAAATAATAGGTAGTTCAATTTCGTCAATATATAAAATGAATTTTGCTGGAAACAGTCATCGGGAAAGCATAAAAATCTGAAACTTTCAAAGCTCTAGTTGCTCGGGAAGTTACATAGATAAACGTGGATTGCTTAATTCCAGCACAGACAGGTGAAGTTAAAAAAAATATGCAAAAAAAAAACACTTATAACCGGTGTAAGCTTGTAACCGGTGTACTTAGTGGCACACTTATAACCGGTGTAAGCTTGTAACCGGTGTACTTAGTGGCACACTTATAACCGGTGTAAGCTTGTAACCGGTGTACTTAGTGGCACCAAATGACAATACCCCAGTTCAGAAGAGCAATTATTGCGTGAAAAATAATTTTAAATAAATTTCTCCCTGCTGGTAATCACAAAAATCAAACAATTCTATCGGGTAAAGATATTCATTGATTTTCGCGTCCTGTCTGATTGATACCTGTCTCACTCCTCACCCAAAAGAACAGGTTTCAATTCCCGTTGAAAACACAGTTTTTCATTATGCAGTCCGAATTTGTCAGACGGTGTTTTATTGATAATAGGTATTTGAAAAAGTACCATTTAGTAATTTGTATTTTTTTCAGTTCTACTAATTAAATTAGTAGAACTGAAAACTTTGGTTTTATTTTACTATTCCAAACTTATTTATTATTTAAAATGGATTTCTACCAAGAATTAAAAAAGCTTCATTTAAAAAATCTATGTACATACATACATACCTACATACATACATACATACATACATACATACATACATACATACATACATACATACATACATACATACATACATACATACATACATACATACATACATACATACATACATATATACATACATACATACATACATACACACATACATACATACATACATACATACATACATACATACATATATACATACATACATACATACATACATACATACATACATACATACATATATACATACATACATATATACATACATACATATATAGAGTATGAATAGATTTTAAATTCAAATTATTTCATCAACTGCATACAGTACAATATCTTAATTTTCAAATTGCAATCGATAGTTGTTGCGCATATTTTTCCATGAAAGGGGTCGGGCCTCGTAATCGACTAGAGGCGGAACTATGTATTTGTATATGTTTTTTTTAAATGAACATTTGTATATGTTTTTTTTAAATGAAGTACAAATTATTTAACCGCTCTGCCATCGACCCATACTTAAATATATATTTTTTATACTACATTAAAAAACACACTGAAAAACTGCATTTAAAAAAAATCAGCGTTTTATCTATCCAGATGTTATTTGGCGTTATTGAAAAATATATATCTCCTTCGTTCGATTCATTGGAATCTTAGCAATGGACTGGGGTATAACAGATTCATACGATCGGTGTCCGGTGAAACGATTTATGTGCGTTTTAATTTTTTTACAAAACATCATCTTATGGCGTCTCATCTATTTAGTTTATTTATTCGTTAAATATTGATGCTAACACGTTAAAATAATATTTTATTTAATTTAATTTATTTTATTTTATTTTATTTCATTTGGAAACATAACAGCTTTTGTATATAAAGTATAATACAGTTAAGAATTAATTAATAAGAAGCCTATTATAATGTTTCACAGAGTAGGTATTACAAATACATTTACGTCTAATTTATGAGAATATTGATCATGAAGGGTTTAGGAATGGGGTATGGTTAAGAAACTGGGAATTGAGGAATGAAATGGGAGAAGGAAGAATAAGGAAAGGACAGTTTCCCTAACCGATGCTTGTAAGCGCATTAAGAATTTGCTTAAATGCTTGTAGGGGGGATAGATTAAATAGATCTGGCTGGGGGCTAATATTATTATAGTAATTACAGCAGCGGTTGATAAAACTGTTTTGATCGTAATTAGTTCTTGACAAAGGTGTATAGAATAGATTATGGTGACGCGATGTTCTAGAAGGGCAATTAAAAGGTATTTTTCCAACAAGATAAGGACTATCGACCAGATTATTAAATGTTTTATGAAGAAAAAGGGTATCTGTATTTTTCCTTCGTTTTTCCAAATATATTTATATTAATTAAGGTTTTTGCTTTATCTATCAATAATTTATTAACTGTTTTTGTATGCTGTATCTTTATCTGCATATGTACTTATTACCTGTTTCGTAGTATCCTTATTTATTGTATTTATTTTATACTGAATTGTTTCTTCCAAATATACTGCAACTCCTTGTGGTATGATGATAATTAATTTTTATAGTTATTTTTACTGACAATCTTTCTTCAATAGAGACGATGTTGGGATAGTGATAATAAAATTGGCTTTTTTATATAGCGCCGTTTTTGTGAAACCACCTCAAGGGCGCTTAATATTCTTCTACAAGGGATATTGTAGAAGAACCAGGAACTCGAGGCACCTACAGGGCTTACGACCTGTCATCAGCTGGTTTACGTGATCACTTTATGCCCTTGCGTAACGTTCACCAATTATGCCTTCTTATTGATTTCTTTGCACTCGGTAAATGTTTATTTATTTATTTTATGTAGCTTCTCGGGTAACTAACAGGCACTATGTCAAATAATTATTTAACACGCACCCAATTACAAGTTGCCACATTCTGGAGACTTGCGATATTAATCGTCTCACAGATCCAGACTGAACACAATTAAAACTGTGTCTCCACCGGGAATCGAACCCGGGACCCTTGCATCAGCAGTCAGATATCCAACCAACTGAGCCAGGAAGGCCGAAAAATAATTATTACTGCAAATACTTAGCACGTTTAAAGCGATGATTGTTTTTACATAAATTAATATTTCGTACTATTAGCATCTGAGGTCCAAATTGCTCGGTAGAAATCCAAAACAACCTTTTATAAAACGCTCCTTCGTCCAGTCATTGCATATGGCGCCGAATGCTGGGTAGTGACCAAAAGAGATGAAAACACACTTCTGATATTTGAAAGGAAAGTCCTCAGAAAGATATTTGAACCTGTCAACGAAAATAGAGTGTGGAGGAGACGATTTAATCACGAATTAGAGGCACTGCATGGCGAACCTAACAATGTACAGACCATTAAAATAAGAAGACTGCAATGGTTGGGCCATGTCCACATGATGATCGTACTCCCAACAAAGTTTTAAACACCAAACTAGACGGAAGAAGAAGCAGAGGCAGACCAAAAATGAGATGGCTGGACGATGTGGAGGCTGATGTACGAGCGCTGGGCCTTACCATCTGGAAGAGAGCCGCAGTGTGCAGGGAGGAATGGCGACGGATTCTGAAGGAGGCCAAGGCCCACAACGGGCTGTAGGGCCAATGATGTTGATGATGAATATTAATTACTAACTACATATGTGATAGACGCCTGTCATTGGAGAATTGGAGACCTTATGTATTTGTATCATGTGTTAACTTGTGAGTAGGTACCTTTATATTTTAATGTTCTGTTGGTTCCTTTAATAAATAAATAAGACCAGTAGAACTTAATCATTAAATTAAATAAACATGAAGATCACACGCACTGATAACGTTAATTTGTGTTAATTACCCGACAAACAATGAATAACGCCGTATGCTACAATTGGATACAAAGAAAAGAAGACAATGAATGGTAAAGGTTGATTTATAGAAATAGATATTGAACAATATTTGATTGGTACCAATATTGGGGTTAAATAAAACATCTCTCATAACAGAGTAACAGAATGATATCTTCTATATCTATATACATAGGTACCATTATACCTAACAGGTATCATTTTGTTATATTATGTTATACAAATCCAATCATATTTCGCCGATGGCTGTCCAACTAGGTACCTATGTCTATAAATGTAGTTTTGTATTGTTGTATAAAAGGTAGGTAGGTATAATATCTATGTAGCTTTTTTCTTTGTGTTTCAATGGCTGTTTTGTAAGTAACTTAAAATACCTTAAATACATACTTATCCATTTTTAGTTTCCACTAATTATTTCACAATATTCATGTATAATTAAACTAGTTATGTACATGTAACACGAGATCCAAATGTCTAAAAAACTACATATATTCCCTTAAATCCAAATTATTTAATATTTTAAGATATTTTTTATGTTTCCTTACGTCTATTGATGATTTTATTTTTGTCTTACTGTTAAGGTTAAAGTTTTTTTGCCAAGTGTATACCTACCTAATTGCTTTTTATCCATGTATGTAAAAGGCATTTTATGCCATCTATAAAGAAACAAATAAATATGTATGTCAAGATGAGAGAGTGTAGAAGTCTGTCCTTTTTTCCTACCCCGAATATGTAAACAGCTTGATGATATGTGTGTTTTTTGTTTGGAGATTATCATTTCGATATTTTAATAAATGGAAATAGACAATTAAACACATACCTGCAACGGAAATAAAAAAAAATATTCCTTAATAAAAAAAAGTTTACCAAGGCCTTAACATTTGAACTTTTTCATAAAAATTAGTTTAAAAAAAAAAATAAAAAATTTGAGCGGTCTAGATTAATGGTTTTTGTGATATATGTAAAAACGAAATAAAAATTCAAATCTTGATAACCCTTGACTGGAACAAAATTCTGAATCAGTTTTGTAGGTACTTTTTGAAATTTTAGGGTCTGTGAATCAAGCGTATGTTAAGTTAAAAGGGAACACATACACACAGACACACTAAAAGCTCTACTCCGAGTTCAAAGTCTCTAAGCTGGTGTTTACGTACTTCAAACAAAAAAAAACAAAAGGACTTCTATTCAATATTTCGCGGATCTTGGCTTATGCTATAGTATAGGTGAACGAAACAGGTCCTAGCAGGATTCGAACTCGCGACTATCTACTGGATTACTAACCCAGCGAGCTCATCTAAATATTAATCGATATCGTTTTTATTCATCTTATTATTTATTTATTTTCTTTGTTATAACGCGAAGAAAACTTTGTGAAGAGTATCCACAAAATATTTTTTTATTAGTACATATTTTTTAAGTGTGTTTTTCACTTCCTAAAGTTACAAATGATAAGAATGTAAATTACCTAATAGGAAATAAACATCAGCATTCCTTATAATTTTCTAAGAAATCATTTGTTATTTCACCCAAAGTGACATTTTCTTACTATAACAACTACATATATTATGTATTTATACAATTACAGTCGCTTTTGCGTTTTTGCTCAATAGTTTCGGAATAATTCTATTCTAATATATCCCTTAAAACATGAGAAACTGAATTAAACAGCCTCATTATTCGCACCCAATCCAATAATAATAATGTTAACTCGGTAGATGGCATCTTGTAGACGCTTTAATTTCCGGGTTCGAGTCCCCACTATATCTACCCATGTTATTAGGTACCTACCCACCTTTACCGATAGATGGCATTATGTCACTCAACCAAAATAATTACTCTAACAAAATTTCCTTTTATTACAAGATGGCGGCTGGTTCAATATACCAATTTATTACATTATAGGTACCTACAGTATTAAAGATCATCAAGTTATATCACATAAGTAATCTCTTTTTTATTTATTTGTTAATTTTAAAAAAATATTATGACATTTTCCAGAATTAAATTATTCCAGAATAACATTTATTTCAAATTAACTGTTTTTTAAAGTAAAAGTATGTTAAAATATATGGGTAAATGGTTAAGCAGTAGTGCGCTAGACCAATAATTTAGTGAACCCGATTCGAATCCTGTCTGAGTAAAAAAATAGTTTTATCCTTTTTGAACTACCCTATTTGCAAAAAAAAAATCATCGAAAGGACATTCATACCATCACTTCATATCCCACAATGTGGGGTAACCAGCGAAAGTGTGCGGGTGTGCATAACCTTATCAAAATGAAGTATGACACATACGTGTATGCCCACACCCTAATTTTGTCTCACCTTAAAAGGCAATATTTAAAATTTTTGGTAAACCTCATTGTTGAGCTTTTTTGTTATTTTGCCCGTTGTATTTTCTATTACCCGGCTCTTACGGGATACTCAAAAACGATGATGATAGAAAAGAGTGGAAGCACTATTCTAAGCCGGTGCCTTGAAAAGCAAAGTAGACTTGAAAATTGGATATATGGAGACTTGAAGTAAAATCATATTTCGCTTTAGAAATATGATTTTTGGGAGGAGTCCTGCAGAATCTATGTTTGGTTGAAAAATAGCTTTGTACATAATATGAACCTACATACACAAGAGAGACAAAGTATCTTTGGTGAATTATGTGATAATATGTATGTCCAATCTTTTATTATATTCTTTTATGTATATATGTGTAAGGGTTGAGAGACATAAATTTGAATGGAAGAATTAAACCAAGGGCGTGAAACACAATGACAGTGAAGCAAATGCTACATATTTATTATACGAATTTTTATATGGAATAAAATTGAACAATTTGATAAATTGTTTAAAAGTATGTGTAGTAAATATATCATAGTACGCCCTTCTATTTGGGGAGTACTGATAGGATATTTCTAAAAATTATAAAAAAACGGAAAATTTAATATCTGGACTCAGAAGACCATAGTTCATCGGAGAGCTACTCCACTACCCGAAATAGTAAGGCATTTAATTGATTGACAACGTCGAGGGGATCTGACTAGGTACTCGACGAAGAATATGTCACGATTCAAGGAGAAAAGTTGTTGTTTATGTGTATGTTTTATATAAAAAATAAATGATCTAGTATGGGTATTTCGGCGTTTTCAAATATTTTTGGAAATAAAGACCATTAAACACATACAATTTTCATAAAAAATTGAGAAAACCTGGAACTTTTACACAACAGATTGCTTGAGTTGTTATGTTTCTCTATATGCGTGAAAGAAAAAAAAAATTGTAATGAGGTATAAATTAAATTGTTTTTTGCTCCATTGTAATATTTATACTGTTGGAAATATATTATTCATTCATTAATTCATTCACTCATTCATTCGTTCATTCACTCATTCATTCTTTCATTCCTTCATTCATTAAATAAATCAATCAATCATTCATTCTTTCATCCATTCATTCGTTCATTCATTAAATCAATCAATCAATCATTCATTCATTCATTATTTCATCCATTCATTCATTCATTCTTTCATCCATTCATTCGTTCATTCATTCGTTCATTTATTCATTCACCTTTCATCCATTTATTCGTTCATAAATTCATTCATTCATTCTTTCATCCATTCATTCGTTCATTCATTCTTTCATTCATTCATTCATTCATCCATTTATTCATTCATTCATTCATTCGTCTATTTATTCATATCTATACGAATTTTGACGGTTCTAGTTTTTATAGTTTTTGAGATATGTGGAAATAGAAACACAAATATCGATAACCCCTGATTGGAAAAAAAATAAAAATTTTGAATACAAATGTTTTGTGGAACAATTTTCAGCGATCTAACTTTTATGGTTTCTGAGATATATGGTTTTGTAGGCCTTTAACTGTTTATATATTCAATAATTTTGGGATATGTAAATTGAGCGAATCAAAAGTTATAAGGGGAGGACGGACACACAGACTCACAAAACTCACATAAAAATTGTCTACTCCGAATTCTGAGTAAATCCATGTAAGGGAACATATTATTTTATGCTGCTAAGCCTCTAAGTTGGTGTTTTTAGCATCCAAAAAGTCCACTACGCCGTGAAAAATCTTTCTTCGTACACGCATCTTAGCTTAATACTGTCGGTTCGTTCAGAGAATTGAATTCTCATGAACAAATCGATAGTTGGATAACAATAAATACATATTATATTATAGACATTAAGAATTGTATTTGCAATGTCCTATTAGAAAATAAATAGATTTATTCGACATTTAAGATCATCCATTATTTAACATATTTTCCTGGATCATACTCGTCATATTTTGGTGTTTCATACTTATTACATCGACTTCTCCACGTAAACCTATGGTCTGATTTGTTTGAGACCTGATGAACCTATCTTCTTCTTTCCCCTTTTCGCTTTTGTCCCGTTTCTATCGGGGTACGCTTTGACCATGATCCTGGAATTGGCGAGTCTGGTTAGCGACTGCCATCTGACCTTCGTAACCCTTTGAAAGGGGAACCAGGCAAATTGGATCATGGCTACACATAGCTAGTGATATAAATCTGCACATAGATTTTTTTTTAAAATCCAGAGGTGCGTGCCCCGCCCGGATTCGAACCGTCGACCTCACGCATGTGATGCGACGACATTACCGCTGGGCTATCACCGCTCCTCTATATAGGAACCTATCATTCTTCAAAAATAATTCATTCAATAAAACTCTGCACGTCTTAAAACGAATTGACATTTGCAAAAAAATGTAACATTTTTATACACATCTAAACGGCTCGTAGCAAAAAGGTCACATTGTCCGGTTGTGGTCAACAATGAGATTTATGAAAGGTTCTGTCACAACAATACTAAGGTAGGTAGGTAGTAGAATACAACTGGTAACATTAATAAAATGGTGGCAGCAAAGGGCTTCATTGACTCTGTGATAAATGATCTGACAATTGTGAAAATAGTTGTATTATGTTGGAGCAACAGTCCAAAGAAAGGAGCCCCCAGCTTTTATATAATCGCTGAGAGAGTTCGGACTCTATTACCACATTAATGAATTAAGTATATCAAATGATCAACGAGAATGATGCAAGGAATAAAAAAATAATTATTTATTTATTCAGTATTTTTTATATAAATATAATAATTAAATGTTTATTTATTTGATTAATTAATTAATTATTTATATATTTATATTTTATTTATTAATTAGTTATTTATTACTTTCATTATTTATTTATTTATTAATTAATTAATTTATTTATTTATTTACTTTTTATTTATTTATTTAAATATATATTTATTTTTTTATTTATTAATTAATCAATTAATTAATTTATTTATTTATTTATTTATTTGTTTATTTATTTATTTATTTGTTTATTTATTAATTAATTAATTTATTTATTTATTAATTTATTTATTTATTTATTTATTTATTCATTTATTTATATATTTATAAATTAATTAATTAATTAATTAATTTATTTATTTATTTATTTGTTTATTTATTTATTTATTTATTTATTTATTTATTAGTTTTTTTTTATTTATTTATGTATTTCAGGGGGAACAATTTATTAATATTCATTTCCCACGCAAAGAATGCTATTAGTTGAAAGAAATTACTATTTTGCAATAAACTTTCCATTTGTGCAAGGGTGCAAGAAAGTGTTTATTTTTATTATTATTTCATATAAACTTGAAGCTCTGGTCTCTCTTCCACTCATTCACAATAGAGTTACTCGTTTAACTCAATCTTAACACACACAGTTCACAGAAAACCTTCAATATACACGAACCAGTCGCTTCTCTAACTATGTATATTATTAACACTGGTGTGGAACGATCTTTCGAATTCTGTGTTCCCACCTTCATACAACCCGGCCGTCTTTTTAAGATCCGAATTTTCCTCAGCAGATTGCGAACTCTCCCCCAACGCTACGTAGTGCGCTTCTTCGGAAGAGTATAATGGACCCAAATCCTAATAGTTGTTATCCCTTAGGTACGTATCCATGTTACAAAAAAATTGTAAATATAAAATCACTTTAAATGCACTACAAAGTATAAAATAATTAAGTTTAGTTTGTCGATCGACAATTCTTGATAGAACTCCATTGTACGTAGATATGTTTGACGATGTGCCTTGCACGAAACGCGTCAAAAATCTAATTTATACAATAGAACTATTTCCAAGTATTTTTATTTATTTATAACATATCTACATACATATAAAATAATTACCATATATGTATGATTTAAAAGCATGTTTTTTTTTACATCTACATAACTCAATATTAAACACTTTTTGAATTTTGCGCCAAACGTAATGTCCACAGTTTGATGCATTTCTCATGGTTTTTATCCTCAAATGTCTTAACTAAGTTTCTAAGTCACATGAAACTACGCCGGAAGTAATGCCTTTTAAATATCTTCTTGTGTCTGTCCGTAGTGGACTTTTGTTATCGATTTTTACTAATTTCCCGTCCAGTTAGAGCTCTGAATCTAAACGAAGTAGGTCGTGTCAGGATTCGAACTCGCCATCACAAGATTACAAACCCAGCTCTCTAACCGCTCTGCCACCAACCATCTTCCTAATTCTAATACTACTCCATGTCTTTAATCACACGTAATTTGCTTATAAATTGTGTTGGCGATTTGAATAACGTATACTTAAAAACTTCACTGGGAATCGAACCCGGGGCCTTCCGCGACAATTAAAGAATAGTTTTGCATTTCACGATTCCTATTTTTGTATTGTATTTTTGAAAAAAATATACTGGTTTCGACAAGATAAAAAAATATTTTTTATACTAATCTCATCTAATCTTATCTCGATTCAATATAAACTAACTACCATTCGGTATTATAACAAGATGACTATGATTCAAATATTTGTGTACAATTCATCTGTATATTATGTTTAGTTAATAAATGATTGTTACATGTAGAATGTATGTATAAATTATACAATGACGCATGTCTATACGGAGTGTGACCAATGACCGACTCCACGTCACACGACGTAAGATTGATTAGGTGTTATTTGGATGCAGTCTAGTTTTCTCATTCAATAATGTTATAATATACAATGCGACTTGTAATATAATGTCCTTCGTCCTGCTGCAAGGATATTCTTCATGAATAAATCAAATGCGGTGATATATCGTGTTTTTGACATTCGTCTTTGTTATAAATGAACAGAATGGTGAACAATAATGATGAAGACCATCTATAGGTATATACATTCAAAGCGAGGACTCAAATAATAGAGAAGGAAGGGGTATTTTCAAGAAAAATAAAATATCCAAAAGACATTAAGGTAAATTTAATATGTATGTACATAGGTATAATAAAAATAAAAATGAAGTGAAGGAATGAATATATAAATATTGTCCAACTGTCGATTTGTTCAGGAGAACTTTGTTCTCTTAACATATCGACAATGTATCAAGCCAGAATACGCGAGAATTGTATGGAGAGGTCTACTTTTTTCACGGCTTTTCCAACTTTGAAGTCAAAAAACACCAACTTAGAGGCTTCGCAGCATATATGTTCCATACACGGATTTACTCAGAATTCGGAGTAGAACATTTCGTGTGTCTGTGTGTGTGTGTGTCTGTGTGTGTGTATGTCTGTGTGTGTGTGTGTCCGTCCCCCCCTTATAACTTTTGATCCGCTCAATTTACAGAGCCTAAAATTTCAGAATATATAAACAGTTACAGGCCTACAAAACTTTTATACTCAGAATTTTGAATTTTTGTTTCAGTCAGGGGTTATCAACTTTTGAATTTTTATTTTATTTTTCCCTACATCTCAGTAACCATAAAAGCTAGAACGCTGAAAATTGGTACAAACATAGACAAATACAAAATCTCAAATTATTTTTTTCAAAAAAATTCCAGGGTTTCTCAAACATTTTTTATTAACCCAGATAATCCTGAAACTTTTTTTTGTTCGAAAATTCTTGATTTTCGAACAAAAAAAAGTTTCAAAAAAAATGGTAATTTGTGATAAAAAAATAAGGTCCTAGAAGAAGAAAAACAAAAATGTTTTTTTTTTTTTATTTTATTGCAAAAAGAAAAGTGTACGATTATTCGAACATTAGGAACATAAACCACCTATTACAGTATTCATCATGAAAAAGTTGAGCGTCTCGTTAAGTTTTTTTTTTAGATATAAAATAAACAAATATATTGGACACTGGCGGACTTATTGCCATTAGGCAATTTCTTCTTCTCCAACCAACCAGATTACAAAGTATTACAAAATTATTCTTATATGTAGGTACAAAATAATTATAGCGAAAAACAGAAAAAAGTAAAATAAAAATTATTCTTCTTTTTCATAAAACAATCAACGTGTAATGCCACATCACATTTTCTACATTTATAGAACAATGTTTTTTTGACATACTCTACATCGTGTTGCTTTATTCTGCTTCCAATTTTCCACCTTTGTATCGATGGAGTTGCCAAGCATTTTGTATCGAAACATCAAGCAGGAAAGTTATTAGACAATAATACCACTTCTTTCCACGTATACCAATCTTGTATAAACCTATATTTTGGTCACGTCTGTCTACTCCCCCCATTCCTTTATATAAACATAAACTGCATTTGGTTGTTTCACAGTTATTTTCTTTTTATGCGCTTGGGAATATCTTGAAACCATGTGGAATGAGTCACTTGCTACAGCATTTGATGCGACTGTGACAACATTATTGTCGTGCCAACGAGTTACTGTTATGGATCTAACGAGAGGAACCTTTTGATCAGATGCACCACGTGATTCATTCTTCATATCTTTAATTGATTTTAATGGACATTTCAACAGCCTATTGTCCCGGTTACTCTGATGCCTCTTGCTGTCAGCTCCTCAACGAGTGGAATTGTGGTAAAATAATTATCACAAAATATATGATACGGGTATTTCGCTATATTTTGTATTATATCTGTGTAGGTTAGTACTACACAGGGGCCAAGACCTAATGGTCGGTAAATCTCTTCAGTTGGAGCTGCTGCTACGAGATCATTTTTTGTATCAGGTGTATTTTTTTTCCCAATAAAGGCGTCTTCTAGGTAATGTCACATAGCCACTCAGAAGAAGAATTCTAAAAAACGATTAGAGTTTCTCTTTGGTGATATTGGCTTCTTTATTTTTTTGAAATGCATATTTATTAGTAAAATTTAGTAACATTTCCATCAAATTGTTGTCAAAGAAATGATCAAATAGTTCTGCTGGACTTTGTTCGTTGTGAACTAATGTAAGTGGTGGCCAAGATTCCATTGTCTCAGGTTGAAATTCTCTATTTCTCCATATATATGACTCATTCTTTCTTACATGTAATGAACGTGGCTCTTGAACATCGTCACTAGTTGTTCCAATAACATCTTCTATTTCATCAGAATTTTGACGAATCACCATTTCTGCTGGAGCTCTTAACTGAGATCCCGGTAACTGATATGGAGACATTTGTTCTTCATCCCCTGAATCTTCATCAGTATTATAATCACACACATTTTCTGGAGGAAGCATTAATATATCGATACATCTTTCTTTCTCAATTTCTTCGTCATCCTCTTCTAAGAGTGTCAATATTTCATCAACAGTTAATGATGATGTAAAAATAAAAAAAATATAGGTTGAAAAAATATTATTAATGAAAAAAATATTAATTATAAACGAAATTATAATAGCAAAAAAAATATATATCCAACATTTGACACATTTCACGTTTGTACTGTATACACCACTGTTTGTACTGTGTATTATCCTATTGTACGTTTAAACATACACTATTGTTTCAGATGTTATAACTACCCTAATCTGTAAGCGAAGTTAATTTTAATCATACAGTAATATTAATTAATCATTTTCATATATACATTACAAAAATGAAGTTTATAATTGTAACATTTTAAAAATTATTTACCTTTTACGAACAGAAGGTGGTATCGACATCTTTGCAAAATAAGTATCAATAAAATAAACTCCAAAAACACGGAAATTAACAGCGACAACCTGTTGCAAACTGTTGTAAGTGAGAAAGTATTGTCTTAGCATTAGAAATACACTAGAAACATCACCGATAAAAAAATAAACTAAGAGTATTGTCAATTTAACGTGTGACACTGCAAGTGTTCGAAAAATCGTACAATAGGATTATCTGGGTTAAGAAAAGTATTTTTTTATGACAAATTTATGAGTTTAACTGCCTATATTTCCATTTTTTTTTAAAATATCGAAAAAAGCCGAAACACTCCAACTAGATAATTTAATTTTATATAAAAAATATTAACATTGTAGCAGTACATCTCAAATTTTTTTTAACAATTATTAAAAAAATTGAATTTAGTGACGACATCGCTTCATACAATTTGTATGGTAGTCACCTATACACAATATCAAAGAAGACTTAATAGTTTGATACTTCATCTCTAAACATACAATATACATATACCATCATGCTGTTTTCATATTCCGGGTAGGAAAAAAAGACTGACCTCCATACTATCCTACCTTGACTACCTAGGTACATGTGTTGTATAGAAAACTAAATATCATAAAATAATAAATAATTTGTATTTATGGGTTTGGTACTTATTCTTCAACTATACATATTATCGCTGTCGACAGTTGGATCTCATGTGTTACATGCAACTAGTAATAATAGAGTATATGATGACCCCCTAAAATATGGTCCGATGACACTGTCCAGGACCTGGATGCGGAGGAGACAGAACAGATACGAGTGTTAGAGCATGGAAGAGGTCGACATCCAGCAGTGGAAAGACGACGGTTAGAGAAGTTAACAAAGACGTTAATTATATACATAGTTTGAAACTTAGTTTTGATGCATTTTATTTTAATATTTAAAATTAGATTCAAACGTTTGCTTTTTACGACCTTAAGTTTCCATTCACAACACAATCTTGACGTGTACATTTGAAACATGGACTTGCCAGAAGTCGCATGATAACAAAATAAATGCAGTAGCAATTGCTTAGAAAAAATTTGATACATGATACTGATTTATGTTTCGTACACCCAATGCCTAATACCATTCTCAATCCTTTGTCCTTTCCAAATTCACCAGATACGAGAGATGAAAGGAGGGGACTGTACGGACAAGGGTATCCTCCAGTTTCCCAAGACATTCGTCACCATCAAGCGAGATTGGATCGAATGTGTCGCACTTGTGAGTTCTCCGAGTGTCTTGCATAAGAACACAACGTTGAGAAGAGAAACAGTTACTTCGTTATCAGGTGTCATTTTTCATTTTCGGAACTGTACTAGTGCATCCTCAGTAACACTAAAAATATACTCAGTTAACACCCGAAATATAACTCATTACCACCCAAATTGTAACTAAGTAACACCCGAAATATAACTCTGTAACACCCAAAATGTAACTAAGTAACACCCGAAATATAACTCTGTAACACCCAAAATGTAACTAAGTAACACCCGAAATATAACTCTGTAACACCCAAAATGTAACTGAGGATAGACTTTGTACAGTCCAAAAACGTTCTAACTATAATAATTGTTAAGTGGAAGAAACAAAGTTATTTGTACCAGAATTTTTATTTACTTATTTATTTACTTTTTGTACATAATATAAACAAATATTATGCACACTGACAGGCTTATTGCCATTTGGAAATTTCCTCCAACCAACCAGATTATTTATTATATTTGTTATCTACTAGGATTCGAACATATAGATTTGGACAAATAATTCAAATGACTTTCCACAATTCCATGTCGGACGCCAAATTGTAATTTGTCCCTGTTGAAATTAACCAATAATAATAATTACTTAGAATTCTATTTCAATAACTAGTAAACTTGCTTAATCCATGGATATTATATATAAGTTTAGTTTATCCTTCATTATATTAATATTTAAGTATACAAAAACACCAAAATATTTCCAAGAAAATCATAATATTAATTTATTAACAGCATATTATTTTCCTTAAGGAGGCAACCAAACCTCGAGGAAAACGGGCCACAAGATTTAATATCACTCATTGCATAAATCCAAATTATTAAAAATTTTGATAAATTTTGTTTTCCTATACAAAACATGTATTTATATAAGGATAAGATAATAATTTAATATAAATATGCAAAAGACTCTTTTCTCTCAAAGAGCCATGGAAAGAGCCATGTTAGGATTAAGTCTGAGAGACAGGGTGCGAAACGACACCATCAGGGAAAGAATAAAATTGGTTGATGTCGTCCACCGCATTCTTACCCTGAAGTGGAGATGGGCGGGCCACGTGGCTAGATACCCCGAAGACCGATGGCCAAGGATAGTGTTGGCTTGGAGACCGAGAACGACAGTCAGAGGTGTTGGAAGACCGCCAATGAGATGGAGAGATGACATCAGCCGTTATGCTGGTGCCAATTGGTTGCTCAGAGCACAAGATATAGTGGAGTGGAGGGAGATGGATGAGGCCTTCGTCCAGGAGTGGACGGGATTGGGCTGAGAAGAAGAGAAGAAGAAAAATATGCAAAAGACACCAGGCTCTGCTATGCAGAATTTAGGGAAATGATAAAGTATTTACAATATTTAACTACGATCTATTTTCTCACAAATATTTTCATTATCAGTGGCTACACAGCCCGTTGCGAGCCTTGGCCTCCTTCAGTAATCCTCGCCATCTTCTTCTATCCTGGCACGTGTTCCTCCATTCCCTTACACCAACAGTTTCAACAACTCGCTGCACGCCATTTAAGTATAAACACGCTGCAAATATACTTACTTTCAAGCATACTTTCGATGACGATTTATAAAAACGAGTGGATAGTGCTTATCTATATAATTACGTTTAATAATATATAATTATATATAATTACGTTTAAATGTTGTATACACACTTGCTTCCGATGACGATTTATAAAAATAATTGGGTTATCTCTGTCTAACACATATATTCAATTATCTCCATTTTCCAATGTCCAATCTGATGTTTTATACACACTTGTTTCCGATGACACTTAATAAAAAACAAATAGGTTGTGACAAAAAACTCTTTCCATCGTTTATATTCAATAACCTTTTTAACCATTAAAGTTTCCACATACAGGCTTCACCTTAGTGGCTGAGTCACATTAATATACGTATTGTTATGTATGTATGTAACTATTTTGTAAGTATTTCAAAAAATTAAATAAATAAAATCCGACACATCTAAAAGGAAAGGGATGGACGAAGGGTCGGGTGGAACTGAAGGGACAGAGAGGTCTGATTTGTTAGTAACTTATGTATGTTATTTTGATTAATCTTGTTGGATATGACATGATTATGTATTTGTATGTTTTTTTCATTTCAACAACCTAACTTTATTCATCTGAATAAATAAATAAATATTGAGATGTAAAAATAAATTTTTCTTATGGCGCCCTCTTAAATATTGCCATATGAAAAAATATATTTTTCCTTTATATAAGTAAAACTAAGGTAGGTTTATTATAAGGGTCTGTATCTTTATGGTTAAATGTAACACTAAATGAAATTGAACTGGTTAGGTCTACATAGTCATACTAAATAATCTTATATTATCTGTGAATAGGTATCCTAAAATCCTTTGCAATACAACGTAAATACTTATTTTTGCAGATCTTATTTTTCTGTAATATCATTTATTTTACAGTAGAGAGAATATGTCCAAATACTGCCAAAAAACAAAATAAGAATGTATTACAGGCAAGAACAAAAAAAAATAATATACTCCTTACACTCTGTAAATGTAGGATTTAACATATTGTGCCTTAATGGATTTAACAAATTATTGGTCATCCATAAGTCAGACCACATTCCAAATGACGTGCTACTGAACAGAGTTGGAGAAACGAGACAAATCCTAAAGAGGGTTGCCTATAGGATCCAAATGGATAGGCCATAAAATCAGGCATCCGGGTCTGCTTGTTACTATCGCCGAGGAATGACGCAGGGCAGAAACAAAGAGGTCGCCCTAGAGACAGTTATATGGACCAGGTGATCAGTGATGTGCGCTGTAGCAGCTACCAAGAGATGAAGAGGCTGGCGGACAACAGAGATATGTGGAGAGATGGAGTGTGCGGTGCAAACCAATCCTAGGATTGTAACCATGAAGAATACACTATATATAGAGGTCGCCCTAGAGACAGTTATATGGACCAGGTGATCAGTGATGTGCGCTGTAGCAGCTACCAAGAGATGAAGAGGCTGGTGGACAACAGAGATATGTGGAGAGATGGAGTGTGCGGTGCAAACCAATCCTAGGATTGTAACCATGAAGAATACACTATATATAGAGGTCGCCCTAGAGACAGTTATATGGACCAGGTGATCAGTGATGTGCGCTGTAGCAGCTACCAAGAGATGAAGAGGCTGGCGGACAACAGAGATATGTGGAGAGATGGAGTGTGCGGTGCAAACCAATCCTAGGATTGTAACCATGAAGAATACACTATATATAGAGGTCGCCCTAGAGACAGTTATATGGACCAGGTGATCAGTGATGTGCGCTGTAGCAGCTACCAAGAGATGAAGAGGCTGGCGGACAACAGAGATATGTGGAGAGATGGAGTGTGCGGTGCAAACCAATCCTAGGATTGTAACCATGAAGAATACACTATATATAGAGGTCGCCCTAGAGACAGTTATATGGACCAGGTGATCAGTGATATGCGCTGTAGCAGCTACCAAGAGATGAAGAGGCTGGTGGACAACAGAGATATGTGGAGAGATGGAGTGTGCGGTGCAAACCAATCCTAGGATTGTAACCATGAAGAATACACTATATATAGAGGTACCCCTAGAGACAGTTATATGGACCAGGTGATCAGTGATGTGCGCTGTAGCAGCTACCAAGAGATGAAGAGGCTGGCGGACAACAGAGATATGTGGAGAGATGGAGTGTGCGGTGCAAACCAATCCTAGGATTGTAACCATGAAGAATAATACACTATATATAGAGGTCGCCCTAGAGACAGTTATATGGACCAGGTGATCAGTGATGTGCGCTGTAGCAGCTACCAAGAGATGAAGAGGCTGGCGGACAACAGAGATATGTGGAGAGATGGAGTGTGCGGTGCAAACCAATCCTAGGATTGTAACCATGAAGAATATACACTATATATAGAGGTACCCCTAGAGACAGTTATATGGACCAGGTGATCAGTGATGTGCGCTGTAGCAGCTACCAAGAGATGAAGAGGCTGGCGGACAACAGAGATATGTGGAGAGATGGAGTGTGCGGTGCAAACCAATCCTAGGATTGTAACCATGAAGAATACACTATATATAGAGGTCGCCCTAGAGACAGTTATATGGACCAGGTGATCAGTGATGTGCGCTGTAGCAGCTACCAAGAGATGAAGAGGCTGGCGGACAACAGAGATATGTGGAGAGATGGAGTGTGCGGTGCAAACCAATCCTAGGATTGTCACCATGAAGAATACACTATATATAGAGGTCGCCCTAGAGACAGTTATATGGACCAGGTGATCAGTGATGTGCGCTGTAGCAGCTACCAAGAGATGAAGAGGCTGGCGGACAACAGAGATATGTGGAGAGATGGAGTGTGCGGTACAAACCAATCCTAGGATTGTAACCATGAAGAATACACTATATATAGAGGTCGCCCTAGAGACAGTTATATGGACCAGGTGATCAGTGATGTGCGCTGTAGCAGCTACCAAGAGATGAAGAGGCTGGCGGACAACAGAGATATGTGGAGAGATGGAGTGTGCGGTGCAAACCAATCCTGGGATTGTAACCATGAAGAATACACTATATATAGAGGTCGCCCTAGAGACAGTTATATGGACCAGGTGATCAGTGATGTGCGCTGTAGCAGCTACCAAGAGATGAAGAGGCTGGCGGACAACAGAGATATGTGGAGAGATGGAGTGTGCGGTGCAAACCAATCCTAGGATTGTAACCATGAAGAATACACTATATATAGAGGTCGCCCTAGAGACAGTTATATGGACCAGGTGATCAGTGATGTGCGCTGTAGCAGCTACCAAGAGATGAAGAGGCTGGTGGACAACAGAGATATGTGGAGAGATGGAGTGTGCGGTGCAAACCAATCCTAGGATTGTAACCATGAAGAATACACTATATATAGAGGTCGCCCTAGAGACAGTTATATGGACCAGGTGATCAGTGATGTGCGCTGTAGCAGCTACCAAGAGATGAAGAGGCTGGCGGACAACAGAGATATGTGGAGAGATGGAGTGTGCGGTGCAAACCAATCCTAGGATTGTAACCATGAAGAATACACTATATATAGAGGTCGCCCTAGAGACAGTTATATGGACCAGGTGATCAGTGATGTGCGCTGTAGCAGCTACCAAGAGATGAAGAGGCTGGCGGACAACAGAGATATGTGGAGAGATGGAGTGTGCGGTGCAAACCAATCCTAGGATTGTAACCATGAAGAATACACTATATATAGAGGTCGCCCTAGAGACAGTTATATGGACCAGGTGATCAGTGATATGCGCTGTAGCAGCTACCAAGAGATGAAGAGGCTGGCGGACAACAGAGATATGTGGAGAGATGGAGTGTGCGGTGCAAACCAATCCTAGGATTGTAACCATGAAGAATACACTATATATAGAGGTACCCCTAGAGACAGTTATATGGACCAGGTGATCAGTGATGTGCGCTGTAGCAGCTACCAAGAGATGAAGAGGCTGGCGGACAACAGAGATATGTGGAGAGATGGAGTGTGCGGTGCAAACCAATCCTAGGATTGTAACCATGAAGAATAATACACTATATATAGAGGTCGCCCTAGAGACAGTTATATGGACCAGGTGATCAGTGATGTGCGCTGTAGCAGCTACCAAGAGATGAAGAGGCTGGCGGACAACAGAGATATGTGGAGAGATGGAGTGTGCGGTGCAAACCAATCCTAGGATTGTAACCATGAAGAATATACACTATATATAGAGGTACCCCTAGAGACAGTTATATGGACCAGGTGATCAGTGATGTGCGCTGTAGCAGCTACCAAGAGATGAAGAGGCTGGCGGACAACAGAGATATGTGGAGAGATGGAGTGTGCGGTGCAAACCAATCCTAGGATTGTAACCATGAAGAATACACTATATATAGAGGTCGCCCTAGAGACAGTTATATGGACCAGGTGATCAGTGATGTGCGCTGTAGCAGCTACCAAGAGATGAAGAGGCTGGCGGACAACAGAGATATGTGGAGAGATGGAGTGTGCGGTGCAAACCAATCCTAGGATTGTCACCATGAAGAATACACTATATATAGAGGTCGCCCTAGAGACAGTTATATGGACCAGGTGATCAGTGATGTGCGCTGTAGCAGCTACCAAGAGATGAAGAGGCTGGCGGACAACAGAGATATGTGGAGAGATGGAGTGTGCGGTACAAACCAATCCTAGGATTGTAACCATGAAGAATACACTATATATAGAGGTCGCCCTAGAGACAGTTATATGGACCAGGTGATCAGTGATGTGCGCTGTAGCAGCTACCAAGAGATGAAGAGGCTGGCGGACAACAGAGATATGTGGAGAGATGGAGTGTGCGGTGCAAACCAATCCTAGGATTGTAACCATGAAGAATACACTATATATAGAGGTCGCCCTAGAGACAGTTATATGGACCAGGTGATCAGTGATGTGCGCTGTAGCAGCTACCAAGAGATGAAGAGGCTGGCGGACAACAGAGATATGTGGAGAGATGGAGTGTGCGGTGCAAACCAATCCTAGGATTGTAACCATGAAGAATACACTATATATAGAGGTCGCCCTAGAGACAGTTATATGGACCGGGTGATCAGTGATGTGCGCTGTAGCAGCTACCAAGAGATGAAGAGGCTGGCGGACAACAGAGATATGTGGAGAGATGGAGTGTGCGGTGCAAACCAATCCTAGGATTGTGACCATGAAGAAGAATATGACATTATATTAAGATATTTAGTACAACATCTTAGTAGTATTTTTAGCTGAAAGAAACACAATATGCGTGAGAAATAAATTTGAATGAATTTCTCCTCTGCTGGAAATAGAACACAATATCTATACGTCGTAGCTTTACTTTTGTGGCACATTTTAACTAATAAAATTACAAATTACTTCGTTTACACCACTAATGAGTATTTATAGTTTACTAGTTACGGAGCTGACCCGCTCCCTCATCAGAACAAACTAATACTAAATCTTAAAACTATGTAACGAACGTGTGTACCTACTGTTATTGTATGCAGTTAGGGGGAGGAGTGCGTGTGGGTGGTAGTGGAAAGATATTGAACAGGGGCGTCCGGTTTAAATTTATTTGATTATTACCTATTGTTTCTTTTTTGTTCATCGATTTTTGTATCTCCAAAGGCTCCAAGTTATCAAGTCTTGGACCCTCCTTATTTATATGTAAGATTTTAACCCCCGTCATGTCTCGATGGATTTTCCATAGACAACGGTTAATTTCTTTCATGATTTCATCTTTTAAAATGCACTCACGTTCTTAAAATATGAGCCAAAATAAATAGAATTCAGAGATAACGAACACTTTTTTTGTATTGCCTGAATTATTACATATCATTAAATAGTTTTTTTTTTAAATCAAATAATTGTTAAAAAATATATTTTTGTTTATGTTGAGTTTGGTTTTTTGTGCCACGTCAGGTTCCCTCGATGTCGGCTATCATTCTGACAAGTGCATCTCTGTCTTCAGTAAACCAGAAAAGCTCTTCCAATCTGTGGACTCCATTCCATTCTCAGATATTTCTCAGCCAAGACATTTGCCTCCTATCAATACCGCAACTTCCCTCAATTTTTCCTTTCGTGATAAGGTGCAGTAAACCGTATTTATTGATACGGAGAATGAGATCGAAGTATGGCATCTTTCTCATTTTTATATTTGACATCAATTCTCTTCCCATGGCAGTCCTTCGCAACACTTATTGGTGGTCATATCTGTCCATGAGATTCGTAACATTCTGCAATCTATTGGTGGTCATATCTGTCCATGAGATTCGTAACATTCTGCAATCTATTGGTGGTCATATCTGTCCATGAGATTCGTAACATTCTGCAATCTATTGGTGGTCATATCTGTCCATGAGATTCGTAACATTCTGCAATCTATTGGTGGTCATATCTGTCCATGAGATTCGTAACATTCTGCAATCTATTGGTGGTCATATCTGTCCATGAGATTCGTAACATTCTGCAATCTATTGGTGGTCATATCTGTCCATGAGATTCGTAACATTCTGCAATCTATTGGTGGTCATATCTGTCCATGAGATTCGTAACATTCTGCAATCTATTGGTGGTCATATCTGTCCATGAGATTCGTAACATTCTGCAATATATTGGTGGTCATATCTGTCCATGAGATTCGTAACATTCTGCAATCTATTGGTGGTCATATCTGTCCATGAGATTCGTAACATTCTGCAATCTATTGGTGGTCATATCTGTCCATGAGATTCGTAACATTCTGCAATCTATTGGTGGTCATATCTGTCCATGAGATTCGTAACATTCTGCAATCTATTGGTGGTCATATCTGTCCATGAGATTCGTAACATTCTGCAATCTATTGGTGGTCATATCTGTCCATGAGATTCGTAACATTCTGCAATCTATTTATGTATGTATTTATAAAAAAATTGTCGAATATTTTTTAAAATTACATAATATATACGCAAACATTAGATTTGATTCCTATTGGTAGTCAATAATATTTTTTGACAATTTTTTAACATCGCAATAGAGACGAAGTTGGAATATAGGAGAACCAGGAACACGAGGCACCTACAGGAAGTAGGACATAACATCGGCTAGTTTACGTTATTACTTTGTGTGCTTGCGCAACATTCTTACTGGGTCCCTTATCAATGCAATTTTTTTCCATCTCCATCTATGAAGTAACGAAGAAACCTTTCGGGAACGCCATCTATTGAGAAATTGTTATTTGTAAACAATGAAAGCAACAGTCCTTTTACATAAGGTGACAGTATTATTGCACAGATGTCACCTCTGAACTATGTCAAAGTTTTTATTTTATATATGTCATAAGTATATTTAAAAAAATCCTGAGTTTCCTTTCATCCAATTAAATTACGACGTGCGCAAAGAAAAATAAACTCGAGTTGTAAAATGTTTTGAAAACACTTTCACGACTTTCAGCAGAGCTTGAGGCAGGTGCTTTTATTGGCGTATTTACATAACGCTTTTGGAAAACTTTTTCAGTTTATCGAAAATAAATGAAATTAAAACTTACCCTGGGGGTGGAAGTTGAACCGTTTATCTGGAAAATTGGACGATAGCCAAAGTGATGAATGAAACACGTGGAGATTGAAGAATATACCTGGCGAAAAAAAATAACTAATCGATATTTGTGACTTATTTTATAACACGAACAGTTCTGAAAACATCAAACAAAATTATGACCATTGATCTAAGACCATTATAATGTTATCGTCATAAAACGATTTTAAGCCAAACTAGTTTTTTCCAGGCCACATTGGTTCTGCACATGCAATGATATACTAGTTAAAAGGATCTATTCCAACCAAAAGTTAAGTAAGAATAGGTTGTATATCCTTATATGCAGTTATTATTGCGGATCATGTGAACGAGTCGCATTGTACATTAAAAAGAGTGGATTGTGGCTTACGTTATACTCCTCACTAACGAATCACTACACAAAGTATTCAAATCTTGTATGGAAATTTTTCAGTTTTATTATAAAATGAGTTTATTTTAAATTACTTTTGATTAAAATATTTTATAATGAACACTCGATAGTTCTTCGATGCTATTTTAAGAAAGTATTGAGCCTTCTAAACAATTTGAAAATGAAAAAATCAAATTTTAATTTTCTTGAACTTGGGGTTACTTTGAAATATTTTACAGTTAAAAAAATTAAGAAGCACTAATCAAGTATCCTTCAAAATCTAATGGGGTCTAAGCGAGTTTTAGATATTTTTATTTCAATTTATTTTACATTACTTGTCGGGCGACTAACATGTACTATGTAAATTTTAATTTAACACGCACTAACAAGTTTCCACATTCTGGAGACTTACGATATTAGTCTCACAGATCCAGACTGAAAACAAAATTAAAAACTGTGTCTCCACCGGGAATCGAACCCGGGACCTTTGGATCAGCAGACAGGTACCTAACCAACGAGGTTAATAATAAGATAGTAAGAAATGGATTGAGAAAGTAAATCACCTACCAGCAAAGAAGAAATTCTCTCCTCGATAACGCCACTACTCTCGGCGACAACCGCAATGTAATCTGAATCGAGCACCGCTCAAGGCCGTGTGCGAACAAGCACTAGTTGGTGTATAGCAGGAAGAGAACAGAGCAGTAACATGGAAGGGAGGGGGGAAGAAACAAGACGGGTGATTTGTATTCACGTCAAAAATTGTCAGACAGGTCAAGGGACTGTAGTCAGAAATACGCGTGCGCACAAATATTTTACTGAATAAATAAAAAATGATAAATAGTAGGGATCTTACAACCACGTAAATAATATGTTGAGAATATATTTTTTTTGGAAAATGAGATCAAATACGAATACACAATAAACTTATTCCTAACCTCAAATGGCAAAGATGTTGATAACATTTTTCCTGCAACCGATTTCCATTTAATTTATAAAACGACTCGCTCACTAACTAACTGAACCTACCCAAAAAATGTATAATTTTCCCTAGATTCATCTGTTTCAAGTTTCAACCGATCATACGATCGGTCATTTCTGTGCGCATGCGTATTTCCGTCCCTAATTTTTTCTCGAGCCAGACGCTAGTCAAAAAGTAAATACCGTACCGAACACTATGATAAACGCGATACTATTCAGTTAACGATTGACGCAGGAATGATTGGTCAATCTTCGGACATCTTCGGGAATTATGCGGATATACAAATTGCAGTTTATATTCAAGAGCACAGCTACTTATAGATCAAGTTATTTTTATTAATTTTATTTATCTTTATTATAGTAATTATGTATAGCCGGATTAACCAATAAATAAATAAAGAAATAAAAACAATTCGGTACCAAATGATTCATAGTTCCTTTCTTGGTCATCGCAAATCTCACGGCTCATTATTTCTTCCCCGACTTACCTGGAATATTTAATATCAATATTATTTACACTTTTTTCAAGGTCGGCAACTTTGAAATGAAAAAAAAAGGAAATGAAAAATTTTCGAGACATTCTCGCCCCCAAAAGTCTTTTTTGAATTTCTGTCACGTGTACGCGACGTGAAAACACGTTCCTTAAACTGCTTTAAATATTTTTTTTCTCAACATAACTTTTCCTCACAAGAAACAGGATTTAAAAGAACATTTAGAAAACTGGGGTTGTTTTTATTCGAATTACTACTAAATATTGCTAATAATTTGCACGCAACGCCATAATTATTAAGAGTTTTCCTTTTTTTTAATTAAAAATATGCCAGAATTTTTTTATGCACACTATTTAGTTACTACCTTCCTGAGATTTAAAATTTCTGGATCTGGGATATATTTTTATACTCTCTGTCTATTATTTTGAAGATAATGACGTTCATATATCATTCATACCATCATAGTATATCCCTTAATGTGGGGAAACCAGCAATAGGTTAGCGGGTGTACCTTACACACCAGTCTAATCTCACCTAAAAAGGCACATTTAGAATAGATTGTGTACCTCATTGGTGAACTTTGTGAGATGTTTTTATTGGCTTGCTGAATTTTCGACTACCCAGTTCTCACAATAAAGGCGTCCTGGGTTAGATCCCCAGCAGAGGAGAAATTTATTTAAAAATCATTTTCCACCGAAATATTAGTATCATAAAACTACGTAAATAATATTTTGATAAATAAATTTATTTAAAAAATGCGAATACATTATAAACTTATTACTAAACTCAAATGACAAAGGTGTTGATAATATTTTCACGCAACCAATTTCCATTCAATTTATAAAACAACTCGCTCTCGCGAGTCGCTATTATCATTAAGGATTATAATTAAATTTTACCGAAAATTATACATGATCTAATAAAATACGACAGCGAAATAAAAGTATGATGTGCACGTAAACCTTCATTCCCCTTAATTTTTTGGTTAGGTTCAGTTTGTCTTCGATAGTAATAGCGATTCGCGTGAGCGAGTTGCTTTAAAAATTTAATGTTTATTGGTTGCAGGAAAAACTTTTTTAACACCTTTGTCATTTGAAGTAAGGAATAAGGTTATTATGTATTCGCAATTGCAATTCGCTGTAATAGAACGATGTATGACAGGGTCAGAAATGAGGACATAAAAATATAATGTAGGATGTTATTAATAGAATGAAAGTGATCACATTGAAATGGTTTGGCCACATGGGGAGAATGAATGAGGAACGCCTGACGAAGAAAATATACATTGCGGACAGGAATGGAATGAGAGGTCGGGGCCGCCCAAGGAAGGGATGGAACGTCCATGTGAACGGTATTTTGAAGGTCGGAAATGTTAGAAGCGTGAACAACAGGCGAACATTGTATAAGACGATGTATGAATGTTGTCGAGGCGCTGAATGTATGTCAATATAGAAATAAGTGACGCTCGGTTCTCTCTGCCTACTTCGTAAGGGACATGGCGTGATGGTATGTATGTATGTATGTTTGTATTCGCGATTGATCATATTTTTCAAATAAATCAAATTTCTTCACATATTCTTTACGTAGTTATATGATACTTTCTATTTTTAATACTACTTATTTTTTTTATTAAGAATTCTGGAGTTTAAACGCGACATGTCAACTTTTCTGATCTTGGTAAAAATTAAATGTGGTGTATTGTTAGGTCTAGTAATTAAAAACCACCCACCGGGATATATGTACATGAGGCGAGACTAGAAGCGGTGGACTGGCTGAGAAACTGGAACCATGGCTGTAAATCTTGGAAGCTGCCCATATAGATGAAGAGAATGCATGCCTGTACCAGGGTTATATGAATATGAAAAGTATAATAAGTCTATTCGTAAAATTGTTATTCCTCTATGTACGAATCTGATGGAAGTTGGTATTATGAGTATCGAATTATGTATAGGTATATAAATGATAGTGTTAATAGTGCGAAAATGAATATAGTATAAATGATAACGCTGATACGAAATGACGGTTTATTTGGTCGGGATGGAGGGACGGACTGATTTGAATTAATGTTGAAAACCTTCAACTGTGTAAGGGTGTGTAAGAACCGACCCTTCGTTTGGGTGACTTACCATCCCTTCTTCTATACGACTCTAGGAATGTTCGCAAATAATAACTCATATCATTTAGTATATCACATTTATTACAAAATCCAGTAGAGTAAAAAACAGTGGTAAGGTACGACGATTTAAAAAATATGTAAATATATAAAATGATAAGTCATTGACGTCATATAAAGATTTATGTTATTTATAATATTTCATTTATTTTTATAAAATGTATTGAATAAATCATTCTATTTAAACTCCATAACATTATTGGTTTTGTATACGACACTCCACTAGGCAAATGTCATTATACTCATAGTTGTTTGGTGTTTAATTCCTGTCAGTTTGAATAAAGTTTCTTTAAGTCTATTCCTGCTAGAAGGTCGTATAAATTGTAAAAATATGAACAATATTCACTATTGCTCAACCACTAGGCCAATGTCATAATACTTATAGTTGTTAAGTGTTTAATTCCTGTCAGTTGGAATAAAGTGTCTTTTAATCTATTCCTGCTAGAAGGTTGTATACATTGTAAAAATAAGAACAACATTCATTATTGCTCAACCAACACTCCTCTAGGCCAATGTCATTATACTTAAAGTTGTTTAATGTTTAATTCCTGTCAGTTTGAATAATGTTTCTTTTAATTTATTCCTGCTAGAAGGTTGTATTAATTGTAAAAAATATTTGTTCACTTCGTTATGTGTAATAATCTTTCACTTTTTTCTCTGCCTTATAATACATTACATTAATATAAATTAATGTTTTCATATTTTTTTATCCAATACATGTGTTAGCATGTCGGGTATGTCAAAAAGAGATAAAATAAGAAATTGAGACTCTGAAATGGCAGCCAGGGGCTTGAACGATAAGTGGACAAAGAGTGTGCTGACTTGGACAGACCCAACAAAACTATGGAAGAATAAGAAACAGTTTCTTCTCAATTTGGGATAAATACGTAATAAAAAATCGACATTATATTTTTCATACTTTAGGCGGGGTCGGCTCTCCTAATCTTTCGGCACAAGGATGATCTGTCCGTATTGACTTTATCCTTGGGCTTACTCACCGCGTGGATAGTGGAGGTCCGTTTCTTTTCCATTTTTTCTGGAAGTACCAGAGCGTTTTATAATAAATTGTTTTAACTAAGATAAATTTAACAGACGTTCCCTGGTGCCTATGAGTTTGTATTTCCTATGGACGTTTTGCAGTCACACGTCTTGAAGGGAAGCAGTTAACCCTTGGCTGACAAATCCATTAGTAGAGAACAGTGTGAACCAATATAATACAGCTATGTAACTAACTAGGTATGTACTGTAATATATTAAATAAATGATTGCAGTAATTTAACAGTGTTGTTGTCACCCAGTTCGAGGTCTGCGGGAAACCTTTGCACGGTCTCAAGTCTGTCCAAGATTGATTGTTGCTTCTGTGTTGACATCTGAACAGTTTGAGTAGATCACAGAGTCAGACCAGTCAACAACTTTGGTTCAAAGGCCATATTTTCAATATTCAGGGATCTAAGACAATTGTTTATTTATTTATTTATATTATTTATGTACAGCAAATGTACAGTGTTGGGGGTTTATTTCCATAGTTTAATCTCGTCTTACAAACCCGATCAACGTTAAGTCTCTAATGTTAATTTAGTACAATCGTTTTAAGTGAATTAGATAATAATAATAATCATAGCAATTAATAATGAATACAAGTTGAATCTTACATGATTCTTTAATCGTTAATATTCGGGAATCAGAAGGGTTGAGAGGTAGTTTGGAGACCTATTCCTTTCTTATAAGACTGTATTTGTCCCTTAAATAAATAGATCAATAAATAAATGAATAAATAAATAAATGAATAAATAAATAAATGATTAAATAAATAAATAAATAAATAAATAAATAAATAAATAAATAAATAAATAAATAAATAAATAAATATATAAATAAATAAATAAATAAATAAATATATAAATAAATAAATAAATAAATAAATAAATAAATATATAAATAAATAAATAAATAAATAAATAAATAAATAAATAAATAAAGAAATAAGGAAATAAATAAATAAATAAATTAAATAATAAATAAATAAATAAATAAATGAATATGTTAAGTAAGTATCTGGATGGGTGACTTTATTATTCCCAATCGATAGGTTGACAATGCATTTGTTGGATTTTATTTTGTTCTATTAAATAATTAACAATTTACGCATTGATCTGCTAATTCTTTTGAGGAAGTGTATAATGGTAATAATAATAATTGAGTGTTATTATTTGTAGTGCTTAATTGTTATTAATATCATTAGTAAATTGGCTAGTGCCAATAAAGGAAGGAGGGAACGCTATGAAACACCGGCTAAGAATAGTTGTTCCACAACTACAAATACGTAAATACATAGAATAGAATGATAATGGGTTCAAATATGAAGACGAAAAAACCATCATGTGATCACGTAAACCAGCCGATGACAGGTCGTAAACCCTGTAGGTGCCTTGAGTTCCTGGTTATTCTATAATATTACAACTTCGTCTCTATTAAGATTTTAAAAAAATGTCAAAAATATCAATTACGTAGGTATTTAGTATCTAAAAGAAAATTTACTCAATTAATATTGTAAGTTTTCTATTATGAACTGATCCATAGTATAATTTATTAAAAAAAACCTTTTTATTTAGATTAATTCGAGAGACTATGTCAGAAGTAATTTGGTTGTCGACGACATTTATTATGTAAGATACACTAAGACTTTATTACATTGTTTTGTAACCGGAAAAGAAAAGGAAAAAGGTTAAAGGGGATGTTTTGTATGTTCGTCAGTGTTGAAAAATAGGGGACACCTTACCTACCTACATACAATGTTACCACAATGCATACAACATTCTCACCCTTATAGTCTCCTTCAGTCACCCTCTCCCTAAACCATCCCCAGACTTGTATAATTTGACAAATTATTCCGAACAATGTACAATGCTCGACCGACTAGGAGACTGATTGGACAACTAAGAAATGAAAAGTTTATTATGCAAAATGATGAACCGCAAAATAAACAAAGCTCAGTCATTTCATATTTTCTCACATACCTACATACTAAATGTTATGATAATCTGTCAATATCTTAAGATAAATATATTCTCTTGAACAAATCGGCCTTCTTGGCTCAGTTGGTTATGTACATAGGTACACAGAGACACAGTTTTCATTTGTGTTTTCAGTCTGGATCTGTGAGACGATTAATATCGTAGGTGTCCAGCATGTGGCAACTTGTTATTGGGTGTGTGTTAAATTAATATTTGACATAGTACCTGTTAGTTGCCCGAGAAGTAATAAATAAAAATATGTATTCTCGTATTTTACATAATATATTCAATGTAGACCGATGACCAATGTAGTATGCTATTTGGATGCAAATGAAGTGCATCTCAATAAACTTGAACGTCTTCTGAATATATGTATCAGATTCATCTATGGGTTGAAAAAATTTGATCGCATATCACCTTACCATAATCTTCTTTGTTGGCCCAGGATACGCCAGCGGCGCAATATACACATTTTGTCACTATTGTACAATATTCTCTCGAACCCAAACCTGCCACAGTACCTCAAAAGCAAATTCACTTATTTATACAATCATGGACTTCCATTCCGATCTCCTGAACGTACAACACTATCCATACCTTTACATAATACAGAATTTCTCAGCTCTTCGTTCGAAGTACAATCAGCAAGATTATGGAATAGCCTTAGTCCGGATATTGCGTCGTCTAACTCACTTAGTATTTTCAAGAAAAAACTAAAGAAGGAATATTTATCCTTGAACACCTGATCCCGATTTTCTCTCCTGTCCTTACAATATCCTTTTTCTTGCTATGAATTATATTTTTTTTTTGTTTTAATGGTATTTAAGTGTTATACGTATTTTCTTTGATTTCTTTCACTCTTTTTTATTTGCTGTTGTACATACACAATGTTGTCATACTTTGTAATCTGGTTGGTTGGAAGAAATTGCCTAATGGCAATAAGCCCGCCAGTGTACAATGTACATGTATGTTTATATTATGTACAAGAAGATGTATAAATAAATAAATAGACCGCGTAATATGGTTTTTGTGCCGGCAGCATGAGTTCAATTTCCAGCAGAGCAAAAAAATTATTTTATTTAATTAATGCACAAGAATGTGAATAATGGCGGGTTCATTGCCACAAGGCAATTTCTTCCAACCAATGCAACGTGAGGCCATAAATAGCGTAGCGGTAGGTACACTGAATTTATAATAAAAAAAACAAACACCTACATAGTAATATTTAATGTGAATTCACTGCAAAAAAAAAAAGAAATGACGGTGAAAGAGGTTGTGAGAGAAGAGAGGATTATTATTATTATTATTATTATTATTGCTAAAATGTTGATCTCGGTTATGATCCGGTAATTTGTGAGGCTATGTGTTTGTGTGTCTGTGTGGTTGTGTGTAGTTGTTTAAAGTGGTACCTGTAGAAATTTTCTGACTATTGTGCATGTGTTGATTATTGTAGTTTTTTTGTATATTGGTGATGACGTATGGGGGTAACGTATTTTTTTGAAGTGTTTTTGGTATGATGCCTGTAGACGATAATATTTTTGGGACTATTGTTACTTTTTCTTGTTTCCACTGTGATTTAATCTGTTCTGCTAACGGTATGTATTTATCTATTTTTTTCTAAATGTTTCTTTTGTAGATTTGCTGTATTTGGTATCGATATTTCTATTAGATATGTGTGTTTATGTATTTTGTCGATAAATGTAATGTCTGGTCGGTTATGTAGGTTTGTTCTGTCTGTGATTATGTCTCTATTCCAGTATAGTTTGTAGTTATCATTTTCTTTTACAGCTAGGGGTGTGTATTGATACCACTTGGGGTGTGTTTCGATAAGTTTATATTTGTAGGCTAGTTCCAAATATGTATATGTGTTTGCAGATGTTGTCGTGTCTTATTGTATATTCCGTCGGTGCAAGAGTTGAGCAGCCACCTGTTATGTGTTCAATTGTCTCTTTTTGTAATTTGCATTTTCTACATATGTCGTTTGTTATTGTATTGTCTTTTATAATATGTTTCGTGTAGTTTTTTGTTTTTATTATTTTGTCCTGAATAGCTATAATAAATCCTTCTGTTTCTGCGTAGAGGTCTGAGTGTTTGAGCCAGTTATTACTAAAGGATTTATGAATATGTTGTTGTTGTAGATGACTTGGGTGTATTCCATGTAATATTTTATTTTTCCATGTTTCAATATTTGCGTCATGTGTTGTTATTTCTAAATTGCGTTCTTTGTCGTTAAGTGTAAGTGGTGAGTACGTGTGATCTATGTTTATGATTTCGTTATGTATCGGGCTATTTCGTTTGGTGTAGAAGTATTGCCTTAAGTTATTTATTTGTGTATGCTGTAGATTTTTTATGTCTATGAGTCCTCTTCCTTCTTCCTCTCTTGGCAGTGTAAATCTTTCTATTGCTGAATGTTCGTGGTGAATTCTATGTTTTGATGATGTTGTTCTGAGTTTAATGTTGAGATCGTCAAGTTCCGTATTGGTCCATTTAATTATTCCAAATGTATATGTTAGTACTGGTATTGCGTATGTGTTCATTGCTTAAGTCATATTTTTTTCCATTTAGTTGTGTTTTAAGGAGGATATTTAGTCTTTTAAGGTATTCGTTTTTGGTAGTTTCTTTTATCTTTTTATCTTATATGCTTGGGTTCTGGAGAATTCCCAAGTATTTATAAAATTCATCTTCGTCCATTGCGCGTATTATTTCATTCGTATCCTTCAAGGTGCTTCCCGTGTGTTCCTTGGGTTTACCTCTTACTATTGAGCATGTGTTGCAGTTATCAATACCGAATTTCATTTTTATGTCATTACTAAAGCGTTCAGTTTTATAAATTAGTTGTTTTAGTTCGTCATTATTTTAACCATATAGTTGTAAATCGTCCATGTATAGAAGGTGGTTGATTTTTATAGGATTGGTATTTAAGTTGTGTGTTGTGATTTTGTAGCCAAGTTTGCTTTTGTTAAGCATCTTGGAGAGTGGGTTGAGGGAGATACAGAACCATAGTGCGCTTAGGGAGTCACATTGAAAGATTCCGGTTTTAATGTTTATTTGTTTTGATTTTATCATTTTGTTGTTTAGTTTTAGGTATATTGTCGTGTTCCAGGTGTTCATTATTTGTTTTAAAAATTCTATAAGTTTTATGTCAATTTTGTATATTTCTAGAACTTTTACTAACCATGAGTGGGGGACACTATCAAAGGCTTTTTGGTAATCTATGTATGCACAGTACATGTTCCTTTTTTTCTTTATCGCCTGATTTGTTATTATCCGGTCGATGATGATTTGTTCTTTGCATCCTCTGCTTTGCTTTCTGCATTCTTTTTGTTCTTCTGTCAATATGTTACTTTGTGTTAGGAAAAGATCTATTTTTGTAGTTATAATTGAGGTAAGAATTTTGTATATTGTGGGTAAACATGTGATGGGACGATATTTAGATGGATTTTTTGTGTCTGTTGATTAAGGTTTGAGATATGTGATTCCTTTAGTGAAAAAAGATGGGAGGTTTTGGTTTTCCGTTACGCATTTGTGTAATAGTTCGGAGAATTTTTCGTGTGTTACAGGGAGATATTTGTACCAGTAATTTTGGATATTATCTATGCCTGGTGTCTTCCAGTTGTGTGTCTTCTTAATAGCAGTTTTGAAGTCAGTTATATTTATTTGTATTGTGACCATGTTTTGAAATTGGTTATTGTCATTTTCTTCCTCTGTTATCCATGTGGCATTTTCGTTGTGTTTTTTGTTTTCAGACCAAATGCTCTCCCAGTATGATTCTATTTCTTTTAGTTTAGGTGCGTCTGTAATTTCTATATTGTTGTTTTTTAGGTTGTTGTAAAAGCTTTTTTGGCTTGTTTGAAAATTGAGATTGTGTGTTTTCCTGTCATTGCATTTTTTGTAGCGTTTTAATTGTGCTGATAACTTTTGTGTTAGCGTATCAAGGAGTATGGTTAGGTTGTGTTCATTATATTTGTCTTTAATCGTTTCAATTTCTCGTAATTTTCTTGGATTTTTTAGATAATTTTTAATTTTTTGTGTTACTTTGCCTATTTCATTTCTTAGTGAGTTGATTTTGATTTGTATTCTGTGTTGCCATGCTGGTATAGTGCTTCTGTGTGTTCTATGGGAGTTTTCTGTTTTATTGTTTATATTTTGTTTGTTTAGTGTAATAATGGTGTATGCGCTACAGTAAGCTAATAGATGTAATTTTTCGAGTGTTGTTTCAGTGTTAATCATGTTATGTAGAATTGTGTTGATAATATTGATCATTTTAATGGTTTGTTGATTTTGAGTTTTGGTAGGTGTGGTATTGTTGTGGGGTCGCTATCTTTATATATTTCGATTGTGTGTTATAGAGTGTTTGTGATTTGTGTTTTTGTGTCTGGGTTTTGTTCTGTTCTTCCGTTGGTCTCATCATTGTTGTAAGGGCTTATTGTTGTATTATTATTCATATTGGTGGATTCGTTAGTTATGTTTATATTTGGTTGTTCGGTGTTATTTTGCTGTGGTATTATTGATCTTTCCTGTGGGTTGTTGTGGTTTATTTGCGTATTTGTTATTATTATTATTATTATTATTACTACACAAAATAAATGTAACATATATACATAAACTGACTAATAACGCATCACTAGGCAAAAGCCTGTTCTGGGACTGTCATTTTACACAGTTGAGTAAAATTCAGCTGTAATTTTCATATTTTCGCATGTTATAAAAAATGAGTAAGATATTTTAATACTTTTTGTATTGATGATTTTTTTTGTTTTAATGCTACTTGTATTGATGCTTTTTTTTGTTTAGATGCTTTTTTTATGCTATTTGTATGATGCTTTTTTGCCATGTGTTTTGATGCTTTTTGTATTGATGCATTTTTTGTTTTGATGTTTTTTGTATTGATGCTTTTTTTTTGTTTTGATACTTTTTGTATTGATATTTTAATTTTGTGTACCTATTGTTATAATATTGTTGATTTTATATATTTTGTATATCTTTATGTTTTTATGTAATTGAATCGTTCTCTAATGTACTCACTTTCTCAGCACAAGCATTTTATGATTTTTGGGAATAAGAAAAAAAATCATTGTACATATTCAAATAATTGTTGTATATACATATAGGTATTGTTTTATTGAAAATCAAGAAAAAAAAATTATAGGTACATTAATGGACCAATTGAAATTGTTTAACAATTATTATAATATTTTGTGCTAACTAAATATAGATTGCCAGTAACAGAAACATTAGAACTAATGTAATTAGGTACTTACATAATAAAATGTTTGACATTTAAACATTCCCTTTATTAAATATACCTGCTCGGATCCTTAAAATAAGCTTCGAGACTTTAACTTTGTACTACATGATATTTTCTTCGTAGTTATTCAATCAAACGAAATGCTTATGGATGTGGAAAATACCTGGAATATTTTGATTCCAAAGTTATTATTAGATGTACCATAAAACATCAAAAAAGACACTTTTAATCTTCAAAAAATAAATTAAAGTTCAAAATATAATATGGAATCCATTATTGAGTAAGATTTAGCGAGTATTAAGGCTGTTTTTTTCTGTAAAAGGATTCATCATCCAACTTTCGGAGGTACCTAATATTCATTAAAGTATTAAAAATTGCTATTTAAACATGTCGTGTCATCAAAAAAACAAAGCAATTCTGGGGGACAAGTCTGGTCCAATCGGCGATATCAAAACCCTCGCGATTACCCATATCATGGATATAATTATTATATGGAGTTCTATAATATATTTTGATGTCATAGAACTCCATATGATAATTATACCCATGATATGGGTAATCACGAGGGTTTTGATTTTGCCGGTTCGACCAGACTTGTCACCCTGAACTTTTAATTAGATATTGCTCTGAGGAAGGGGCTTAGAATAGTAGTTCCACTCTTCTATTATCATTGTTTTCGTGTATCCTGTAAGAGCTGGGTAATCGAAAATACAACAGGCAACAATAACATCTCACATAGTTTAGCAATGAGGTTCACCTTCCATTTATTTATTTACGTCGAATATTTAAGGGGACAAATAAACCTAAACACCCCAATTTTAAATCAAATTCCTCAAATATGTTAAACAGTGTTTTTCTAGAAAAAATATCATAATATGTGTTTTCAACATTTCTCTAGTGAATTTTTGTCATAAAATTTTAAAATTTAGCCTAAATTACCCTAAAAAAATATTTAAAATATCCTTTATCACAGCATTTTTTTAAATAACTTCATGACTTTGTGTCGTAGACAAATACATCTTTTATATGCTTAAGGAGTGTATAAAAGCAATGTGAATGACCGATATAGTTAATTCATTTCAAATCAGGTTTTTGGGTTTCCGATAATATTTATGTAAATCACGTATAAACCTTTTTCAATGCACGCGATAGTTACCCTTACTAACACATAACTTCATAGTGTATTAGGCGGTTTAAATATAATAACATATCATGTTTTCAGTCACTAGATTTAACGTTATATGCCTATAAGTATAGTTACCCTTACTAACACGTAACTTCATAGTGCATTATATAGGCGGTTTTAATATACCTATAATGTTTTTAGTCACTAGATTAAGCATTATATTATGTCCTCTTAAAGGTTGCATATAGACCTGGTACGTAAACATTGGATTATTTTTCCCTGTCGGGAGTCAAATGATGCATCGAGTTCCTGGTTCTTCTATAATATTACAACTTCGTCTCTATTGAGATGTTAAAAATTTTGTCAAAAAAATATTCTTTATTTACGGTTACAAAGAGTCACAATAACATAAAACATTAAATAAGACAATTAATTACTCATATAAAGACCAGACCAGAAAATGTAACACAAATTTTACAATACTAATTAACTTGCATGAACGATGGTAAATCTGAATCAAAAGGATCTAGGGAAGGATTAAAAGGGAAGATTAATAATATTACTACATACCTACCACCACAGTAATAACTCCATTACGCTATAATGGATATTACGATTTATCATAATATTTACGTATTCACTTACTTAGAACTATTACCTAGTATATTTACAATTTCAATTGACCTAATTTTTTTTAAACTAGTTGCATGTAACACATGAGATCCAACTGTCGATAGCGATAGTATGTATAGTTGAAGAATAAGAATCAAACTATAAACCCATATATCCAAATTATTGAAAATTTTAACACATGTTGGTATGTATGTCAAGATAGGACAGTATGGAGGTCAGTCCTGTTTTCCTACCCGGAATATGAAAACAGCATGATGGTTCTGTATGTATGTTTGGAGATTTAAGTATCAAACTATTAAGTCTTCTTACATATTGTGTATAGGCGACTACCATACAAATTGTATGAAGTGATGTCGTCACTAAATTAATTTTTATAAAAATTGTTAAAAAAAAATGAGATGTGCTAATACAATGTTTTTATTTTTTAAAGAAAATTAAATTATCTAGTTGGGGTGTTTCGGCTTATTTCGATATTTTATAAAAAATTGGAAATATAGGCAGTTAAACTCATAAATTTATCATAAAAAAAAATATTTTTCTTAATAAAAAATGTTTGAGAAACCCTGGAATTTATTTGAAAAAATACATTTGAGATTTTGTATTTGTCTATATTTTTACCAATTTTCAGCGTTCTAGCTTTTATGGTTTCTGAGATATATGGAAAAATAAAGTAAAAATTCAAAAGTTGATAACCCCTGACTGAAACAAAAATTCAAAATTCTGAGTATAAAAGTTTTGTAGGCCTATAACTGTTTATATATTCTGAAATTTTGAGCTCTCTAAATTGAGCGGATCAAAAGTTATAAGGGACACACACACACACAGACACACGAAATATTCTACTCCGAATTCTGAGTAAATCCGTGTATGGAACATATATGCTGCGAAGCCTCTAAGTTGGTGTTCTTTGACTTCAAAGTTGGAAAAGCCGTGAAAAAAGTAGACCTCTGCATACAATTCTCGCGTATCCTGGCTTGAAACATTGTCGATATGTTAAGAGAACAAAGTTCTTCTGAAAAAATCGACAGTTGGATTACAATGTTCACAATACACATTTACAAATTTAACTGCCTCGCTAGAAACATTCTGTTCTGCGGCAGTATTAGTTTAAAATTTCGCAAAGATCGTGATAGTCTACAAGATAGCAAAATCAAAAAAATCATATTTAATGGCTGTTTTTTGACATTTCCTTCCATATTGAATATAGGTAGGAAATAGGTAAGTCTGGCACCTGGGAGTGGTTGCGTTTACCAGTGCGCATCCCCTTTCTATGATGAAAATAACAGATTTAAGTATCTTTGTAAGTCCTTTTTGTGCTTATATACCATCCATCTGATTTCAATGAAACTTAGTGATCGAATATTTTTATTATTATTTACAAAAAAACCAATTCTCTCAATAGATGGCGTTACAACAAAATAAATAAAAAATAATAAGATTGTTGTTCATAATTTCACCCATAGATGGCTGTAGTAAAAATTACTTATTTTCAAGCGAAAAGAATTTCAGTATTACAATATATAGAACTTTCAAAATTGAATTGATAGGGATCTCATTAAAAAGGCATAATTGGTGAACGTTGCGCAAGCGCATAAAGTTATCACGTAAACCAGCCGATGACAGGTCGTAAGCCCTGTAGGTGCCTTGATTTCCCGGTTCTCCTACAATAAATATTCCAACTTCGTCTCTATTGAGATAATTAAAAATCTGTTAAAAAAGAAACTTAGTGATTTATTAAGCGCATACGCGGGAAGAATTCTGAAAAAAATCATCTTGCTCTTCGTTATACTCTAACATATTTCAGTAATAGTTGGAACATATTTCACAAACGGACAAATTTTATATTATAAATTTTACAAATATTACATATATTGAAATTAAGTTAAAATCTGCAATTTCCAGCTAAATATAGAGGATGCTCACTAGTAAATAATGCCAGACACTTCCAGGTGCCAGACATGCCTTTTTTCACATCTATCTATATAAATAAAACAATGACTATTTATAACTCAAGAACAGCTGGAACAATTGTAATGATCTTTTATTTGTCGGATTCGTCTCCGCCCCGAATAGCAGAATTACTATTAAAATATCGAAAAAAAAGGTGCCTTGATTTCCCGGTTCTCCTACAGTAAATATTCCAACTTCGTCTCTATTGAGATAATTAAAAATCTGTTAAAAAATACCTTTGACTCCCGACAGGGAAAAAATCCAATGTTTGCGCATATGCAATAACAACAATTTTCGATTACTTACGCATTGGTACAAGTAGGTAAATAAGACAAAAATGACCTTATAAGTCTGGCGCAATTCAGGGGTGACTTCTATGCGAATAATGCATTTGTCACCTCAGGTATAATAATTGTTGCTCTCATTATTTACAAAAAAACCAATTCTCTCAATAGATGGCGTTACAACAAAAATAAACAAAAAATAATAAGAATGTTCATAATTTCACACATAGATGGCTGAAGTGAAAATTCCTTATTTTCAAGCGAAAAGAATTTAAGTATTACAATATATAGAACTTCCAAAATTGAATTGATAGGGATCTCATTAAAAAGGCATAAACGGTGAACGTTGCGCAAGCGCATAAAGTGATAACGTAAACCAGCCGATGACAGGTCGTAAGCCCTGTAGGTGCCTTGATTTCCCGGTTCTCCTACAGTAAATATTCCAACTTCGTCTCTATTGAGATAATTAAAAATCTGATAAAAAAATATAAAAAAAACTTGTATGTAAATAAACTGTGCGCCTTGTACCTATTATGCAAAAATTGAAACATAATATATGAATGTAAACTTCAGGATAGGTAGGCTCTACCTACTTAACAAATCGTAGATTAATTAAGAATAGAAACTCGAGGTAGGTAACTAATAATAAGTATTATTTGAAAAATGTTAAAATGGAATTTATTCTACGAAGAAAAATTGAAAAACAAAACATATGAATTAAAGAAAATTTTTGGGGTGGGTTCTTGAGATGTCAAATGCAGAAAAATGTATTCATTATCACCGATTTTTGCATTTTTATATTATTATTATATCCTTATAAACTATTGAACTTAATACATTTTTTTGTATTCATTTTATTACGTTGATAAAATCCTATATAGGGTTTAGCTAAAAGTTAGCACGAGATCCATTGACTGAGACGGTACAAAGTTCGCCGGGTCAGCTTGTAAAAAATAAAGAATAAAATATCAAAAAATCAGGAATTAAAAAATGATTCATCAAAAACGTTACTATATCTCGATCTAAATTATAAGGACTATTGATATTTAATGTAGAAAGTTAGATATTACATAGAAAAGTTGGTAGGTAGGTACCTACAGTTAGTATAATATAGACAGTATCTAAGTGGGTAGGTATATATATTTTTATGATAACAGCGAGATATCTCAATTAAGGCTACATACAATGTTCAAACATAAAATTTGAACATTTGTAAGAGTCGGTCCGGTGTAAGTCACTTCCGGCTACCGTTACGGCACGCGCCTTCACTTCCGGCGCTCACGAGGCTTCTTCCGGTTACAGGATGGTCCACCCGCCGCGCCCCCGCAATCCTCAACCCAACCTTTTTATATTATTACCTAGAGGGGGCAGTTTGTTCACAACAAGAGCGGATCAATTCATTACAATTGAAATGTCATTATTAATTTATTGAAACGTAATTATATACCTATAAATGTACCTAATGCCTGCTAGTTGTATCCCTTCAAAAACTACGGGATTTAATATTATCTATGATATTTTGCACTGTATGTTTACCTGCGACATTCAAATCCGATATTAATTTTGAATTTTCGCTTAGCTAACCTTGCAGTTTTCTTTCTTTTCTTTATTCTTTGTTTTTTGTAATTATCCTATCAATATTACACAATATGTTATTATAATTGATGCATGTGTTTATTTCTCTGTGTAAAAACATTTTTTTAAATTTTTTGTTGTTTCTGTATTTTTTTATATACTCGACCAGTCTTGTTTGATTTTTAAATGTAATTTCTTGTTAATTCTGTTTTTTTTTCTTTTTAATATATAATGTTGTTAATTTTAAAAAAATGTAATTCTATGTAACACGTAAATGGCTTATGCCGTGTATTGTATTAAATAAATAAATAGATAAATAAAAGTCGAGAACAAGGCGGATAGGTATTAATAATTGACGATGTTTTTATTTTGTAGAATTCCATTATAAATGATGTCTATAATTAAAAGTAAAACACTTTTTTGATAAATATTCATATGGCATTTACGAACTTATGAATAGTTTGACAATTTTTACTTATATTTATAGATTAATTATGTAGGAGGAGCTTTACAGGTTCTTGTGATTGGTCATTTAAAACTATTGATATTATGAAAAGCAATACAAATAAATTGATTTATTTACTTTGTCCTGATTGGTTGAGACTATTTATTAATGTAATGCAATGCAATTTATTTATGTAATAAAACATACCGGGTAGATATGTATAACAACTGTCGATTCATTCGAGAGAATTTATTACCTACCCTAATGAATCGACTGTATTAATCATAGTCCCGTGTGAGATAAGTGTATGGGCAAGTCTATATTTAACAACTTTGAAATCAACAGTTATAGAGAATGGACTTAGGATGAATGTCAGCAAATCAAAGACAATGGTCTTTGAAAAGAATGAAAGCAGAACAGCGTGTAAAATAAGAGTAGAGAACGAATGGCTCGAGGAAGTCGACGAATATGTATACTTGGGAAGCATATTTCAACGGAACGGACGACTCGATAAAGAGATCGAAAGAAGAGTTATGGCAGGAAACAGAGTGAATGGAGCACTAAGACCAATTATGAATTATCGCAACATATCAAAGTTGCCATTCATAACGCCATCGTAGTGCCAACCTTGACCTATGCAAGTGAAACCTGGACATGGCAGAAGACGCATGAAAGTAGAATAAATGCAGTTGAAATGAGATCGTTAAGAAGGATTTGTAATAGAACGATGTATGACCGGGTAAGAAGTGAGGACATAAGGAAAGAATGTAAGATGAAGAAAGATGTCATTACAAGAATGAAAGTGAACACATTGAGATGGTTTGGTCACATGGGGGGAATGAATGAGGAACGCCTGACGAAGAAAATATACAGAGCGGAAAGGAATGGAATGAGAGGTCGGGGACGCCCAAGAAAGGGATGGCACGACCATGTGAACGAAATTTTGAAAGACGGAAATGTTAGAAGTGTGAGCAATAGACGAACATGTATGAGACGATGCATGAATTTGGACGAGGCGAAGGATGCGTGCCAGGATAGAAAAATGTGGCGTTCGGTTCTCTCTGCCTATCCCGCAAGGTACATGGCGTGATGGTATGTATGTATGTATGTATGAAGTCAAAAAACACCAACTTGAGACTTCGCAACATATGTACATGTTATATATATATTAGTGTGTCTGTGTGTGTCTCCCCCCCCCCCTTAAAACGTTGGATCCGATTGAATCAGAGCCTTAAATTTTAGTAAGAATAGTAAATTTTAGGCCTACAAACTTTTGCACTCAGAATTTCGAATTTTTCAGTCAGGGGTTATCAACTTTTTTACTTAAGTATGTTTAGTTTGTCGATCGATAATTTTTGATAGAACTCCATTGTTTGTAGATACATAACAAATATAAAAAAATACTTGGTTTTAATTCTATTGAAATTTATTTGACTATCGACGCGTTTCGTGCAAGGCATATCGTCAGAAAAAAAATTGTATATAACCACTAGTCTCAGTCTCGTAGAGTATTATTCTGACGATGTGCCTTTCACGAAATGCGTCCATAATGAAATTAATTACAATATAACTAATACCAAGTATTTTTGTAATATATCTACATAATTTTTACTTAATTTTTCAAAAACAATAAAAACTAGAACGTTAAAAATTAATTTAAATATAGACAAACACAAAATCTGAAACTGAATTTTTAACTAGTTATTGGGTGCGTATTAAATTAATATTTGACATAGTACCTGTTAGTTGCCCGAGAAGTTATACTAAATAAATAAACGAGTTGCATGTAACACATGAGATCCAACTGTTCAATGGCGATAGTATGTGTATAGTGTAAAAATCCACAAATCTATGTGATAAATAAAAAAAATAAACGTACCATACCATTATACTTTAAATCCAAATCTTTCAATATATTAAAATATTTTGTTTAAATAGTAAAAATATGTATTTATTAAGTTTAATGTTGTTGTAACTGTGTTTTATATTCGTAATAATTTAAAAATATGTTCTTTTATAGCGCCATTTCTTGATTCAAGACACTAAGATGGGCGTTCCTAGATCGTTGATAGCTTATTTTTGTGCTGTAGTTCTAAAGTTTTATAAATTTTCTGAAAGTTTGGGCTCTGTGTATAAATCGGATCAAAAGTTATAAAGGGGGACGGACACACCTCTAAGTCGGTGTTTTTTTTTAAATTCAATGTTGAAAAACCATGAAAATTGTAGACCTGACCATACGAAATCTCGCAGATCTTGGCTTGATACTATGTACATATGTATGTCCACATGTAAAGAAAAATAAATTCTCTCGAACAAATCGACACTTGGATAATAATAATATTAGTTCGATGAAATCAAAAGACAATTAACACACAATAGAAAGTGTTTATAATTTATTGCGTTTTATCACAAACAAAACCCGTTCTATTATATCTTGCCAATTGTGAAATGATTAATTATAATTATTGACTCTGATAAATCAAGTTTCATTTAATTAATAACCCAATTAAAGCAATTCATAATAAATTATTGAAACTTCCTCTACGGAGAGAAATAAAATGGAACAAAATTCTAGGCCCTTGTATGCGTTGGGCATATGGATGTACCTACACAAAATTACCTATAACGTATGACTAAAATATATTATACAACATAATATATAATATATTTTTTCGTGAAGAAGAGGTTAATTTAGTGTTTTTTTAAATAGCAAGAATGATAAATATATTATTAAAATAGAAAAAAGTTCAGCCGGTAGATTTTTATGTTTTCTTTCGATTGAGGTAAAAATTTACTCCATTGGCTTTGAAGTTTTTTAGTAACTTAAAAAATTAAAAAAGGTTTTTTAAAACTAAATTTACAAAAAAGTATAGAAATTCAAATTAAAAAAAAAACTCATGCAATAGAATGAAGATGTAAAAATAAACTGTTATTAATTTCAACGACATATTTTTTTAGAGTAGGTACCTACGGGAAAAAATCAATATTTACTTTTTAGTCTACAATAGCATCGTTGACATATTATTATGTAGTTAAGGGACCACCACAGAGTCTTATATGTTGATTTGTCAAGTAAATATTCGAAAGAATTAAATTTTATTGTCAGTGTCAGTTCTGGTGAACACATTTTGATATACATATTTTAAAGTGTCAGTCCTGGTGAACACATTTTGATATACATAGTTTAAAGTGTCAGTACTGGTGAACACATTTTGATATACATATTTTAAAGTGTCAATTCTGGTGAACACATTTTGATAAATAGTTTTAAGTGACAGTTCTGGTGAACACATTTTGATATACATAATTTAAAGTGTCAGTACTGGTGAACACATTTTGATATACATATTTTAAAGTGTCAATTCTGGTGAACACATTTTGATATATAGTTTTAAGTGACAGTTCTGGTGAACACATTTTGATATACATAATTTAAAGTGTCAGTACTGGTGAACACATTTTGATATACATATTTTAAAGTGTCAATTCTGGTGAACACATTTTGATATATAGTTTTAAGTGACAGTTCTGGTGAACACATTTTGATATACATAGTTTAATATGTCAGTTCTGGAGAACACAGTTTGAAACATAGTTTAGTGTGTCAGTTCTGGTCAACACATTTTGATAAACATAGTTTAAAGTGTCATTTCTGGTGAACACATTTTGATATACATATGTAGTTTAATGTGTAAGTTCTGGTGAACACCTTTTTGATATACATAGTTTAATGTGTCAGTTTTTGTGAACACATTTTGATATACATATTTTAACGTGTCAGTTCTGGTGAACACATTTTGATATATGGTTTTAAGTGTCAGTTCTGGTGAACACATTTAGATATATGTACATAGTTTAAAGTGTCAGTTCTGGTGAACACATTTGAATATTCATTGTTTAAAGTGGCAGTTTTTGTGAAAACATTTTGATATACGTAGTTTAAAGTGTCAGTACTGATGAACACATTTTGATATACATAGTTTAATGTGTCAGTTCTGATTGTTGTGTAATCTATGGAAAATTATTATTGTTGGATTCGATGTGATAAAATATTTAAATGTGGAACATTTATCATTGTTTTATTTATATAATTTTTATAATGTTTTTTACTGCGATTGTTTTAAAATAATAAAAGATGAAGGTTACTTTTCAACCTAAACTGACACACAATATGTTTTAATTTATTATAATATTTAAATCACTGATGAACACATTTTGTTTTTTAATGACTTTAATTTTCATTCAAATTTTAATAATTCTTCGGAATAGAACCCAATAGATTCATTTTAATGGGTTTATAATGTTTATTTTATACCTTAAAACACATTTATCAACAATCTATCAAATTGTTTCGTGGCTTCAAAAAAATAAACAGTTCATATACATAAGTTGGTCCAATTGACTCCTGAGTATGAAACTAAAATGAACTCTCCTAGAAAAAACACAGGAAGTACATGTGTTTCACATTGTTGGTACAACAATTTTATCTTCCACGAAGGATTAGCATATACGCCATACACACATAACAGTACACTGTGGGAATCTGTGAAAAAGGCTGAATAAATTATATTATATTTGTACTGAATGTCATTCATAAATAAAAACATTGAATGAGATATTCTACAGTGCGGTCGGTCCTGTGTGGCAAGATTAAATAATGGAATAGGTACACCCACCTATTTAAAACAAGTAAAAAATGAGGACATTCTTTTAGATATTTTCTTCGCGGACAAAAAAAAAATCATAAAAATACTCCTGGTTTCTGCAATAAGTAATGCATTATTGTTTAGTTTGCATGAAATACAAAATTGTTCAATTTTATTGAGATAAAAAATGAATCAATATGTTTTTATGTTTTATTTTAGTTTTATGATAGTAAATATAAATTGTAAAAAAAACTTATAAAAAGAAAACACAGTTTGATTCCACATTGAGTACCTATGTTTAATTTGCCAAAGTGCTTTCGCCAGTCACAGCTGGCATCCTCAGAGGCACACTATATACTAACTTAAAATTTATACAAGTAATGGTCAAAATGCGCTTTGGCAAATTAAACATACTCAATGTGGAATCAAACTGTGTTTTCTTTTTATAAGTTTTTTTTACAATTTATAATTATGAACTTCCACTGTGTCAACGAAAAAACTTTAAAATTATTTAAAGTTTTATGATAATCTAATATGCAAGAAGTGTGCATCGTTGAGGCATCATTTTATATACAAATAGTATCATTAAGGCATCATTTTATATACAAATAGTATTATTAAGGAATCATTTTATATACAAATAGTATCATTAAGGAATCATTTTATATACAACTAGTATCATTAAGGAATCATTTTATATACAAATAGTAATATTAAGGAATCATTTTATATACAAATAGTATCATTAAGGAATCATTTTATATACAACTAGTAAAACTCGGCAGACGTGGAACTGCTTATATAAGAAGAAGAAGATTATCATTGAGTTGTCATTTTATATACAAGAAGGATTATTAATTTCATGTAACTACAAGAAGAATTGTTGAGGTATCATTTTATATATACAAGATATATCATAGATGTGTCATTTCATATATAAGTACCTATCCTTGAAGTATCATTATACACAATGAGTATCATTACAGTTTCATTTCATATACAAGAAGACACAATTTTTTTTTTATATGTACATAGGTAGCTATTTTTTATTCTATGCAACTCGCTCATGCGATTATGTAAAATATATATAAAGAAATGTGGTAATAAACTTTGACCTAGACCTAACTAGTTTCAACTGAATTGGGTTTTCCCGGTAGCGTCATATGTAGGTATATACTAGCTATTATATAATGTACTTAGTTATATACAAATTCATAGGTATAAAGTATATGAACTGTTGGAAGATAATATATTTTACATGCAAAAAGAAACGTGTCTTCGCGAGGAAGTAAATTCAGTGATTCTCAAACTATATGCCGGACAAAAATGATAAAATAAATCCTTGCGTTTTTTCTAATTTGTTTGTACAAAAATTCACACATCGTTAAGTAAATTGCCATTATGCATTTCTTCCATTCAATCTGTGAAATGTGAAGTATTTAGCTAATTCAGAACAATAGCATAAATAAAAAGAGAATCCTTTTATGTGTAGGATATTGTAAGGATATTTTTATGTGTAGGATATTGTAAGGTGGAGCAGACAAAGAAGACGACACTGGAGAGGTCATGTTATAAGGATGAATCCAGAAAGGCTGCCAAAGATCGCAATGCGCGAAATGCCAGGAGGACGCCGACCACCGGGAAGACCATCATTTAGGTCTTCTTCTTCTGGGTCACAATCCTAGGATTGGTCTGCACCAAACACTCGATCTTTCCACTTAACTCTATCGTCCGCCAGTCTCTTCATCTCTTTGTAACTGCTACAGCGCACGTCACCGATTATCTGGTCTATATAGTTGTTTCTGGGGCGACCTCTACAGTTACCCCCATCAATCATTCCTTCGACGATGGTAAAAAGCAGGCCTGGGTGCCGGATGTTGTGGCCTATCCAAGTTGTTCTCTGTTGGGCAATTATTTTCATAATTTGCCTTGTCTCTCCAACCCTACTTAGTACCTCGTCGTTGCTGATGTGTTCTGACCAGTGAACTTTAGCCACGCGTCTGTAGCACCACATCTCAAACGCAGACAGACGTCCCGTTTCGCGTTGGCTGATGGTCCATGTTTCACAATTCTATAGCAGTACACTCCAGACAAGAGTCTTGATCAAATTTTTCCTAATTTTGATGTAAATGTTAGGGGATTCATAAATTGTTGATCTTTTGTTCAAGGCGACTCTTGCTTGGTGGTTTCTGCTTTTGATGTCTGCTGTTGAACGTCCGTCTTGAGAAATTCTACTTCCCAGATATATAAACTCTTTCACCTGCTTAATTTCGATCCCACCCAGAGCAATATTTGCGGTGTATTCCTCCCTTCCAGCAACCATGCAACCATGGTATGTATGTATAAATATAGTTTGGGGACCAGTGATAGCTACATATTATATCGGTAGACTTGTAGAATAGAATGACGTGTAATGTATACCAATTTAATATAAGCATGGTCTCTTTTCTTCTTCTTATAAAATATATCATCTATTTCTTTTTCTCTCATGTTCCGATACCTACATTTTTTCAAGCATGTATAAGGCATATTTCAAGCATGTATAAGGCATATTTCACACAATTTAAATATCCTTCTGTAAGTCAACGCTCCATATAAATTATAAAAAGATTCTACGTGCATGTGTCACCTCTGTAAATGTACATATTTCTTATGTATTTCAATAGTGAGTTTACTACCAACCGGCAATTTCTTCCTACCGGCTTAGGTAAGTTTTTTTTTTTATATTGTCAATGTTGGCGGTATTAATGGTCAAGAAATCCATTATACGAATTTTATATAATAAAACAAAATATATGTAGAGCAACAAAATTGTTTGTTGCTTTACATATACCTACTTTTATCCATTTATCAAGATTTTTTATGATTATTTATCAAGATGCACATTTTTATATGAGAGAAACAACCTGTGATATTTCAGTACGGATTTGTATATTAGCGATTGTTAAATGTTTTTTTTTTGCATATCTTTTTTGTTTATTTATAATTTACATGACACTGATATTTTTTCTATTAATAATACTTTTTTATTTAATGTTTTGGTTGATTTTGAGTCCATATGTACATCGTTTTTTATGTTTGCATACGTCTATTGATTTTTTGATTTTTGAATTTAATGTTTTTTATTTTTGAATTTACTGTTTTGATTTTTTTTTATTGGATCCTTATGTACTCATATCTTATTTATGTTTGCTTACATGTATCTTTTTATTTTTGTCTTACTGTTTAGGTTTAAGTTTTTTTTTTTTGCCAAGTGTATACCTAAGTGCTTTTTTTATTATATCTATTATTATCATCAATATGTGTTTTTATCTATGTATGTAAAAGACATTTTATGCCGTTTTTAAATAAATAAATAAATAAATAAATAAATAAATAAATAAACAAAAAAATAAATAAATAAATAAATGAATAAATAAATAAATAAATAAATGAATAAATAAATAAATAAATAAATAAATAAATAAATAAATAAATAAATAAATGAATAAATAAATAAATAAATAAATAAATAAATAATTAAATAAATAAATAAATAAATAAATAACCGTTTCGGCTTCAACTATACAAATTTTATTTAACAATTGCGAAATAACAATGTAGAATAGCTAATTTCAATAGATTACATCATTCAGGTGTTATTTTATGTACCTTATATAAAAATTATAAGGTATAAACTAAGATTTGAATACAACTGTCACATAACAAGGTGTGATTCAAATTACTGTGGGAAACAATTTGATCGACGATCTTGTGAGGACTATAATTTCATGTTTCAGGGTTTGTACAAATTTTAGTTACGAATTTTATATATTTTTTTTTAATTTCTTTCAATTTTTTCATTTAATATTTTTTTATAATTTTATTTCACTTTATTACATTTTATTTCATTTCATTTTATTTTAAAATATTTTATTTTATTTAAAAATCTAATACGGTCTAAGGTCCAAATGCAAAGTCCTACCTAAATACTAAATTCTACATACTAACCATGTTTTCATTGCACAGTAATTCAATTATGTTAGAATATCACGTGGCTTCCTAACTGGAGAATACTACGATGTTTTTCTATGAGAATTGCAGTGCAGAGACATATCTAAATACTTAGCGCATGCGCATCGGCGTAAACTAACATTTGCGAATTTTCAAAAAGTAAGGTTGATAGCGAGGAACCTTACGAGTGGTTTAATACTAAAATACGATATTTTTTCGGTGGATGATGATTTTATCGGCTTCGTTGAATATGTATTTGGTAATTTAGTCAAATCAAATACCAAACAGAGTATTCAGCGATCCACACGAGATGCGGAAAATTCAGTGAAATTTCAAAAGAATTGTGACATCGAACTGTCAGTGTGAAGTGTGAAGTTGGTTACATATAATACATATTATGTTTGTGTTGTTACAGCAAAAAAAAACATTTTAAATGTCAAACGTTTGAAAAGAGATAGATAACTTTCTAAGCCCATATTAAGCTATCTATCTCTTTTTTTCATACACAATAATGTGAAATTCTACGCCATCGACCTTAAGTTTGTTGTAGAATTTAGTATTTAGTTAGTAATGTCTCTGCAACGCAATTGATAACTTAAGAATACTAAATACTCCAGTGAGGTAGGGAGTTAGTATTTAGGTACCTAGGACTGTGCATTCGGGTCTAATGCCCGATTTCCCCAAGGCTCCTTAACTTAAAAAATCACATTTATGAACCACTTAGCGCAAAATTGCATTTCACCAAACAATCTTAGCCTCGCTTAGCGACGTCGGCGCATAAAATTTTAAGTGGCGGTCTCTAGTGGATTAAACCGTCATAAGCGTCACTTAACGCGTTTGACAGATAGATATTTGGGTTACGATTTCGTCGCAGAGTTGTTTTATTATTGAATTTATCTTTTTTTTGTAAAATTTAAGTTATATTTTGTTTATTATCATCTTGGAAGATGGCTGGATTCGTGAAATTCGTGAAGTCGTTTTGAAGTAATTGCCGTGTTTTTTGAAACTAATTCAATTAATTTAGTTTTTTCACTGGGGGTAAAATTTGTAGAACGTTTCCTTGGTTTATCCATAATTATACTCTGCTAAATATTATACTCTGATAAATATGCGCGTCCTGTGTCGAACAATCTCAACAATCAACAAGTGCGAAGCGAATAAACAGCCATGACAGCGAGTATATCCTAGGATGTACACCGATTTTTTAAACCAAACCTACAAAAGTTTGGTAAAAATAGATTGGTTAGGTTTGTCTGTAGTTATAATTGCGGCTGGCATGAGCCAGTTGCATTGTATATTAAAAAAGTAACAAATATTAAAATAAAATAACTAAATTGGTGTGAATACTAAATAAACTGTCTGTACATGATGTGTCAAAAACAAAAACTGGTGTACAAACAAGGCTACCCTGACAGCGAGCGCCGCTCGTTGTTGGCGCCAGCGGCAATTACCTGTACTCATGAGATCAAAGTAGTACTTTTTTATAATTAATTTATATATAGAGTAAAAATCGTGAAATTCACACGTTAGAATATTTTAATGGTAATTTTATAGTTTATTATGTATTTCTTATTTGCATATTTTTTAAAGTAACGTTATCTTGAGTCCATATTCATGTTCACCGGAAACATAACAAAAACTAATCCTGACCTTAGCTTAGTCTGGCTGTTATTTGTTGGTGAAATGCAAATTTATTAAGTAAGCCACTTAAGGATTTAAGTTTCGAATGGGTACTTAGCTGATGTTCGATTTTGAGGGACCTTGGAGAAAGCGGCCGTAAGTGTCGTATTACGGGAGTTATTTAAGAATAATGTAAGAAAAATTTGAGGTCCCGTAAGCAGTAGGTATTCTCGCAGTACGGGACCTTTCCTTTTTCTTACATTTTTCTCAAATAACTCTTGTAATACGACCCTTAGTGAGTATTAGATAAGTATTTTGTGTATGGACAAATACAATTTACAAAATATTAAAAGAGTATTTTAGTCTACAATCGATAAAGTAGAGTAAACATAGAAAAGTGAGACAATTAATGATAATAATAATATCTGGTTTATAAAGGGAAATAATGTAAATTAAATATAATATTATGTAACTATATATGTATAAGAGAAAATATTATTTTATAAACAAATAAAGTTAATAAATAAATTAAAACGCCGTACAAACATATTATACACATAGCACATAGAACACAACACACATAGATATAAATAAAATATTTATAAAAATAAATAAAAAAACACACAGTTTTAATCCACAAATGAGTAAGACTTTAATGAGCCTGAGCGCTTTCGCCGAACACAGCCGGCATCCTCAGAGGCAGAAATCAAACTGAATAGTTTACAACTTTACAAGTAAAATATTGTGTGGGTGGAGTGAATGGGAAGGGTGCGGGAACCGAGGTGTTGCAGACAAAACTATTAATATTATTATTAAAACTGTGTGTTTTTTATTTATTTTTATAAATATTTTATTTATAACTATGAACTTCCACTGTGTTAACGAAAAAACTTTGAAATTACACATAGATATATTGTGATGAAACTTTCAGAATACAATTTCAGCATGATACTTATTGAAAATCTGCAATAACAAAAAATTACATAAAAAATTGCAAATACATTGCTTCCCACTATATTCCCTTGGGGTAGTGAGGAGTTTAAGTTTCCCAAAGGCTGCCCAACCTAGTCTGATCCTTCTGGGTATTTTTGCTGTCGGGTTATTCTTTCCTAATTTTATCTTGTGTCCAAGGTATATATCAAGGTATCAAGGTAAGTAAAAAAGTAAGTAAAAAAGCGAATAAAATGTTGGGCTTCATCATCAGGAACTGTAAACCTTTTTCAAATATTGAATGCCTCAAAATTCTATATACATCTATGGTAAGAAGTCATCTGGAGTACGGATCGCAAATTTGGAACCCGATGTATCTTAAGTACATAAATAGACTGGATAGTGTACAAAAACGCTTCCTCAAACACCTCATCTATAAATCTGGCTGTCGGGAACTAATGGGCCCGCATAATCATATAAATAACGTGTACTTAGCTGAATCAAAATTTAATTTACCATCACTATCATCTAGACGAATAACTGCAGACTCACTATTTTTGTTTAAAATATTTCATAACATTATTGATTGTCCAAATTTATTAGAAAATATCTCACTTCACATTCCAAACCGCTGAAACCGCAATGTCAGATCAAAACCTACTTTTTCTATTTCACACTCTAAAACTAATCTTTGGAAAAATTTCTTTACTAACCGGGCCACCTCCAATTTTAACAACCTGCTCAATAACATTGACTTTTTTCATACCCAATCTCTACACTCATTCAAAATTGCGATAAAGCGCCAACTTTGCACTGATAACATAACTCAAAATTCCACTCTCTAGTATATGCATGAATGTATTATTTATGTGTCACCATAATGGTTGCAACACCTTCTTCGTTGATCCTTAAGTAAGTTAGAATCCCATGTTATGATTCTAGAATACAATCCTCTCTGTACTATTCCTTATATGTTTCTGGTGTGTTCCTATAATTGTATGTTAAGCTTTTAAAATTATTTAATATGATGTCCTATTATTATGTACTGTAGTCTACATTTACTTGTTTTTTTTTTCATTGTCTTTAATATCATTATGCTCTACTGTACTGTTGGATATCCAAAATAAATAAAATAAAAAAATAAAAAAAATAAAATAAAAATGAAATGAAGAAATCAGACGCCAGACAAAAGTTGTTGATGTGATGGATCGAGTTGCAAAACTTAAGTGGCAATGGGCGGGTCATGTTGCCAGACAGGGTACGGACAGATGGGCACCCAGAATTCTAAATTGAAGACCATGGGATATGAAAAGGGGAATAGGCCGGCCTCAGAAAAGGTGGGCCGATGATATTGTCCCTGTCGCTGGAAGCGGATGGGTTCGAAAAGCCCAGAAAAAAGACGAGTGGAAGATTTTAGAAGAGGCCTACATCCAGCAGTGGAGAGATGGCTGAGAAAGAAGAAGAAGAAGTGAGGAGTTAAAAGTACTGACATGGTTATTTGTCTTCCTTTTTTTGTCCGAGAAGTAAAATAAAATAAATTTCAATGAAGACATCCAGAATCAAACAATACAATAAATTATTTGTTATGTAATTATTATTCTGATGTTTTTGTGTTAACCGCAATCACAAAACATTAGTAAGTAGTTGTATTTAACACCCAACACAGTCGCTAACCGTTATACTCCACTGTACCACCTCCATCCACCATATTTGCATATTTCCCCAACTTATTTCATTACGTCCTGGTTCTTATTCATTCTGTGACAGCACCAACTCGCTCGGCTGGTCTTTACTACATACAACAGTTCCTACTGCGGGTCCTTTCATCTTCCATCTTCCTCCTTCCTCCTCCTGGTCGCGGCCCATGAGCACTTAAAGAATTATCCCTAATAATATGTATTTTGCGGCGTTACGTTCGCCTTCCGTTGTTTAACTCTCGAGCAAAAAATCCGGATAACGCCGGGTTCTCACCACAAGTTTAATTTACTGTTCGCCAATTGAGACTGTAGTTTTTTTTCGTGTACATTATATTGAACATAGAAAGAAGTCCATGTCCTGTGATGATTTGGGAATGTTTTCACCCATCATCACCCATTTTTTTATAGATACTTACTCATAAAACGTGTTCGGACATAAATGTTGTCGAGCATCTGCAACACCTGGTCAAATTGATCAATGAATCTGGAACCTGTAAGGAAATTCGGCCTTAAAATAAATACTCTCAATACAAAAACCATGCAGGTAAGCAAACGAAAATCCATGAATATGAAACTATTGATGGCTATATAATAGAACAGGTGTCCGTTTTAAATATTTGGGGTGCTGGTTGAATGATGAGTGGAACCCAGATTCCGAAATGAAGATCAGGATTGAGATGGTGTATTGATGGTGCTTAGGTGTAGTCAGTACTTTTGTATAGAGAGGATGGAGGACTCTCAAATTTATTTAAATATACGAGTTACATTCAATATTACATTTCAAGTTCAAAAAAATAATAATTCCTTTCCTAATTTAAGATAATATGTGGATATAAAGAAGGTTGATAGGAATCTTATGGGTCGATACAGTCTCCAATAAAAGTTGCTGACCACTGTCAAGAGCTTAGCACAAAGCCGCATATTTTGGTCTCCTTGGTGATAAATATGTGACCAAATAAATATACCTTTCTACAAATTACAAAGTTCTAAGACTTCCCTCATCATCACTCGTACTGCTTATGGCGACTCATACCGGCCCCTCTCAAAACACCAGAAGAACATGAGAAGATCGTAAGAAGTGTCCGGAGAACTGTTAAACGAAAAAAAGGAACAATGAACGGTTGATTAAAGAAATATCCAAAGATGTTTTGGTGTTGTGATTGTCACTCATAAAATGTTGTACTTACATCAAAGATTACATGACAGAATATTTCGCAGTTCTAACACTGCTCCACCCCATAGGTTATAAAAGTGAAGCTTTTGTTTGAATTTGGGATAAATGCTCGTCGGACATCACAAGGACATCTAGCTATCGACGTACATATAAAATTCAATATATATTTGAAAAACAAAAAAAAATGTTTTCATACCACAACATCTCGCTATTTCCCTATTTGTAATAGGCAAAGAGAACCGAACGCCAGATTCATCTATCTAAACATGAATTCCTCGCTTCATTCACGTCCATGCATCGTCTCATACACGCTCATAATATGTTGTTATTACTTCTAACGTCTCCATCCTTCAAAATTATATTTTCGTGATCATGCCAACTTTGCTTGGGCGACCTCTGCTTTTCGTTCCTATTTTATGATCCTTATGTATAATTTTATTCAGATGGTCATCACTCATCATATGGCCAAACTACCTTAGGGCTTTTCTATTAATCTAGCTTACAATACGTCTTTTAATCAGACTCATTTCTTATTTTAACATACATCGTCATCAGGAAATGAAGCAGAATCAATTGAAGATAAGTTAGAAAAATTTGCAATAGTATCTGAACAAGAAATTGTAAATATAATAAAAAACCTTAAAACTGAATCAGCACCTGGTTTCGATGGCATTACGGTTGAAAACTTAAAAACATTTACAAAATTTTTGAAGAAGCCGATTACACATATAATAAACAATAGTCTCAAAAAGGGAATATTTCCATCTATATACAAAAAACGATTGTTACACCGATTCATAAATCAGGTGACTCCAAAGAAATTAGTAATTACCGACCTATATCTGTACTATCAAATATATCAAAAAATTTTGAAAAAGTAACTAAAAAGCGAATTTTAAATTTTATTAGTAAACATAATATATTAAGTGACAAACAATTTGGATTTCGTGAAAAAATAAGCACACAGGATGCAATCATTGACCTCACAACAACAATATATGAAGCTTTAGACAAAGGAAAAAAATCGCTTGCGATATTCATAGATTTAAAAAAAGCTTTTGATAGCATAAGTCATAAAAAACTTCTTTATAAACTTGGTAAAATCGGAATTGCAGATACAGTAATAAAATGGATTGAAAGTTTTCTGTCCTCTAGAGATCAATACGTAAAAATAAATAATACTCTAAGCGTACCGAATACAAGTGATTTTGGAATACCTCAAGGCACAATTTTGGGCCCTCTTTTGTTCATCTTATATGTAAATGATATATTTAATTTGACAATATTAGGAAAACTTGTTTCATATGCAGATGATATGGCAATTATTTTTCAGGCAAATTCATGGAATGAGCTTGAAGAAAATGCTAACACTGATATAAATTTATTAAAAGAATGGTTTGACAATAATATATTGACCCTGAATATTGAGAAAACTTACTATATACCTTTTACCATAAACAAGAAAATACCTCCCATTGCATTAAATATTAAAATCCACTCAAAAAATTGTTCTACAAAAGTATTGACATGTAAAAATAATGATTGTCTATGTATAACAAATAAAAATGAAATTAAATATTTAGGAGTAATAATTGACAGTAACCTTAAATGGAAAACTCAAATAAATAATACTATAAACAGATTAAGAAAGCTTATTTACATATTTATCAACCTTAGAAACATTCTCAATTTAAAATTAAGTACTTAAAAATGTGTATTACGCTTTCGCCCATTCAATAATGCAATATGGCATTGTTGCATGGGGGGGGGGGCGTATAAAACATCCATTTTGCCTCTAGAAATTACGCAAAGGTTGATAATAAAAATTATAAATAAAAAACCATCTGACTACCCAACTTTGCAACTATTTCGTGATTTTCAAGTGCCATCTTTTAAAAATATCTATAAAAAAAATGTGCTATTTCAAATATGTTTTGTCTTACTGTGAATCTTTTCTATATAGTTTGTTTGTTTTATATTTTGTATATGTTATTGTAAACTTAATAAAATAAAATAAAATAAAAAAAATCGTTTTACCATACATTCGTCTTAGTGACCTCATTTAAACCGAATTACTACTCAATTCCATGTCTTACTAATATAAATTATGTATGTCAATAAAAGTTAGTTGGTACTTTTGGTTGAAACTGTATTAAATTATTTTATTTACATTTGTAGGAAAATGTGAAGCCGGCCTTAACTAGCAGTAACGAAATTCACTTGGTTAACTATTTACATCTACTGCTCGTTCTGTTATGAATAAAATCACAGTATAAAAGTTGCATACAATTGTCGTATATTTACTTTCAATTTTTTTTGTTTGCTTGTTTCAACTTCTTTACTAGAAATATAAACATAGTGTTAGCTAGTTCATGTATGAACAATAAATACTTACTTTTAACAGTCCAGTTTCGTCTGCTCTTCCGAGGACTTATTTCGTATCATTTGATAAATTTAAAAGTTATATGCATAAAGGTGAAGTTGATTTATTTATTTATTTATCAAGGAAACATACAGTTTTGTAAATATATTGTAATGGTACAAAAAAAATAATCAAATAAACCAGCAAAGTTTCTATAAGTACATGGTTAACAATAAGATACTTTATTAAAAAAAAAAAAAAACATTAGTTATAACAAGAATAAACGAGATTGAAATAAAATATAAAAAAATAACAATAATAAAATAAAAAAAAACAGTTAATACGTACCCACATATAAGTTCATACAACATTAAAAAGTTTTGTTTTCAAAGCTGCAAAATCGTTATTTAGAATATCTATTTAAGATGTATCGACAGAATTATACGATTTACAACTACGTCTGACAAAAGAGTTCTGCGCATAATTGTTCTTACACATAGGAATAGCAAATATTTTTTCGATCTAGTACTACGTAAAGGGCAACGAAAGTTACTGTCCTTAGGCAATATTTTCAACCAATCCATACAATGCCAAGTAAATTTGTTTCAATAAATTATATTAGTGTAGGGAGACCACAGAAGAAGTGTAGGGAGACCACAAAGGAGATGGACTGACGATATTGTCGAACTGGTGGGACATGGGTGGAAGCAGAGTGCCCAGGATAGAGAGAAATGGAAAACCCATAAAGAGGCCTATATCCAGCAGTGGAGTGAAAGGGGCTGAAAAGAAGAAGAAGTTTACTTGGCGTTGTTTGGGAAATATTGTCTTATGACAGTTTTTTTTTTTTTTTTTTTCGCTACTCCCACCACCACCCGCTCTGCCTATGGGGACTGTAATCGGCCCCTTCACAGAACGCTAAGTGAACGACAAAAAAAAAATGCATAGCACGAAAAGTAGCTCATGGAGCCCTCTAGATTAGCAATCTCGGCACCATAGTGCAAAAAGAAACAATCAACGAGTGCGAACAGAAAATTCACACCCGTGGACTGTCTATGACCTCAGATCCCCGACAGTTATTATCTTTTGCACAAAAAATAAATGATAAGAGTTTAATGGTAAATTTGGTAGGTACATGCCTAATAGTCCAAGAACCCGTAACCGCCATACTTCCGTCATGGTATAAAATAAGACAGACTAAAGCCATAAGAGAAATACAGGCCACGGCACGGTACCATGTGATGTCATAAAAATTTAGTAGGTACTGTTACGGCACCCCACCAACATAGTAACTACTAAACGACACTATTTTGATGATGGCCTGTATAATTAATTTGTATTATGGCCTCGGTCACTACTTTGATGACATCACATGGTACCGCGCCATTTGTTTGTTGACTACTTTGACGACGATTGACAACTGTGAACGCTGTGTTATGGTGACTTTCGCAGATAAAAGCCTTTTTTTGTAAGGTAGCCAGTTCCTATACAGGACTATTTGTGCCAAAGACGTTCATCAATGTGTATATGTAGTCAACATCTCTCTAAACTGTGATTTTTTCCAGCTGTGATAAATAAATTATATATTGTGGGGGATTACATTATAACTATATATTTCTGTATGAAATTGTGCAGCCTTTTATAAATTTCCGTTGATCCTAACGATAGAAGATAATATTTAACTATGGAAAATCGCTACAAAAGCTATTGATATTGCTAAGGAATTAAACAAATTATAACTAATGTTTACATCGTGAGCCATACACGTGGCGTTCCCGGCAATCGACAGAAGCAGTGAATATAATACATAGGTACATCATGTGGTCTTGCAAGATTTGCATTTGCTCATCACTAAAGGCAACCACATTGTTAGGATATACATACATACTATACAAAGCAGTGTGATAAGCCTCTATATTTTAAAAGTGTAGCTAATGTCGCTTCTAACTTCTAATAGATACAAACATAGTATATGTACATTAATGAATATGATAAAATAAAGTTATTATTATTTAAATAATTACATAAGACAGTAGGTAATGTCATGAGGGTTTTTCATGAAAGAGAGATAATATTAATGGCGGAATGTGGAGTTGTGGTAGTTGTGGGTAGGATATAATTTATAACAGTAATAAAAAATATAATTACACAGCAAAATGTGTTCCCCATCTTTATTTACAACCAACCAACAACCTACATAATTATTTTATTATGGTTTAATATTTAAATTGTAACAAAAGATACCTTTCGTGTGAGGTCAAAGATTTCTAAAACTATATTTTTTTTTAAAAATGAATATGTCCTTGTTAAACAAGTAGGTACATATACATCTTCCTACTTTCGCTAAATTAGGCATAAATGCTTGTGCTATAGGTGAACGAAATCGGTCGAGGCAGGATTCGAACTCGCGACCCCTGGATTACTAGCCCAGCGCGCTAACTGCTCTGCCATCGACCCATCTTAATAATTAACTACTTAATTATTATTCATGCATTCCAAATATATTTGGCTACCAGCGACTCGTATGTGGGTGTGCATCAATTATAAGCAAAATCACCACATGCGTGCATCCTCACAAACCAGTCTCGTCTCACCCAAAAGGGCTTTCATTCAGAAAGGGTGGTGAACCTATGTATGTCTTTGCACTTCAAAATAAAATTATAATTATATAGGTATAATTAAATATAGAGAATACAAAAATTAACGGATGTGTATGGAGAACTAATCTAAAAAAGTCTATGCACTGTACATATGTTGTGATATCATTATAAATTCGATCGGATGGTAGAGAGAACACAAAAAAATTCGGCACACGGCGAACGACATACGACAGTGTGCACTGTCTACATGATACCTGTTGAGAAATTGATTTAAAAAAAATGCGCTTAAATACTGTAATGGGGAGTAAAAATAATAAAAAATGTTTTATTTTAATTTTCACGCCTTAGAAAGACACGAATGTATTCAACAAACGCATATCGGTACCTAAGCAATTTCGCAGGAGTATATCGGCAATGACGCAGTGATATGAGGCATGGTAAAACTAACTCCTTTATCTCTCCCAACTCCTCTCAATTCCTACATTACCTATTATCTCATTATTATACAAAATGTTCCTTCATACACGCGTCTTGGCTTAATACTGTCGATTCACTGAGAGAATTAAATTTTCTTAAACGAATCGACAGTTGGAACATAGGAAAACAATACCAATTGTATACACAGTAATATATCTTCATTTTTCTTTTATAATTAGCAAATTACTCTATGTTTCCCCTAAAATTAAATGTAAATTAAAATTAAATAAATTCCATGGAGGATTTTTAAAAATTGTGTTGGTCAGAGACAAGAGACGTTTTGATTTCCGAAGTGGCCTTTTCTCTATATTCCGTTCTCTCTCCCACATTCATGTACCTCTACTCCCCCTTCACTTCCGGTGTTATCACATATATAGCTTCCGTTTCCTCTCAGCGGATGTCATCTTTTGGCGCCTTTTGTTCTTTAATAACAATTTATATAAATTATGTCTTAATGACAATTACTAAGGTATTATTATTATTTCACTTGTTAAAAATATAAAAGATGATGTTTTCTTTTGTTGCGTCTGCCCACTCTCTATACTTCCTAAGCATATTTATTATATTTTACATACAAATAATGAAACTTGTCCTGGGTTTCTATATAACAATAAAGAAAAATAATTTAAATATAATTAAAAATGGAAGCATTAGGACCAATATAAGTAATTTGTGGTCAAATATGTAAGAAAACTTCAGAATGCTGCGCACCGAGACTAATATAGTAGTATATTTTATAAAAGTAAGTGATATATATTTTTTAATCTATTTTTATTATTTATTTAGTAATAGACAATACAATAAGATTATAAGTAGATTACTGCTGACCAACCATTGATTTATATGTACCTAGTACATATAATTCCATGTGCCCAACTAGGAAATCCTGTTCTAAGCCTAGCATTTTACAATAAATTCTTGTAGAAAAATAATGGCATACCCCAATTTTCATTCACATGATCATAAATGGCATACAATAAAATATAAGGCGTAGTTCAACATATTTTTTTTAAATTAAAGAAGACTAAAATTTCTAGAAAAATACGATGAGACGTTGCATTAATGCTTCAGGTTTAGAAAATAAACCTAAAAAACATTTATTTTCCATTCAGCGCCATTGCGAAATATAAGTTTTTTTGGTTTATTAACTTAACCTGATGCATTAATGCAACGTTACATCGTATTTTTCCAGATATTTTCATCTTCTTTAATTTATAAAAAAATATAATGCTCTATACCTTATAGTTTTTTAGACTTTTAAGATAAATGTCAAAAATTGGGGTATGCTTATTATTTTCCTACAAGAATATATACAGAACATAATTAAAAAATTAAGGTATATTTTTATTTATCAATATCCAAACTAACTAGGTTATTTTTTTCAAAATGATTCGTTTTGTAGTAATGACGCAAATTCAAATTGAAAAAATAGGCACGTTGGCAGCAGTCTCCCTCTTAATATGAATCTCATGCTTCCCAAATCAAATCAAATATTGTTATTTGTTACTCAAAGAGCAACACAATACGACATAGTTACATATAATGTTGTTAATAATTTTAATTTTGAATTATTTCATTAGTTATTGTTGAATACTAAGTATTTGTGTTAGTTCTGTCCTTCCATAATTTATGATGTATTTTTTAATATTCATTTTGAATATTCTTTGTGATGTTATTTCTTTGAGATGAAGGTAAACTATTTCAGAGTCGTGGAGCAATAAATGAAAAATTTCTTTGAACAAAAGATGTTCTCATATGTGGGATTGTGTAATTTAGGTTTATACTTGTTCGTGTCATTATAGATTGTTGTGTTACTCAAAGAGAATCGCAATTACAATACGGCATAGTTACAAATGTTGTTTTATTTGTATAGTTCATTTTATTTTAGATTTATTAGGTAAAATCAACAACTTCTATGATATTATAAAAAATATACATCCTATATTAGTAAAAAAATGTTTTTAATCAAGTAGGTATGCTTGTATGTATGGAATGCACTCTTTAACCGGTCATCTGATTGCCATAAGAAATGAATTATCAATTGTATACGATTTTCGGAAATATATTTTTTTCTTCTTCTTCTTCTTCTTCTTCATCGTGTATTAGGTCTTTTGAACTTTGAATATCCAATTACGGTTCGGAGTTGTCTTGTAATGTTGGTATTTCTGTCTTTAAAATTTTGCCAATTCATTTGTATAGTCTCCAACCCTGCTTAGTACCTACCTTAATTACATATACGTCAGATCAATCGATTACATATTGTAGAATGCTTAGGGCGTATTAGTTTTCCTATGGCATATTAGTTTTCTATACTTTTTCGACCGCCGTGATACAGTTGGTAAGCCGTTAAGTTTATTGCTGGCGTCCTTGGTTCGATCTCCAGCAGAGGGAAAATTTCCCCATTTCATATCCCTTGTTATCCATTTCAGAATTATTGGTCTCCGTTCTCTGCCTGAGAATATTGGTCTCCGTTCTCTGTCTGAGAATATTGGTCTCCGTTCTCTGTCTGAGAATATGACCTGTAGATCGCTATTTTAGTTATTCAACTCTGTCCATGATATCAACAACTTTTGTCTGGCGTCTGATTTCTTCAACACTGATTAGTTGGAAAAAAATGCCATGTGTCAATTAATTCGCTACGTGCGCAGGGTGCAAGGAAGTGTTAATTATCATGATTACCTATGATTTAATTTATCAAAACTTTCAAAAGGCACTATTATTTTCCAAAATTATTTTTTTTTAATTTTATGTTAAGAATTTGTGCTATAGAAATGCAAAATATTTTAATTTTTGAAGTACCTAGTTTTAATTTTTGGATTATTCTTGTCAAAATTTGTTTAATTTAGTCCTTGAAAATGCCGAGACACCTAGGCGTAAACGTTCGGTCGAAGACACTAATAATAATAATAACGATGAACACTTCCTTGCACCCTGCGCAAGTGGCGAGTTCATTGCCGTATGGCAATTTCTTCCAAATAACTAGTGTTTCAAGCCCAGAGAAGCAATATTTGCGTGAGAAATAAATTTAAATTGATTTCTCCTCTGCTGGGAATTGAACCCAGGACGCCCGCACAGAAACCGAACGGCTTACCAACTGTGCCACGGCGGTCGGCACTGTGTCCAGTTTTATTTGATTGGTTTAAAATGATCGTTGTACATAAATAAGACATGGTCAGTTTTGTCCCTGAATCACGAAGTGTGGTGATATTTGTTTAAACCCTTAGTTAGAGTCAGCGGTGACATTTAACCTTTCACCCTTCGTCTTCCGTCTGCCGACCCTCTAGGTGACAATAACAATTGAATATATTCCTCTCCTGACACACAAAAGATCTGTCTCTGATGGTAAAAACACTGACAAAGGTATAGCTCCATATTATAGGGTGCACATTGCTCCAAACTAGAGCGGGAATTCCGCATATTTGGTATGCATAACACTTAACGCCGATATTGGGGTGACCATATCTTCTAATGCCAGTGACAACAAACGGTCTTGAAACCATGTCACTTACTGCCAGAAGTCTCCACAAACTTAAATGTACTCAACGAGCAATGGAAAGACAAATGTTGGGCGTATCCTTGAGAGACCGAATAAGAAACGAGGAAATAAGACGCCGATCAAAGGTCACAGACATTGCAGAAAAAGTGGGAAGGCTAAAATGGCAATGGGCAGGTCATGTGGCAAGACAGAGAGATAATAGACGGAACTCCAAAATTCTGAATTGGAGACCCTATCATAATAGAAGAGGTCTATGGAGACCACAGAGGAGACGGACTGACGATATTTTCTAACTGGTGGGACATGGGTAGAAGCAGAGCGCACAGGATAGAGAGAAGTGGAAAACCCAGGAAGAGGCCTTTATCCAGCAGTGTAATGAAAGGGGCTGAAGAAAAAGAAGATAATATATCATCTAATTACTCGTTTTAATATTTTTAAATGAAAGGTGGCAGCCAGCGTATGGAGAAGATTCTTAGAGGCAGCTAGAACCCATCAAAGGTTGTGACGCTGAGCATGATGATGATGTACATTAATATGAAGGTGAAAGCCAACTATAGAGCAGTATAGAGTTTTCTACTCCTCCCGAATGACAAGGTTTACAATAATATTTGTTTTTATGATCATGTGAATGATATTTCGAAAGAAGGAAATACATATAAGAAGCTTTAAAAATCGACGAGAGTGTATGGATGTAAAGAAAGCTAGGAATGTGTGCGAAAATAGAGGAGTATGGCGTGATGGTATGTATGTATCTACATATGTTTATATTTTTCCTTTCTTTTTTCTAATTAAGTCCAGTAAAATAACAAATTACCCGCACTTATCGAGGATGCAACATGTATGTGTTCACATATGTTTGTCCTTTGAAGACGATCATGTTCATTATTTTACTGCAAGTATTTTCTAAATTTGGAAATATGGTCACCCTGTGTGAAACTATCTATATTTCGTATATCGAGTTAAGTCGACTGTGTTATTGATAAGGGAATCCCGAAGGAGATGAGACGATACGGTGGAGGGGGGTGAGGAAAAGAGAACGGACGATACTGGGTGACATTTTTTATATGTAAATCAGGCGAGAAGAGTAGTTCCGTTTCTATCGCACTCACGTATGTGTATGTGGGTGATGGCGCTATCTTGATCCTTCCCACAATATCAGACAGAATAATAAATAAACATAATATAGCCTTCTCATATTGTAGACAGAAAGAAATCTCTAGTAAGGGTTGATATGTTTAGTGATGAGCAAATGAAAGACCAAGACCAGGATGCTAATGGTCTTAATCTTAGATTTTTAAATGAAGTTGTCCTCGTGTCAAGTATATTACCTTCTTCTTCTGGTACCCTGTCAGGAACCCCGACGTTGGTGATCAATCTGGCGAATCCTTCTCTGTCCTGTGCTATCCGGAATATCTGCTCCACAGATCTGAAGCCCGTCCATTCCCTGATATTACGCATCCAGGACATCTGTCTCCTTCCAGTCCCTCGGCTATCTTCTACCTAGCTCTTCGGTATTAATTGAATCAAGTGGTATTTACCCCCCATTATGTGATCTAGATATGCGACCATTATTGTAGACAGAAATCGCCTGGTTGTTCTGGCTCACCTTAAGACTTCTGAGTTTGAAACCAGATCTGTCCAAGAGATTTTGAGCAATCTGCGATGCAACCATATATTAAATGCTTCCAACCTGTTTATGGTGTTAACCTTCATCGTCCAAGTCTCAGAGCTACACATCAACATTTTATTATTATACTCTGTCTTAGGTTCATATTAAAGTTTTCATTGAGAAGAGGAATCTCATTTTGTTAAAGCCTGGTCTTGCTACCTCAATTCTGCAAGAATATTAAACATTCCCTCGATATAACTATATAATATGTATAATGAATGTTATGGCCTTGCATTCACTGATTTGGTCATAGTCTTCCTTACCCAGGAGTCAGTCATGATCTTCATAATTTAAGTCACAAAAAACTATCCTTTTTGCAATGAAACTTGATAAAAACTTATGAGAATAATTTGTTGATTAGGTACTTACTTTTTAACCAAAAGTAATAACTTTGATGGATTGTGGCTCGCTGAGTTAGTAATTCAATGATCGCGAGTTCGAATCCTGCCACGACTGATTTCGTTCACCTTTAGTACAAGCATCTATGCTTTGTTTAGGGAATGTGTGATGATATAATATATTATGTACTTGTTATAAAGACATTCATTATTTAAAAAAAATGTTTATAGGAACGCTGTAATACGCTTGAATTAAAATCTGTCTACTATGGCCTAGGTCTTGGTCTTGCGGTGATAAATACTATTTGTCTATGGTAATATGCAAGACCTAAATTGCTCATCACTATATGGGTAATATGTGTGCTACGTACGACGATAAACTACTATAGCAAAGCGCTTACTAACCGAATTGTCCGACCATCGAGTGAAACCCGAGCGAAGCTGTTTCAAGGATTTATGTAATTATTTGAAAAGTGTGAGGGTTGTCCGAGGCAGTGTGATATGGTCCATTACTGTTTACTGTATACATTCAATGTTTTTGAATATTCGAGTTTTTGAATCTTAACATTTTTTTATTTCTGAATATTATTGACGAAGTAGTAAATTGTTGGAATTCTGTTGGTTGTTTCTGCTTTCTGGGTTGGATTTTAAGTGGAGATAAAATTGATCAAAACTTGTATTTGCACTCCTGAATGATAAATTGCAATGTGCAATGCCTCGACAGTTTTCGAAGATAAGCGAAGATTAACAAACTGCTCGCCCAGGAGTATGAGATTTGGCCAATATTAAGTCCATCAAGCTAAAATTTATACAGAATGGTCTTACTAACGATTTGCAATTTGTGTTTAAGCTGATACTTACTCAGTTTTTTGTATGGCCGAAACTGACTTAGCATTTGATTAAACTCGTATTGTATGTAAATAGTAAGTAAGGCCCGATATGTATTTGTAATATATTAAATAAAAATCTATTTCACGTCACACCATAGATTTTTTATTTTAATACTACCAATATCAAACGCAGTTATGAAACAATATAAAAAAATGGTGTTTAAACAATTACACTTTGCAATATGTGTAAAAAACCCTTGATGAATATTATGATGATGATATATTGGAGAGTTATGACTTCACAATTTTAAGGCTATTTTATTTATTGCATATCATCAACTAGGACAACTAGAATCAAGCTGAGATTGTATTCTGAAAGTTTCATCACAATGTATCTGTGTGTGTGTTGTGTACTATGTGATGTGTTCTATGTACGACGTGTTTATTTTTCTTTATCGACTAAAGACCTATTCATTTGATTCTTTTCAAAATTGTATATCTAATACTCACTTTTATAGACCTCATTAGATTTTGAAGAATATCTGAATAGTGCTCCTCAATTTTTTTAACTGTCAAATATTTCAATGCGACCCTAAGGTCAAGAAATTTATAATTTATTTTCAAATTGGTAAATAGGCACATCATTTTTATAAAATGGCATTGAAGAAATATAAAGTTTTCGTAATAAAATATTCAACAAACTCATTTCATAAAAATGTTGAAATTTTTCCATACAAGATTTGGAAACTTTTTAGAGTGATTTGGTAATGAGGAGATTAGCGTTGGCCACAACCCACTCGTTTTATCATAGATCCGGTCCAATGACTTTTCAAACGTTATATTTTAATAAATAATTAAATTTAGGTCAAATTTTGTACTACAAGTGCACATTGCCAGAAGGGCCCTAATGACTAGATACAAAAAGCTGGACGTACCTACCTATAGGATGCGTGGAAACAAGAAAATCTTGTCGAGAAGTCCACTACAGTCCCTCGATAAATCTTGAATCATTAGTCTAAAGAGAAAAAATACGGAAAGAAGTTCACTGCACTGATGTATGACTCAATTTATAATTAATTGCAATTATTACAATAACAATTATTGTAGGTAACTGAATTTTAATGAATAATACGTAATATATAAATATAATTTCGTGTTGGTGAATAAAAATCCAATTAAGTTGAAATAAAAACACAATCGCCATTATTCCTGTCTATAAATGTGTAGGTGGGATGTATTTAGATACAATACATACATATATACAGATATATAAGATGTTAGTGAAGGCGGTGTTGCCAAGTTTTCCCCGAATTTATCGACACTTTATAAGTAAATACTTTCTTTATTGTCTCCTCCTTTTTGAAAAATTCCCGCGTCAATCCAGAGGCTATGGCCCCATATTTATGTTCCTTCCAGACATTTCCTTTATATCCTCTACTAATGCCCTTTTGTCGTCTCCTTAAATCTTATCTCTACTTTTATATCCAACTCTTCTTTCCTCTATATGCCGCTATTCCCCTCCCTTGTTTTTATTGACACGACATCAGACCCGGTCACAACGAAATTTGATTCATGCTCTAATTGGCGCCCAACAAAACAATACCAATGTTAGATCAAAAATGATAATTTTTTCAACTAATATATTTTCCTCAGCAATTGTCCCACGTGATGGTGGGGTCTGCTTTCTGCGTCTTACGCTTCCACTGTTCTCGGTTCTGAGCATCCTCTAGGATAACTCCGTTGCTTTGCATATATGTTCTTCTGCTGGATCTTTTTCCCAGCACATTTAAGTTTTTGGCTATATTCCCTTAAGTATTATTCCGGGGGTTTCTATAAACATGTCTGTACCATCTCAATTTGTATTCTTGGAGTTTCTCGGATATATTTTCGATATCCATTACCCTTCTCTTTCCCCCGCATACACTCACCATCACACTAAATAACTAAGTACTCATAATCTATATAATATTATAATGTAATAGGCGTGATGACAGTAAGAAAAAATCATTGAAATTATGATTTTATAAAATAAAATATGTTATAAAGATTTGAAAAAATATATTTATTTTCATTTTAAAAGAGCGAATAATATTAATATTATTAAAATAAAAATACAAAATATGTTAGTCCGCCATTTTATGTGAAACACCAATCAGAGCGCATGACGTCACCATATTGTTACTGTCATATTGTGTTGTTCGAAATGGCTATTTTTTTCATAACAAGCTATATGGAATATGCTGCTTATTTTTAACATGCTATTTTTATTTATTGATTTATTTGGTTTATTTGGGACAGTAAACCAAATAATATCGCTATCCGCTCTATTGAATCGTTGACGCATCTGTTATAACACGCACCGAGTATTGTAACGTGGTGGAGAATATTTAACGTTTCAGAAATAAATAACTTGGTGGCTTTCATTGCTTGATTATAAAATTAAATTATGTTATTATATTGTTTCTTTGATTTTGTTATGTACAGTAATGATGATGTTTGTGGGAGTTGTAGGTACAGTGTTATATGAGGTTGAAATGGAAATACACAATGTATTATGATGAATCTAGTAGATCAGAATATGATAAGATATACATATGGGATAATTGTTATGATTCATATACATATAATGATTAATATATTAAAAAAAATATAATGTAATGTAATAGGTGTGATGACTGTAAGAAAAAAATCATTGAAATTATGATTTTAAAAAATAAAATAGGTTATAAAGATTTAAAAAATGTACTTATTTTCATTTTAAAGGAGTGAATAATAATAATATTATAAATATAAAAATACAAAATGTGTTAGTCCGCCATTTTATGAGAAAAAACAATCAGAGCGCACGACGTCATAGTATGGTCGCGTCAATTCTTCTGATAGTCTTCAATACAATATACGCATTAATTGTCGGTCTGGACTATGTTTATTTTGGTGTTATCGATATATTAATATTTTAATTAGGTACTTAAAACTAAAACAAATAAAATATAAATGGAACAAGGATTCATCAAAGCAAATAGTTTCAATTTACCTAGATACTCGCCTACCTATCGGGGGACACTATGGGCCGGTATTACAGTGTCAGTTTAAGAGCTAAACTCAAGTTTTACAAAAATATAGCGTATTACAGTGTCCTTTTAGACCTAATCTTCCCTCAAATACGTCACTAAAACGACAAATATTTAACTCAACGTTTCTGGCAGATTAAGTACTGTGAGTCAACTGTCATTTGCTAGGCAACTCGTGTAGTTTCAGTTTCTGTCACTAGAGGCGTTAGGCAACGTGTGTAGTTTCAGTGTTGTATCACTAAAGGCGTTAGTTATATCGACGGTGGCGCCACACAACAAAACAAACTGACAGCCGTATTGAAACGAACACGGGCATTTAAAAGCATTATTTTGGTGAAAAAAATTAAATTTACCATGTTGGATAATAAAACAATGGTATTTAAAGTCGTAGCGTCCCGTTTTGTATTTCGTATTATTTGAGGTTATTTAAATTTGACAGATAATAACCACAGAAAAAGTGAAATATGTCTATAATTGAAGATTTAGTAACTGACATGTCATATTGCACTGTAATACGGAAATGGATTCAATCTCCCCTTAACATTAATCTTGAGTTTAACAAACTCAATGAGTTGAGGGCCGACTGTAATATCGGGCCTATGTTAATTGTATTTTGTATGTAACTTAGTTTTTATTGAATAAATAAATAAATAATGAACGCTCGCAACATATGGTAAACTAATTTAGTTTTAGTATTCTATAATTTTGTCTCGCGATGGTGAGCTGACGAACGTTCGACACGTTATGATGCTGGTCACTGCCAAACTAAACTAGCAAGCTATATTTTTTTCATGCAATGAAGCGATTCGCGAAACGACGGCGATTACGCGAAGCATGCGTTTTAAAATATCGTTACAATTTTAGCAGCATACGAATTATTACATAGCGCTCGTTATTTGTATTGTGTTCATAACAAGCTATATTTATCTGCTATCGTTATTTTTAGCAACAGCAGCCATAGTAGTTATTTTTCTGCCTGTCTTAACTACTCTTAACTAGAATGGAACTTTTGATGGTCGGATATTTCTTTGCGTCGAACAAAGACTTTTGTTCATCAGAATTTCGAAACGTAAAAACTTAATAATAAGTACATATAAGTACTTTATTTATCTGTAATTTAAATACAACTTACATCTCGAAAATCGATAAAATATGCTCCTTCTTCTCTCTACATTATGTGTTCATAAGCTAAAAACATACGCGGGAAACTTATGATGGCCTATTTTGACGTTTGGACATTAATGAAGTTCTTTATATGCTTATTGCCTAAATAATGGTAAATATTATATTATTGAGAGCTAAAAGCGGGGGAACAAATACTGTACTTCATTGTAAACGCGTACTTAATAAAATTCACTTGTGTCTCGCCGTGCGAAATTTAATCACTTATTTCTCTTTTTTTTCGCGTGGGACGAAAACAAATACCTCAGTAGGTGTTTTTTTCGTCGTGTTTGTACATTTAGGGACCGCACAACACTTATGCACTTTTGAATTGATTATAAATACACAAATCGTCTTAGAACACATATATTACATATAGTAGTGATATGCAGTTTACGATACCATGACGTCACCGTCAGGGTCGGCAGCCGCCATGATACTACAAGCTTTTTTTGGCGTAAATGTCAAATTTGATTTTAAAATGGCGATTTTTGCTACTAAACCTTTATTTTATGTAGAAATGTATATATATTTGAAAACAGTGAATGCGTAAAAACATCGTGAGATAGTTTTTCAAAATTAGTCATCATGCCCATTAAGTGAGATTTTCTAATTGGCTTATTTTTTATATAAATATTTATAATTAAACCTAAAATATTGTATCTATTGCTGTATATTTTTCTAATAAATAAAAAATATATTTATAAATATATCGTTTATTTCCAGACCTCCTCTTACATAATATATTAGTGTTTATTATTTTAGACAAAACTTAACTTAGACAAATCCAATAATTGCGTATATGCAACTTTAAAAATATTCACATTTTTCAAATCGGCAAAATCCGAAGTTACTCGAAGCTGAAATACCGTTGAAAGACTTTGTCCCTCCCGAAGATGGGCTCTGCCGCGGTGCGCTGGTTTAATATTGGTATGTGTACTAGTGAGACGAAAGAAAACGCGGCCTGTTTAAACTAAATTTGTTTGGTCTCTTGGCCAAAAAAAAAAGAGATTTTTGTGCTCTGTCGTATATAATGTGTTACTTAATGAACCTGTATTTTTACAATTAAGTAAACAATTTCATTGATAAGGGAACTCAATAAGGAGGCATAATTGGTAGACCTTACGCAAGCGCATATAGTGATCACGATGATAGATCGAAAGCCCTGTAGATGCCTTGAGAACTTAAACACTCATAATTTTTATTTACTGAATAATACAATTAATGTCGGTTTGCTGACTCAGTTAGATATCTGTATCCTTAATCAATTGTTACAGGTTCAATTACAGATCAAGAGCCAGTTTTATCACATGTTTTCATTTTGGATTAGTGAGATGAATTGTTAATTTCCAGAATGGGGCACCTTATATAAAAATAAAAAATATTTTTTTCACTTTAAAACTGTTAAACTGTAATTCCCGGCGGAGACAGAGTTTTCAATTGTATTTTCAGTCAAATCTTACGAGTCTTCAGAATGTGGCAGCTTGTTATTGGGTGCGTGTTAAATTAATATTTGACATTGTACCTACCTGTTAGTTTCCCGAGAAGCAATATATGCAATACAGTATATTATAAATTACCCCAATATTTTTTTTAATGAATATGTCCATGTTAAACAAGTACATATACATCTATCTGCATTCCCTAAAATAATCATAAATTCTTGTGCTATAGGTGAACGAAATCGGTCGAGGCAGGATTCGAACTCGCGACCACTGAATTACTAGCTCAGCGCACTAACCGTTCTGACATCGACACATCTAAATGTTTTTCATATTTCATATTGTTTTTATTTCTTCATATTTCATTTTTGTACTGAAATATTAAGAAAGTTATTACCGGTTGATAAATGTCTTCTGTTATCTGTCCTGATGAAAAAGCTGTTGCTTTGAAACCGATCATATAGAGTAATTCATTCCTAGTTTTAATTCAACATATAAATCATCTTAAATTTCAATAAAAAAAATATTTTACTGACCCAATAACGCATATAAACTATATGAACATACTTGTATATATGTAAGAAAGAAAAAAATATTGTTAATAATGCTTTGATATTTACATACTTTTTATCACTGAATATAATTTTGTTCCCCACCATATGTTGCGCTATGCATTTGAGCTTCGATCTCTCCGTGTTTGCACCGCCCCTGTACATGAATACTTTTTACATAATTAAAAGGAGTAAGATACTCCATAAAATGTTCCTTATATATTCCTATCCAACTTATTGAGTTTGAACATCTTAACATACATAATATTATGTTTTATTACAGAAACAAGGCGTAGGTTCTAACCTACATACTTCTGTATATTATATAGGTACATTCAAAATTGCCAAACAACGTTGCATAGTGATAAGTTTATCAACTTTTGTGACCAGCATTAATGTACAAAGTTTTTTTTTTCGAAAAATAAATCCGAAAACAGTTCATATTAGTCGTTATTATCTATAGAAAAACAACCTTCTGCTTACATTGTTGTTAAAAGTCCTGCGGGAAAAAATCCCACTTCGATTCATACAACATTTGCTAACTGTAATATCTAGTATATTATATGAAAATCTATGACTTACCCATGTACTTATTTGTTAAATTCATCTAAAAAATTCGGAATAAATGTAGAAATAAATTAAATGTTTTAATCTTTTCCAACCGATTCAAGCAACAAAGTCATTTCTGTACAATACCTACATACCTTATTCTTCTTCTTTATCGCGTATTTAGTCATTTGACCTGTTTGTGATGGTGGACTTTCCTAGGAAGAGGATGTTCAACTGTTCTTCAATCTCTTCACAGGTATTTCTGGTAGTCTTCTTTTGTTGGATATTTCTGTCTTTACAATTTTAAAAATTCTCTTTTATTTAGAATATCTATGAGTAATTTCTTCATTTTTTTTGGATCGCTTCTCAGGCAACTTACATTTACAATTGTGGACATGAAGGTCGGTACCTACCTATAGTGGTACGTAATGAAAACTGCTGGTGTTCGTTTGCATGATGTTTATTAGTGCGACTGGCCCGAGAGTACGTTAAATGTATGGATATAAAGGTCGGTACCTACAGTGGGAAGATATGAAAACTGCTGGTTTTCGGTTGCATGATGTTTATTAGTGCGACTGGCCCGAGAGTACGTTAAATGTATGGATATAAAGGTCGGTATCTACAGTGGGAAGATATGAAAAGTGCTGGTGTTCGGTTGCATGATGTTTATTAGTGCGACTGGCCCAAGAGTACGTTAAATGTATGGATATAAAGGTCGGTACCTATATTGGGAAGATATGAAAACTGCTGGTGTTCGTTTGCATGGTGTTTATTAGTGCGACTGGCCCGAGAGAACGTTAAATGTATGTATATAAAGGTCGGTACCTACAGTGGGAAGATATGAAAACTGCTGGTGTTCGGTTGCATGATGTTTATTAGTGCGACTGGGCCGAGAGTACGTTAAATGTATGGATATAAAGGTCGGTATCTACAGTGGGAAGATATGAAAACTGCTGGTGTTCGGTTGCATGATGTTTATTAGTGCGACTGGCCCGAGAGTACGTTAAATGTATGGATATAAAGGTCGGTACCTATATTGGGAAGATATGAAAACTGCTGGTGTTCGTTTGCATGGTGTTTATTAGTGCGACTGGCCCGAGAGAACGTTAAATGTATGTATATAAAGGTCGGTACCTACAGTGGGAAGATATGAAAACTGCTGGTGTTCGGTTGCATGATGTTTATTAGTGCGACTGGCCCGAGAGTACGTTAAATGTATGGATATAAAGGTCGGTACCTACAGTGGGAAGATATGAAAACTGCTGGTTTTCGGTTGCATGATGTTTATTAGTGCGACTGGCCCGAGAGAACGTTAAATGTATGGATATAAAGGTCGGTACCTATAGTGGGAAGATATGAAAACTGCTGGTGTTCGGTTACATGATGTTTATTAGTGCGACTGGCCCGAGAGAACGTTAAATGTATGGATATAAAGGTCGGTACCTATATTGGGAAGATATGAAAACTGCTGGTGTTCGGTTGCATGATGTTTATTAGTGCGACTGGCCCGAGAGTACGTTAAATGTATGGATATAAAGGTCGGTACCTACAGTGGGAAGATATGAAAACTGCTGGTTTTCGGTTGCATGATGTTTATTAGTGCGACTGGCCCGAGAGTACGTTAAATGTATGGATATAAAGGTCGGTACCTACAGTGGGAAGATATGAAAACTGCTGGTGTTCGGTTGCATGATGTTTATTAGTGCGACTGGCCCGAGAGTACGTTAAATGTATGGATATAAAGGTCGGTACCTATATTGGGAAGATATGAAAACTGCTGGTGTTCGTTTGCATGGTGTTTATTAGTGCGACTGGCCCGAGAGAACGTTAAATGTATGTATATAAAGGTCGGTACCTACAGTGGGAAGATAGAGAATCAGATTATTTAACTTAGGTTACGAAAGCTGAAATTATTTATGGCATTATTACGGCGTTATTAACGCTGCGCTAATGCGTTCGTCTATTTGTATGTTTAAATAACTGTAAATAATGTAACGCCGTAAACGTGGATCGTAAAAGTGAGCCATCCAGTAATAAGACGAACATTTAAATGTATCTTTAGTTTAACAACTGAGATAATAAAAACAAAACCATTCCGTGAGAGTTAGGTTAGGATTTGGAAATGGCACACCTAATAGAAATAATATTATTCCTCTATACTCCGTTCTACGGCCATATTTCATCTATAATACCTTCTGAAAGGAGCGTAATTAAATACATAAAAGATAATCCTCGACATAAATTGCCCAAGAAAAGGATCCGTTGAATATGTTGCAAGGAACTTGTGTTTATCATTATAACAGAACAAATAAAATTTTCCTTAATACTATCTCACTAGTTAATTGCGGGAATAGAGGCTGGTTCAATGAGTTTATTTGACAGAATATGTTATCAAAATAAATTTATGCACTACAGATTGAGATTGAGAAAACCACCTCTAGAATACGCCAAAGAGATACAATGCACTTACACTTACCTATAGGCTGGCAGATTCTGGGTTGATGGATCTGGGGGGCTACTCATGACACATTCTTAATACGATCTTGGCTTGCCTTGATCTTAAAAATGTATAAATCAGTACTCAATCATAATCCAATATTAATCTTTCTCTACACTGAAAAAAAAGTTATGTTAAAATTAACCGAACTATAGTAACTACAAAACAATTTGTTTTGTAATACTAAATATTTTGTGTGTTTAACCAAACAAAACAGTCATTTACAGATAAACTTTTATTACTAATAATAAAGGTTTGGCTAAAAACGCAGGTAGACAGTTCGGTGGTGACAATTAGTTTTTTCAGTGTACATGTAATCATGAAAATTTGTTGATATCTACGATTTGCATGAAATTGTCATGAATTTTTGTGTAAATTTATAGTATTGTTTAATTAATTTAACCTTAAGATTGCTAAAGTCTGAAGCTACTCTTAATTTTACTGTAATCAACTTCAGGAGTAGCCTTGCGGCTTATCCTTCAATTAGTTTTGTGTAGTTGAAGCGGTAATTTTTCGATGCACAAATAATAATTGATATTATGGAATTTAAGATGTGGCTAAAGTATTGATGACAGCGGCGTATATCTATATTATATTGAAGAATGGCAGAGTTCGCGGAAGTACCTCGAAGTCCAGAGAAACCTCTATCGCCATTGGCCATTGGATCAGCGCGTTGCATATAAGACGCTCCATAATTAATCAAAATGCAGTGCGTTGTTTATTTTATTTTAAATGAAATGGCGCGAACACTCACTCAACTAAATAACACAAAACATCCTAATACAGAGTTAAAAAGGATCCACAAAAATTACTCATCAATAAACAAATTGATCATATATATTCACCATTATTGAAACCAATGGGTTAGACAGACATATACCTTCCTTTGTTGTTAAATGCATTAAGATTAAAATTAAGCAGTTCATAATTATAACTACCAAATAGCTATGAAATACATTGGTTTTAACCACACTTAAAAGATAACAATAAACCAATAAATACAATATTATTTACCTTTCGAATTTTACTGCTGTCGTTTCTTTTGTTACAGACCTAATGGACACAGGGGACTACAACCAGTGACCCAACTACCTTCACTGTATTAAAACGTAGATTTGTATAGATTCATTTGCATTATATAACTTCTTTTCAACCGTTCAAAAACCAACATTTTTATACACCTGTCATGTAATTTTGTATATAACCACTAGTCTCAGTCTTGTAGAGCATTATTCTGACGATGTGCTTCGCACGAAACGCGTCAATAATCTAATAAAAACAATAGAACTATAACCAAGTATTTTTATATTTTTTTCATAACATATTAACTAATACTATATTGTTTTTCATATAGTGAATGCAATCCAGCAGCACTTTTAATCCAGCAGAACTTTTGCGAATATTCTTGAAAACTGCTGGATCCAGCTATTTATGTTTTTTTCAGAAATATAAGATAACTTATTTGAAAATAGTATCAATAAGTCATATATCTCCTTCATTGTCTTGACTTTTTCGTGTTAAGTTATTATATTTATTATTTATTTATTTATTTTATTTTATTTTTAATATATTTTATAATACAATTAATATATAAATTCACTAGTAATAATATTCTTACATATTTTTCCCTGCAGTACCTCATCAAAAAGATAACAATCTTGTGCCTGATGAGGGAAGCACTTATAACAAAATAAAAAGTATCAATACAAAGCAAAGTCAACATAAAAGTAAAAGTAATTAAATCAAATCATACATGAACAAAAAAAAAAAATCAAATAAACATCATAAAAAGGTTGAAAATAAATGAAAAAGAAGAATACTCAAATGAGAAAACATATCAGAATACATATTCAAACCAAAAAAAAGAAAATACAAAAAGAAAATACTGGAAATTGAAACAAATCAAAACAACAAAATCGAAAACTACCATTTTAGAAAGTTAAGTGCAATTTTAATTTATGTTTAAATTTTTTAAATTCTTTTATCTGCTTTAATTCATTTGGGAGGCAATTGAAAAATTTTATTCCCAAATAAATGTAGTTGTTTTGTAATTGTCCTGTATTACATTTGGGTATTTTAAAATCATTTTGGAATCGCAGAGACTTATTTTTTTCAATTTTTTGTATAACATTATCTTTGAAAATTTGCAAAATAGACACTTTTTTATAAATATTATCTACTTTGGGTACTTTGAACATGTCAAATAGTGTTGTAGTGGGGAAAGTGCGTGTTTTATTAAGTATAACCTTTATGATTAATTTTTGTACAACCCTAACTTGGTTTAAAATATTGTCATATGCTCCTCCCCAACCAATATTCATTAATATTGTTTGTACATTAAGCAAAACATTTTCCAATTGCAATGACTTTTTGTTTTAAATATTGGTAAATCTCCAAATGTCTTACTTGGATGCTCGTATTACAACTTTATTTATAAAAATGAAGATTCTTTGTAAGATTTGTAAGGGTTGTAAGTCTTCAAGTGTGCTGGATTCAGCTGGAATGCTGGATGCGGGATCCAGCAATTGTTATCCCCAATTTTATAGTCTTAATCATATTGGATTTATAAGAATATAAAACACATCCCTTCTTCTCTATTAAGTTAAACGGAACAGATCCTCCGGTCCATTTTTTAATCTTTCTCTATCGTGTCCTGCTAAGCTCTACCACTCCAAAAGAAGCGACTGGTATCGCGTTGTAATTTGTCATAATCAGATCCCCAGGACTACAGACCACTCCCATCAGTGTACACAGCAGCAAGTGGCTGTCGTCCTGGGTTGCGCCACATTCGCATCGGAGGTCATCTGATGCAGACAGGTACCAACACAGCAGCAGGTTTATTTTACATCTGGTGACGCCGGTCCCTAAGTCTATTGAAAGTCCAACTCTTATGCTCTCAATTGGTTCCATCCATGGTGCCGCTCCAGAATCCAGTCGCCAGAGTTCTTCTCTCCGCTGTTTAAGGACTCAACAGGTGATGTGGCCTTGATAAAACTTCTAATGTGCCTCGGCCAAGAGATCTGCCTGTAACCCACACCGCGATTACTTTTTTTTCCTGTGTAAGTACACCACCGAATGTATCAACGATTGGCATCTATGAATTCTGAGTAGCAGTGATTAGCAAAGGTGTGAAGAAAATACTATCTGAACACGCCAGTTATAGGTTTTAACTCCTCACCAACCCAATAGAAAATAGTGGGGAGTTGTGAATTCGCAATTTTGAAGGTTATTTTTTTGTAGCAGATTATCAACTAGTATCATGTTTTATTTTGTAAACTGAAGACTACTGTGAAAGTTTCACTTGATTCTTTTCAAATTTTTATATCTAATACTCGCTTAGACCATTAGATTTTGAAGGATATCTGAAAAGTGCCTCTCAATTTTCTTAACTGTCAAATATTTCAAGCTCAGGAAACTAGAAATATGTAATTTTTATTTTCAAATTGCAAAAAGGCACACCACTTCCATAAAATGGCATCAAAGAATTATCAATTTTTCATAATCAATTTGTTATTTTTCCTTTTGAAAATTAAAAAAAATATACACTTAGGTACCAGTAACACGCACACTCTCACATACACAAGTATTCACACTCAATATTTGTAGTATGTAATTGTAGTGTAATACTTATATCATTTATGTCTACTTCTTCTTCTTTGCCCTTTTCAGGTCTTGGTCGGGGTCGGCTCTCTTGGTACGTAATCGCCAGGACACTCTGTCCTGTATCGTCAAGGTATCGATGCTGTCCCCCTGAAGTTCCTTTTGATTGCTAGACCACCAAGTTGCTATAGTATGTCAAGGCTTTTTTTTTAACGATATGTAGTACATTTATGTATTTACATTTATGTAAATGAATAAATAAAAAAAATCATAAAAAAACGTATCGAGTTTTGCTCGGAAGCGCAGAGCCCCTATTCTTTACAAGTGATTTTAATTGACTTCTAAAAAAAAGCATTCATTTCGAAATGCGGGTTATTATATTTTTTTACGACCAATGAAATTTTGTACATAACAAATATTCCGAATACTTAGCATTGTTTCACCGAGGCTTTAACATATTAATTTCATCTTATATAACATTATACCCGGGACTCTGAATCCTTTCGAAATCCCTTAATATTTCTTTTAATAACATAAGACATACTTAAGGGAGAGCGTAGAGTTGGTTTAATGCTATAATAATATGTTGTGTTTAATTTGTAAGAGGTCTATTTGGGATTATTTTAATATCGGAATATTTCATGCATTCCCAAACCCGGAGCGGCTCGGGGCACGAGCTGAGTAAAGTGAAGCAGAGGCGAAATCTTCAACAGAGTACCTACCTACATGGAGTGTAGTTGGAAGCAGCACACCCCCGGTAAAGAGAAGTAGCCCTGGGCAAGTTATTTCTCCATTAAAACCGTTTCACAGAGTCCGTTTATAAAACCATATTATTATTAAGTTTCATCTCAGATTAAAACAAACCTAAGTCATTAAAAAATATATTTATTTGAATCGAAATTTTTTTGAATATGGTATAAGGCAGGGAGACAGCCTAAGCCCGTTTCTGTTCAATATCATAATGGACGAAATCATAGAAGAGGTGGCTGGCTTGGGACTATGGTATAAAATGGGTGGCAAAATTGTAAATGTTATCTGTTATTTATTTATTTATTTGGTTTATTTGGGACAATAACAGCATCATTAACTAATATGAATATTAAACAATGAATAGTAAATCAAGGCCAAAAAACTGTCCACAAAGTACATATTTACAGTTGATTCTGAAAAAATATTAATATTATATACCTATTAAAAACTAAAAAAAATATATACATAACAAAAGCAACAAGGATAATGACGGAGATGGAGGGGAGCTGTAGGAATAGAAAAAGAAAAGTGGAGGAATGTGAGAGGTAGGGAAACTATGGTATGTCACAACACCTTTCGTCATTATGATATACGTCCGCACTCGCACCTAACCCTCTCCCGGAATTGATAATAAGAATGGAAAAAAATATCTATATCATTAAAACTTTCATTATATTGTCGACAAATTCGAGGGATAGCTATGCAGATGATGTGGTGATAATTGCTGAAACTGAGAATGACTTACGAATAATGTTGAACAAATTCCATGCATGTGGTATCACAGAGGCTAAACATGGCTATACCAGTCAGTAAAACAAAAATTATTACTATATCCAAACAACCTTCAAGGTATAAGCTGACTGTTGATGATAAGCCCGTGGAACAAGTACTGAGTTTCAAATAATTAGGAGTAGAGATCTGCAGCCATAACGACCTATATACTGAAGTCCACGAACAAGTAAATAAAGCATCTGTCGTATCTGGATGTTTGAAAAATATGATCTAGAAAAATAAACACATGCGTATTGACAGTAAGAGGTCAGAATATATAAAACATGTGTGCGACCGATCATGACGTATGCTGTGGAAACGCGAGCAGATACCGTACGAACCAAGGGGCTCCTAAGGACAACGGAGATGAAAGTCCTAAGGTCAATCACTGGTAAAACTCTCTGAGATCGTGTTCCCAATGTTCAAATAAGGAAAACATGTGGAATAGAGGACATCGTTCGATGGAGTAGATACAGAAGAAGGCATTGGAGGGGCCACGTTGCCAGGATGAACAGTGATAGGCTTGCAAATATAGCAGCAAATGAAATTCCTTCTGGCTGCCGCCTACCCGGTAGACTGCACCCAAGAGATGGAAGGATAGCTGGACTTCGTCATCCCAGCAGGCATAGTTTCTGAAGAACAGACCAACTACATAGGTCTACTAAACGAAGAAGAAGATATTTTTTTTTAAAGTTGCATTATAATTATGTTTCGTTATATTAATATTAAATACTTACCTATCATGTTTATTTGTTCTTTTATACCTACATTTGTTATTCTGCTTATTATTTTATTTTATTTTAGTTAAATTTTCTTTGAATTAATTTTAATATGTATTTTTTTTGTTTCGTATACCTAAGTTTTTCTTTATATTTCTTTTTGCTTTATTTTTATTTTCATTGTTTATAGATTGGATGTTTGTTTTTTTTTTGTATGTATTTTCACACATTATGTAGGTACCTAAGTACTTTATTTTGTATCTTTTGTGAAAACTTCATAATTAAATAAATAAATATACACAACTAGAACATTATCACTTCATCTATAAGGACTGTTCTCAATAGATGACTTTACAAAAAGTTTTCATCGTTACTTCATAGATGGCAATCATGTTTTTCGGCTTACTTTCAAACGATCAGTTTTTCAATATTAAAATATATATAGAACTGAGAGTTGGCCCACCTCTACCCAGACTAGCTTCAGGAAATGAAGTCTCTTATTCGAGTCCACTGAATACTCCAGCAAAATATAGAACTATGGAGATCGCGATACCACTTCCACGCCGGTGGCGTTATAGAACCGATTAGTCCTGTTCACCCCCGGACGCAGCCGCAACGTCGGACAACACAAAATATCCACTATCCATCGGGTTCAACCACTGCCCCCGAGAATCCAACCTCAAACGGCGGGGCAACCGCTCAAGATCGGCAGCAGGGGCAAGCCCCTAGGCACACCGATCGAACGGAAGGGCTTGTCCCCGCACCCCTCGGTCCTCGTGTTGGCGTCCGAAGGCTTGGCGGGCTAACACCGAGGGCATCCGACGCAATCATCACCTGTCAGATTTGATACTGTCAAAATTGCATTGATAAGGGAACTCAATAAGAAGGCATAACTGGTTAACGTTTCGCAATCGCATAAAGTGGTCACGTAAACCAGCCGATGACAGGTCGTACGTCATGTAGGTGTCTTGAGTTCCTGATTCTTCTATGATATTACAACTTCGTCTCTATTGAGATATTTAAAATTAGTCAAAAACGAGTGGGCTGTAGCCAACACTAAACTCTCCACACCATAGTAACTGTTCATTTTTTCTTCTTGAAAGGTTTACAATCTCTGAATGCATTTTTATGAAGTACATTTCTATTAGATATTTTTATAAGCAAGCCTACTTATGCTAATTCATTTTATTTTTGTATCTAAACTTTGTTTTGTTATGATTTGTTTGTGATTATCCCATACGATAAATAAATAATTAGATTCTTAAACAAATATAAGATTCCCAGAGGACACGAAATTCATAGTACGTATTTTTACATGATACCTGTTGAAAAATTTTAAGTAAAATTGCATTACTAGCAAGATGAGTATCGGCATTGTTGAGGCGATGCATGTGTCAAGATAGAAGAATGCGGTGTTCGTTTCTCACTGCTTACCCCTTTAAGGAAAATAGAAGTGGAGAGTAAAAAAATATAATTGTCTATAGAGACACATACAATATCAAAATGAAGTTAATCACTCAATTTGCCTATAAAGAAGCTGCATATTTTACTTCTGTAATATATTATGTACAATTTTCATACAAATATGAAATTTATTTCACATTAATATGGCAGACAATAGATTTTTTTCTTTAAATTTTGACATTCTTGAATGCATTTTTGATGAGTGTATTTTATTGTATCAAAATTACAAACAGTATAAAAATACCTCGATTTTCCAGACGATGAGATCATTTTGAAAATTTGGATGGATGAAATCATAGAGAAGAAATTAATGGATATCTATGAAAAACAAATCAGCTCTATGTTTATGGACTTGACGTACCTAGGTATATGATATCAATATGAAGTCAATCGGACTTATAGTTCGGGTTACAGAGAGGACACAAAAAAAACGTAAATGATGAAATCATAGAGAAGAAAATAAAAGTTGACTATGTTGCATTGAATTTCATTCGGACATTTAATGTGATTTTATTCGACCGGTTTCGAAGCGTATCGTTTCCTTATCAGATCCGTCCTGTTACAAATGTAATAATGGACTAAGAATATAAATAAAATTGTAAAAATGTAGTTGTGTCTGTTTTAATGTGAGTCTAGATTCCATTGAAGCAGGAATAGTTAAGATTTTTCCCAGCCATAAAGCAGGTCCGTCTGTAGGTGCCTATACCTACCAACTTATAATTATGTATTTTGCACCAATAAAACATAAAAAAAAATTGTATGAATGATGGTCATTTACGGTACCTACACCTAATGAAACGAGGGTAATAATTATACAAACAAACTTTCATAACATTATTCATTCATTGCCAACTACAGATGTGCGGGTGTGCATTACCTTATCAAATGGACCAAGACAACATGCGTGTGTCCCCATACACCAGTATCTATTCCCGGAAAGAAGAAAGATTGCAGATTTATTTATTTAATATTGCTTCTCAGGTAACTAAGAGGTAGGTACTAGGTCAAATATTAATCCAACATGCACCCAATAACAAGTTGCCACATTCTGGAGATTTACTGTTTTAATCGTCTTACAGATCCAGATTGGAAACACAATTAAAAATGGAACCCGAGACCTATCGCTCAGGAGTGAGATACCAAACCCACTGGGCCACGAAGGCCGACAATGATGGTATAGATGCTTGCGAAGATATAAAATTTTGGTGTTCAGTTCTCTCTGCCTATCCCAGAAGCTATAAGCAGACGATATGATATCTAAGCGTGATGATATGTAAGTCAGTCAAAAAATCACGATGTATCTCGAAATGTGAAATTCAGAAAATTACTAAGAAAAATCAAATGAAATATTTTCTTATTTCCTCATACAAATTCACAAAAATATTGAGGTTGTAATATGATACTTGTGTTAGGAACAAAGACCTTTATACAATACCTATAACGTGAATCATTTTATTATTAAAATATTTCATTGAAAGAAATAAGAAAAAGAAGAATCCATGTATGGAGCATGCAAGGTGAATAAAAAGTTCTCGTTTGGTTTGCCAAGTGGGAAGTGTTATTAATAAAGGCAACAGTATGTACCTATATTTGTATGTTTGTTTGGAATGATATTGCATGCTTCATCTTTTTTATAATGCTTTCTCTCTTTTCAAATATTCGAAGCTAGATGCTTTTACCTTGTGGAAATTAATTTAAAAAAATATTAAAACAACAACATTTTGTTTATTTCCACTTGTGTATTTTTTATAATATATTGTACCTATATATATTATTTTCAATTTGACAAGTAAGGAGACATCTGTTTAAATTGTTAATAAATAAGTAGCATGGTTTAGAACCATACTATGGGATATTTACTAACGTATTAGATTAACGTTATAGTTCTTATATTTAAGGACAGATGTCTATTATTAATTATTGATTTATTTAAATAATATTATTTTAGTTGCTATACAAGAAATGACTCATAATTAATTAATGATTATTGAAAACGAACAATAAAGAGATTTCTTAATTAATTGAAAATTAAGAAATCTCATTCTGGTTACAGACATCATCTTGTAGACAGTTAACTATAACTTGTAAACAATTTACATTGTACTTGTATTATTATTGAAGTATTGTATTTAACAGAATATTTTTATACAAGAGTGAATAATTTAAAAACTCCTCAAACATCAAAAGATATTCTCTCTTCTGGAGAAAAAAGAATATTTTTCATTTTTATAACACTACTAGGTAGCTAGTTTCAAAAACTGCCTTTTTTTCCTCAGGTGAAGCTAATTTAATGTGGTGTACTGCAGTGTCATGTGTATAGCAGGAGATGGAGGATAATAATGGTAAAGTGTTGGTTTGTGTCTGGTTGGTAATTATTTTCTTGTGATTGTTTATGGTGTAGCGGGTGCAGCCAGCCGAGTTGACCACCCACTTCAAGGAGTAGGGGGACGTCAGTCGGCTATTTAAGGCGGCGCACATCATTTTCTCATCGTTCAGTTTAACCAAGGCCAGCGGTAGGCAGTCACTCTGCCCGACTCACATTTCGATTATACATAATTACGCGCATTCAGCGATCTATATTATTTAAAATATTTAATAGTCCATTATTTAAGTATCAATCTTGATTTATAATTAGAGTCACACTATCAAATAAATACGTAAGTCCAATTCAAACTATTTTAATACCTGTCCATAATATTAATTAATTCATATTCTTCTGATAAATATATAAATGTTTTATGGTGTGGCGTGGGTACCTCGCTCTGTTGTGTAATGCTCTTTAATTAGCTTGCAACTAATTACCGAGCTGCGCACAGCAGGATCGAATACACACGCGACATCATTTCGCGTTGGATTTGGGGAACAGGCGACAAGTTACTACCTAGTGCCTGTCTAGACCGGAGCACCCTTCTGTAAATTAATAAATTAATATTTAAAACCAAATACCAACCCAGCGCGAAAATGGCTTGGTTGATTTCTAATGTCTGTTTTGTTTCAGTTCGTATGTATGTTTATGTAATAATTGTGTGCTTGTATTGTAAGCTGTACGATTATCTTGTATTAGATGGTGCATATTCTGAGAAACCATGATGTCCATTTAGACAGTGTTTATGTTCTTTAACTCTAGTTTCAATTGTTCGTAAATACTGTCACAGTCCCTACATTGTAATCCATAAATGAATTATTTTTCCTATGTAGTTTTCTGAAATTAGTCTTATATTAGTTAGTGCCTGTACATACATATGTCTGGTTTTATGCTTAAAGTATGTGTGTTTCTTTTTTATATCTTTTCCTGCCAGAAAATGAATCTTCTTTTTATGTGAAATCGATTTTGTGCCATAAATAAAACTTGTCGTTGCATTACATGACATACGTAAAATTTATGAATCCAATCATATTTATAAACCTGGTGGCAAGTGTGGTCAACCGGTGGAATCAAAACCGTCCATGTTACCAATATCATGGATATTATTATCATATGGAGTTCTATAACATCTTAAGATATTATATGGGTAAACATGGATGTTTTTGATTCCGCCGGTTGACCAGACTAACCCCCTAGAAGAATCCCAGAGAACCTGAGGAACTACTCGTAATAGGAAGCGTGGAGGGTAGAAAATTCAGGGGGGCAAGTCTAGTTCGACCGGCGAAATCAAAACCCTAATGATTACCCATATCATGGATATAATTATCGTATGGAGTTCTATGACATCAAAATATATTGTAGAGCTCCATATAATAATTATATCCATGATATGGGTAATCACGAGGATTTTGATTTCGCCGATTGAACCAGACTTGCCCCCCAGAGGTTACTCTTCCACCAGAAGCTCGACTCTCTATAAACATAGGTGTTAAATAATGTGATAAAGGTGTTTTACGCCGCGGCTGGCCTAAACGTAACGCTATCTGAAGTCTAAAAAACATCGTTTACCGGTGTTTACGAGCATAAGCACACGTTGGTGTTAATAGAAAATCGAGCTCCTGAGGGATCTTCAATCTTCGAAGCCTTTCAATTTGGCCAAGACCATCTTACGTTGAGGCAGACCGTTCGTTAAATGATTGGCTCTGTTCGTCCGCGTCATGAGGCCAGGGAGGTAGAAGAAGAAGAATATAATTTATTTATTTATTTTTTATTAATTTATTTAATAAAACATTATACTTAACAATTATTTGAATTTGTACACTATTTTTTTTTCTCTTTCCCAAAAAGCATTAAAATGCTTGTGCTGAGAAAGTGTAAATTCAATTACATAAATACATAAAGACACACAAAATATATAAAATCAACAATATAATATAACTTTAGGTACACAAAAAAAGGGACCAAAATAATAAATTGATTTATACCCCATGATTCTATTAACACTTTTCCTATTGTTTTTTTTTTTTTAATTTGTTACCTAGCATTTCATGAATTGATTCTCTTATATCCGTTGGAAGTTTGTTAAAAAAATTCTGCCATGTATGTATAGTGGTGCTGCGCAAATGAAATGTTTAATTTTGGTTGTGTATACATATTTATATTTGTATCTGGTACGGTTTTCTGTTATGAATAAGTGACATTCAGGTTCTTTTAATATCTGTAATATTGAAATTTTCTTAAAAATATCGTTAAATCTTGGTACCCACTTCAAATTCTTCAAAAATAAAATGGATAGGGTAATCTCTTGGTCTTTTCAATATTGTGTTGATGATAAGTCTTTGTACTATTTCTATATAATATGAAGTAACTTGCTGTAATAAAAATAAAAATACTAAAGTACGATAGAAAAATTGATTTAATTATACATATGTATATGGATACCCAAACAACGCCAGGTATGTATGCTACTTTTATTGTGTAGAACACACGCAATTCTGAGAAAAACAAAGCTTATTTAAGAAAAAAATCAGAGTTGTAGGTTATTATTTCAAAGAAATTTTCTTACCTATTTGAGAAGTTTTACAGGATAATACTTAAAAGCACAATAAGGAGAATTAAGACACATTCAGAACAAAAGAAACTGTTAACAAATCCACAAATTTTATTTGTCTTCCCAATCGTTAGTGGCTGAGAGGTTACAGCATCAGATTAAGCTTCTATCTACATCCATATTGTTTATCGCATCATATCTTATCATATAGTGATGAGTAATTTAAATACCAATAAAGACTGGTATTGAATAAATAATAAAGAAACATTTCTTTTTGTATAAACCACCTGACATTGGTTTACACACCCGGTCTAATATTGATCCGAACTTTGGTCTTGATCTTTAGAGTCGTAGAACTTTAACGTATAAAGAAACATTAGATGGGCGGTGGCAGAGTGGTTAGCGCGCTGTGTTTGTAATCTAGTGAATGGGTTTCGAATCCTGCCTCGGCAGATTTCGTTCGCCTTATAGCACAAGCATTAATGCTTAATCTAGGGAATGTGTGAGGATAAAAATAAAAATCTGGTAAAGGTCAATATACATATTGACTAAATAAGGCCTTGTGGTATTTGTCGTGCACTTAATAAATTACTTAATTTTCAATAAAAAAACACGAAAGCTTAAGATTTTTTAAGATGTCATTACATTTCTTTTATTACACAATCGTTTGTTTTCGTGCCCAGATTGTGTAATGAATACATGTTTATTAATTTTTTGCAATTATTTATACAAAAACAAATTTTTTAGACAAAAACATTTACGGAAAATGTTTAATATCTCAATAGAGATTAAGTTTGAATATTATATTCAGTAACTCGAGGCACCTACAGGGCTTACGACATCTCATCTGCTGGTTTACGTGGAAAAAATCTGTGAAAAGTTGTCCCAAAATAACATTAACTCGCGGCAGTGATAAAATTCCAGTGTTTGTGTATGTGCAACTATAAAAATATTCAAAAAATATTAACGTTATTAGCTCGATAGAGTTATGAACTCGTGTTCAAAAAAGGAGCATCGTTCTTAAAAAAACACTACATAATATTATGTCATGTAAGTATTCATTACATAATACATATGTCATGAAAGTATTCATTACACAGTACATAATGTGTCATGTAAGTATTCATTACACAATACATATGTCATGTAAGTATTCATTGCACAATTTAGATGGGTCGATGGCAGAGCGGTTAGCGCGTTGGGCTAGTAATCCAGTGGTCGCGAGTTCGAATGCTGCCTCGACCGATTTCGTTCACCTATAGCACAAGCATTTATTTGCTTATTTTAGGGAACGTAGGAAGATGTATATGTACTTGTTTAACAAGGACATATTCATGTTTTATTAAAAAAAAAATACGTATGTCATGTAAGTATTCATTGCACAATACATATGTCATGTAAGTATTCATTGCACAATACATATGTCATGTAAGTATTCATTACACAATACATATGTCATGAAAGTATTCATTACACAGTACATATATTATGTCATGTAAGTATTCATTACACAGTACATATATTATGTCATGTAAGTATTCATTACACAATACATATGTCATGTAAGTATTCATTGCACAATACATATGTCATTTAAGTATTCATTACACAATACATATGTTATGTAAGTAAAATCAGCGGTCGGGGAATTTTTTTAACCCTTACCCCAAAATATTTTTGCGTTAGTCGATATTTCCCCTTCCCCCCTTTTTTAAAGAAGACAATCAATGTATATTTAAACTTACTTCTCACGCACTTTTTACAAAATTAATCAATTTGAATTGATTAATTTTGTAAAAATTCTAACACGTATATGAAATAGCAAACTAGAAAATTTCCTTATTACCCCAAAGACAACATTTTTACCCCATTTGGGTTAATTTACCCCGGATCCCCGACCGCTGGTCTAAATGATTGTAAAAAAAAATAATTAAAAAATAAATATTTGTCCATAATCACATGTGTCGTATTACTTCCATTCCTGTCAAATGGTGAAGTAACAGTAATGTTATTCCAGTATACTTGCAGTTATAGCTAATGTTATTCCAGTATACTTGCAGTTATAGCTAAGAAAAGTTGCTACTATTATTGGTTAATTTCTCATTTTTTTCGGAATCGAATCTGGGACGTCGGTAGAAGAAAGAATCACTCACCTTTATGCTGCGGCAGTCACCGAATTTACCAAAGCGAGATTTGAGTGGATTTTTACACATTACTTCAAATTTTACTCGACAGCACATTTTTGACATTGCTGTATTGAAACGTCTCTTCAAGCTTCCGGTGCGGAGCAAGGCGGGTGACATGTTTGAAATTATTTGTATAATTTTACAATGTAACTACTAACATCGAATTTTACGATCGATGCGACCATCAAATACGAATCAGCTATCAGTAATAGCCTTGCTGATAGCTGATTAGAATTTCGGATACAGCGTCGTCTAATTCACTTTGTATTTTCAAGAAAAAACTAAAGTAGGATATTTTAACAGATTTTTAATTATCTCAATAGAGACGAAGTTGGAATATTTACTGTAGGAGAACCGGGAAATCAAGGCACCTACAGGGCTTACGACCTGTCATCGGCTGGTTTACGTGATCACTTTATGCGCTTGCGCAACGTTCACCAATTGTGCCTTTTTAATGAGATCCCTATCAATTCAATTTTTGAAAGTTCTATATATTGCAATACTGAAATTCTTTTCGCTTGAAAATAAGGATTTTTACTACAGCCATCTATGTGTGAAATTATGAACAACATTCTTATTATTTTTATTTATTTTTGTTGTAACGCCATCCATTGAAAGAATTGTTTTTTGTAAAAAATGAGAGCAACAATTCTTATACCTGAGGTGACAATGCATTTTTCGCATAGAAGTCACCCCTGAATTGCGCCAGACTTACAAGGTCATTTTTGTCTTATTTACCTACTTGTACCAATGTGTAAGTAATCGAATATTTTTATTATTGCAAATGCGCAAACATTGGATTTTTTTCCCTGTTGGGAGTCAAAGATATTTTTTAACCGATTTTAAATTATCTCAATAGAGATAATTAAAAATTTGTTAATCTGTAACAAAATCAGTAACTAAAAATCTATTGATCCCTAAACACCTGATCCCGATTTTCTTTCCTTGTTCAGAGATAAGCAATATTAAATAAATAAATTTCTCCTCTGCTTGGAATCGAACCCAGGATGCCCGCACAGAAACCAAACGGCTTACCAACTGTGCCACGGTGTTTGGCATACTTATTTAAAATTATTTAATAGAATAATATACTTATTTAAAATTATTTAATAGACTTCTTTTAAATAATTTTAAATAAGTATGATTGTCACTTCAACGAGAATTTATATTTTAAAGTTGCCTGACTGTAATTTTATCCCTCTCAATGAAAAGTGAATATCATTTTGATTTGATTTAAGATTTGTGTATTTAATACTTGGTACTTATTCAAAATTATCCACTATCGATGTTTTTTTTTCATTAAACCGCAGAAGCTATGAACAATTCAAGTGGTTTTGGAAAACACTCCTTTAGGAGTTGTGGTTTTGGATGGATAAAGATAAAATTATACCCATGTTACATTTCCTGCAATAATAATTAAAAAGGCTTTGATTACTAAAATACTTACACAGATAGGTATATGATGTAGCTACATCCCCTTGGGGTTGATTTATTTTTCAATCCGATCCAGATAATTTTCACCCCATGGCCACTCGTTTCATATTAGAGATTCGTAAGATTTTTAATCGTTTCATATTAGTGATTCGTAACATTTTTAATCGTTTCATAAAAGTAATTCGTAACATTTTTAATATTTTCATATTAGTGATTCGTAACATTTTTCATCGTTTCATATTAGTGATTCGTAAGATTTTTAATCGTTTCATAAAAGTAATTCGTAACATTTTTAATATTTTCATATTAGTGATTCGTAACATTTTTAATCTTTTCATATTAGTGATTCGTAACATTTTTAATCGTTTCATAAAAGTAATTCGTAACATTTTTAATATTTTCATATTAGTGATTCGTAACATTTTTCATCGTTTCATATTAGTGATTCGTAAGATTTTTAATCGTTTCATAAAAGTAATTCGTAACATTTTTAATATTTTCATATTAGTGATTCGTAACATTTTTAATCATTTCATATTAGTGATTCGTAACATTTTTAATCGTTTCATAAAAGTAATTCGTAACATTTTTAATATTTTCATATTAGTGATTCGTAACATTTTTAATCGTTTCATATTAGTGATTCGTAAGATTTTTAATCGTTTCATATTAGTGATTCGTAACATTTTTAATCGTTTCATATTAGTGATTCGTAACATTTTTAATCGTTTCATATTGGACTGGAAACAATGAGTAGATGCATGAAATCGCCAATTGCATGAGTAAGGAAGTGTTAAATAAATAAATAAATGTAATTTATGTATTTCAATATTTACTTAGAAAATCAGCAACTGTTGATAGAACTTTAACTAATTCCATCTATACCAGATACAGACGTTTCATTTTTTTACGTGTGCTTTGCATATAAATTGCTCGAATCAAGCGGGCGTGACGATTATATCTGCATGGCACCAGCGAGTACTTCAATATCATCGGACTTCCTCGGAGAAGTATTAGAAAAATAGTTATTATTGCCAAAACCAAATCCAAAAGTCATAAACAAACAGTGAATACAAAATGGTAAATCCGATTATCTTACATATTAATCCTCTCTCCTTGGACACACTTTCCTTTGATGAACCAAAAAGCCTTAAAATCTTTGAAAAAACCCCTTCTCTCAGCAATCTCTTCCACTTCCCTGGCAACATATTCCTGAGAAGTTCCGTCAGTATTTATATAATGACAATAGCTACTGGCGTAGTGGCACGACAGTGCTTTGCGGAATTTGCTGGATCTATTAGGTCCAGATCCGTGGATCAGTAATGGATGGAAGAAGACAGTGTCTCCTGTTTCCATCGGAAGTCTGACCCTTTTCTCTGTGGGCGCGATCTTTTCAGAATCCTGTATAGCGTGGATAACTTTGTTGACAACGCTGTTTGGACCTTTGGGATAGCTGTGATAACAAAGTTCGCTCTTGTGCGATCCGGGTACGACGTAGAGGCATCCGTTCTCTTCAAACACAGGTTCCATAGCTGTCCAACTACCCACTATTCTATCGGCTGGTCTGAAGGGAAAGTAATGCAAATCCTGATGTGGAGGATGATTTGAAGATCCCGGAGGTTTGTTGATGAGCATACTGTTCATTGCCATAATGTTTTCACCAGTGAAACACTTGACGTACTCCAACAATTCTGGGTGTTCCGTGTACAGAGAAAATATTTCATCGTGCACAATATCCTGTACTTTGAAGTAAAGATATTCTCCTTTGACTGTCGATTTCATCATCAGTATTTCCTTCATCAACGTCATAGTGCCTTTATCAACGATTCCATTACAGATATCTAAGAAGCGATTCCTGCATTTGTCAATAATGTCGTAAGGAATTAATTTCTTGATGACCAAATATCCATTACTCTCGTAAAAGTCCCTTTGGTATTGAGACAACTTAGCATTATCAAGGGTGTATTTATATTTAATAGATTTAGTATTATTTTTTGTCAAATTGAATTCTTTTATATGATTCTTTATAACTTCAATACGTCTAGCTGCAGTAGCCATTATGTGTTATCTATTTGATGATCAATGGAACATACATACTCTGGTGTATGTTTGGCGAATTGGCTGCAGATATCCAGGCAGACAACAAACTAGATGGTCTGCTGACAAAAAAAAGAGTGAAGAATGGAGGTCGTAATGGGAGGTGTTATTTTTTTATGCGTCAAATCTCGAAATAGAGTTTTAAACCACTTCTCATAGTCCAATATAGCTAAGATTTTGTATACACACCGTTTTCGATGACAACGTATTGAAGAAAAAAAAACTTTATTCTTGCAAATTATGAAACAGTTTGGTAATGCAAGTACTCAGCGCTGATAATAAAATTACTTAAGTCTTTTTTAATCTTTTAACAACTACACAAATAAAATATTAACAATGAAACATACGAATGACTTTTATCTACAGAAGTTGACATAGGTACAACAGTTGAGTATATGAATCAAAATAAAATGTTGTTTATCTAAAGGTAATAACAATTGTAGAAATATAAAATCATTAAATACCTACGTATGCATATGTTTTTATAGCGTTTTGTGTATATGTATTGTAATAATAATACTACAACTAGCGGACCCGACAGACGTTATTCTGCTCAAACATTGGGTAGCCTGCTATTAGCTGGTAACGCGTTTTATAGCGTTTTGTGTATATGTATTGTAATAATAATACTACAACTAGCGGACCCGACAGACGTTATTCTGCTCAAACATTGGGTAGCCTGCTATTAGCTGGTAACGCGTTTTATAGCGTTTTGTGTATATGTATTGTAATAATAATACTACAACTAGCGGACCCAACAGACGTTATTCTGCTCAAACATTGGGTAGCCTGCTATTAGCTGGTAACGCGTTTTATAGCGTTTTGTGTATATGTATTGTAATAATAATACTACAACTAGCGGACCCAACAGACGTTATTCTGCTCAAACATTGGGTACCCTGCTATTAGCTGGTAACGCGTTTTATAGCGTTTTGTGTATATGTATTGTAATAATAATACTACAACTAGCGGACCCGACAGACGTTATTCTGCTCAAACATTGGGTAGCCTGCTATTAGCTGGTAACGCGTTTTATAGCGTTTTGTGTATATGTATTGTAATAATAATACTACAACTAGCGGACCCAACAGACGTTATTCTGCTCAAACATTGGGTAGCCTGCTATTAGCTGGTAACGCGTTTTATAGCGTTTTGTGTATATGTATTGTAATAATAATACTACAACTAGCGGACCCGACAGACGTTATTCTGCTCAAACATTGGGTAGCCTGCTATTAGCTGGTAACGCGTTTTATAGCGTTTTGTGTATACGTATTGTAATAATAATACTACAACTAGCGGACCCAACAGACGTTATTCTGCTCAAACATTGGGTAGCCTGCTATTAGCTGGTAACGCGTTTTATAGCGTTTTGTGTATATGTATTGTAATAATAATACTACAACTAGCGGACCCAACAGACGTTATTCTGCTCAAACATTGGGTAGCCTGCTATTAGCTGGTAACGCGTTTTATAGCGTTTTGTGAATATGTATTGTAATAATAATACTACAACTAGCGGACCCGACAGACGTTATTCTGCTCAAACATTGGGTAGCCTGCTATTAGCTGGTAACGCGTTTTATAGCGTTTTGTGTATATGTATTGTAATAATAATACTACAACTAGCGGACCCAACAGACGTTATTCTGCTCAAACATTGGGTAGCCTGCTATTAGCTGGTAACGCGTTTTATAGCGTTTTGTGTATATGTATTGTAATAATAATACTACAACTAGCGGACCCAACAGACGTTATTCTGCTCAAACATTGGGTACCCTGCTATTAGCTGGTAACGCGTTTTATAGCGTTTTGTGTATATGTATTGTAATAATAATACTACAACTAGCGGACCCAACAGACGTTATTCTGCTCAAACATTGGGTAGCCTGCTATTAGCTGGTAACGCGTTTTATAGCGTTTTGTGTATATGTATTGTAATAATAATACTACAACTAGCGGACCCGACAGACGTTATTCTGCTCAAACATTGGGTAGCCTGCTATTAGCTGGTAACGCGTTTTATAGCGTTTTGTGTATATGTATTGTAATAATAATACTACAACTAGCGGACCCAACAGACGTTATTCTGCTCAAACATTGGGTAGCCTGCTATTAGCTGGTAACGCGTTTTATAGCGTTTTGTGTATATGTATTGTAATAATAATACTACAACTAGCGGACCCAACAGACGTTATTCTGCTCAAACATTGGGTAGCATGCTATTAGCTGGTAACGCGTTTTATAGCGTTTTGTGTATATGTATTGTAATAATAATACTACAACTAGCGGACCCGACAGACGTTATTCTGCTCAAACATTGGGTAGCCTGCTATTAGCTGGTAACGCGTTTTATAGCGTTTTGTGTATACGTATTGTAATAATAATACTACAACTAGCGGACCCAACAGACGTTATTCTGCTCAAACATTGGGTAGCCTGCTATTAGCTGGTAACGCGTTTTATAGCGTTTTGTGTATATGTATTGTAATAATAATACTACAACTAGCGGACCCAACAGACGTTATTCTGCTCAAACATTGGGTAGCCTGCTATTAGCTGGTAACGCGTTTTATAGCGTTTTGTGTATATGTATTGTAATAATAATACTACAACTAGCGGACCCAACAGACGTTATTCTGCTCAAACATTGGGTAGCCTGCTATTAGCTGGTAACGCGTTTTATAGCGTTTTGTGTATATGTATTGTAATAATAATACTACAACTAGCGGACCCAACAGACGTTATTCTGCTCAAACATTGGGTAGCCTGCTATTAGCTGGTAACGCGTTTTATAGCGTTTTGTGTATATGTATTGTAATAATAATACTATAACTAGCGGACCCGACAGACGTTATTCTGCTCAAACATTGGGTAGCCTGCTATTAGCTGGTAACGCGTTTTATAGCGTTTTGTGTATATGTATTGTAATAATAATACTACAACTAGCGGACCCAACAGACGTTATTCTGCTCAAACATTGGGTAGCCTGCTATTAGCTGGTAACGCGTTTTATAGCGTTTTGTGTATATGTATTGTAATAATAATACTACAACTAGCGGACCCAACAGACGTTATTCTGCTCAAACATTGGGTAGCCTGCTATTAGCTGGTAACGCGTTTTATAGCGTTTTGTGTATATGTATTGTAATAATAATACTACAACTAGCGGACCCGACAGACGTTATTCTGCTCAAACATTGGGTAGCCTGCTATTAGCTGGTAACGCGTTTTATAGCGTTTTGTGTATATGTATTGTAATAATAATACTACAACTAGCGGACCCAACAGACATTATTCTGCTCAAACATTGGGTAGCCTGCTATTAGCTGGTAACGCGTTTTATAGCGTTTTGTGTATATGTATTGTAATAATAATACTACAACTAGCGGACCCAACAGACGTTATTCTGCTCAAACATTGGGTAGCCTGCTATTAGCTGGTAACGCGTTTTATAGCGTTTTGTGTATATGTATTGTAATAATAATACTACAACTAGCGGACCCAACAGACGTTATTCTGCTCAAACATTGGGTAGCCTGCTATTAGCTGGTAACGCGTTTTATAGCGTTTTGTGTATATGTATTGTAATAATAATACTACAACTAGCGGACCCAACAGACGTTATTCTGCTCAAACAATGGGTAGCCTGCTATTAGCTGGTAACGCGTTTTATAGCGTTTTGTGTATATGTATTCCAACTGTCGATTTGTTCAGGAGAACTTTGTTCTCTTAACATATCGACAATGTATCAAGCCAGAATACGCGAGAATTGTATGGAGAGGTCTACTTTTTTCACGGCTTTTCCAACTTTGAAGTCAAAAAACACCAACTTAGAGGCTTCGCAGCATATATGTTCCATACACGGATTTACTCAGAATTCGGAGTAGAACATTTCGTGTGTCTGTGTGTGTGTGTGTCTGTGTGTCTGTGTGTGTGTCTGTGTGTCTGTGTGTGTGTGTGTCTGTGTGTCCGTCCCCCCCTTATAACTTTTGATCCGCTCAACTTACAGAGCCTAAAATTTCAGAATATATAAACAGTTACAGGCCTACAAAACTTTTATACTCTGAATTTTGAATTTTTGTTTCAGTCAGGGGTTATCAACTTTTGAATTTTTATTTTATTTTTCCATATATCTCAGAAACCATAAACGCTAGAACGCTGAAAATTGGTACAAACATAGGAAAATACAAAATCTCAAATTAGTTTTTCAAAAAAATTCCAGGGTTTCTCAAACATTTTTTATTAAGAAAAATATTTTTTTTATGATAAATTTATGAGTTTAACTGCCTATATTTCCAAAACTTTTACAATTATCGAAAAAAGCCGAAACACCCCAACTAGATCATTTAATTTTCTATAAAAAATATTAACATTATAGGAGAAGATCTCAATTTTTTTTTAACAATTTTTTTAAAAATTGAATTTAGTGACGACATCGCTTCATACATTTTGTATGGCAGTCGCCTATACACAATATGTAAGAAGACTTAATAGTTTGATACGTCATCTCCAAACATACATACATACCATCATGCTATTTGCATATTCTGGGTAGGAAAAAGGATCTTCCTCCATACTATCCTATCTTGACATACATACCTACATATGTTGTATAGAAAACAAAATATCTGAAAATATTCAATAATAATATGTATCTATGGGTTTATAGTTTGGTACATATTCTTCAACTATACATACTATCGCTATCGACAGTTGGATCTCATGTGTTACATGCAACTAGTGTAATAATCCAACTGTCGATTTGTTCAGGAGAACTTTGTTCTCTTAACATATCGACAATGTATCAAGCCAGAATACGCGAGAATTGTATGGAGAGGTCTACTTTTTTCATGGATTTTCCAACTTTGAAGTCAAAAAACACCAACTTAGAGGCTTCGCAGCATATATGTTCCATACACGGATTTACTCAGAATTCGGAGTAGAACATTTCGTGTGTGTGTCTGTGTGTGTGTCTGTGTGTGTGTGTGTCTGTGTGTGTGTCTGTGTGTCCGTCCCCCCCTTATAACTTTTGATCCGCTCAATTTACAGAGCCTAAAATTTCAGAATATATAAACAGTTACAGGCCTACAAAACTTTTATACTCGGAATTTTGAATTTTTGTTTCAGTCAGGGGTTATCAACTTTTGAATTTTTATTTTATTTTTCCATATATCTCAGAAACCATAAACGCTAGAACGCTGAAAATTGGTACAAACATAGACAAATACAAAATCTCAAATTAGTTTTTTCAAAAAAATTCCAGGGTTTCTCAAACATTTTTTATTAAGAAAAATATTTTTTTTATGATAAATTTATGAGTTTAACTGCCTATATTTCCAAAACTTTTACAATTATCAAAAAAAGCCGAAACACCCCAACTAGATAATTTAATTTTCTATAAAAAATATTAACATTGTTGTAGAAGATCTCAATTTTTTTTTAACAATTTTTTTAAAAATTGAATTTAGTGACGACATCGCTTCATACATTTTGTATGGCAGTCGCCTATACACAATATGTAAGAAGACTTAATAGTTTGATACTTCATCTCCAAACATACATACATACCATCATGCTATTTGCATATTCTGGGTAGGAAAAAAGGAACTTCCTCCAAACTATCCTATCTTGACATACATACCTACATAATATATGTTGTATAGAAAACAAAATATCTGAAAATATTCAATAATTTTTATTTATGGGTTTATAGTTTGGTACATATTCTTCAACTATACATACTATCGCTATCGACAGTTGGATCTCATGTGTTACATGCAACTAGTAATACTACAACTAGCGGACCCAACAGACGTTATTCTGCTCAAACATTGGGTAGCCTGCTATTAGCTGGTAACGCGTTTTATAGCGTTTTGTGTATATGTATTGTAATAATAATACTACAACTAGCGGACCCGACAGACGTTATTCTGCTCAAACATTGGGTAGCCTGCTATTAGCTGGTAACGCGTTTTATAGCGTTTTGTGTATATGTATTGTAATAATAATACTACAACTAGCGGACCCAACAGACGTTATTCTGCTCAAACATTGGGTAGCCTGCTATTAGCTGGTAACGCGTTTCATAGCGTTTTGTGTATATGTATTGTAATAATAATACTACAACTAGCGGACCCAACAGACGTTATTCTGCTCAAACATTGGGTAGCCTGCTATTAGCTGGTAACGCGTTTTTTCGATAAACTATATATCATAGCAATTGACATTTGACATTGAGTTTGGCATTTAAAGCTTTTCGTTTCATCATTATGTTATTTGCTGTTGCCCAAAGCAAAATTAAAAAAAAAAACTGCAATTTCTCGTTATCCTGCGCAGTTCAACTCTCGTGCCGTGGCAGGACGATATGCCAAAACAACAACTTGTATCGATACGTACATCAAATAGCATGATGTATTGACTGCTAGTCACGATTGCTACAAGAATTCTTTATATAGGTAGGCGTGTAGGGAGATGGTTATTTGATTATTATATTGATTATGATTATAGTTTATAATTAATTTATAGAATATTTATAAGAAGGATTATTGCGTGTTCAAAAAGGTAAAATTAAAACTCATCTCTTTATAATATATACACTACAAACAATTAGGTGCAACTGATTATTCATGCAATAAAAGATTGTACTCACTTTAATTTATGTTTATTTCGAACAATGTTTTACATAGTATTTGTTAAATTGTTACATTTAATTCACACGTAATAAGAATGTGGAGGAAAGTCCGCGATACGTCAAGACCCGGCGACTGAAGATATTCTGAATGATGAGAGTAGGAGGGGATAATTGTTTATACGTTAAGCTTGAGTTGGTAGCCATGACAAGCCAGTAGTGATGTGTGGACATCATAGGGATGGTCCACCACAGGCTTAAACCCGTTTATTGAAAAAAATGTAATTTGTGTAGGTACTTATTTTGATTTTTTTTATCTAGCGGATTCTGTTATATTTCACACAAACAGTAACAAATTTGTTTCTTCTCGCTTCCTTTCCTGTCACGGGCAAATGTGTGAAATATATGAATATGTTATAATTTTAAGTATATATAAATTTATTTATTGTTGTATTGTAGGTACATACTTCTATGATTATTTAATGAACACCAATTTTTGATAAAAGTAATGTCTTTTTTCATTTCATAGTGTCTTTTCTCTGTTTATCTTATAAGACTGTATTTTTGTCCCTTAAATAAATAAATAAATATCACAGAATTTGACATCTGTTGTACACAAACATAACGCTGAATTATTCTTAGGTCAATTAACCAAGAAATATTTCAGAACCATGAGATTTTGTATGGCCAGATTTACATTTTTCATGGGTTTTGAACTTTGAAGTAAAAAAAACACCAACTAGAGGCTTCGCAGCAAATATTTTATGAATATAGATAAACTCAGAATTCGGAGTAGAACATTAAGTGTAAACTTTTGATCCGCTTAATGCGCAGAGCCCAAAATTTCCCAAAATTAAGAATGTCTACAGAAAAATTTTATTCTAAGAATTTAGAATTTTTGTTCCTATCATAGATTATCAATATTTGAATTTTTATTACATTTTTCGATAGTATACCTATATCAAAAACCCATAAAAGCTAGAACGCTAAAAATATAGAAAAATACAAAATATCAAAATGCTTTTTATGGTCCAGCCGTTTAGGAGTTCAGTGACATACACACGTACATTAAAATATATATAAAAATATTGATAATGTGTCCTATAGATAGTGAATTATTTTATATGAAAAAAGATACGTTTGTTCGTGACTTGTAATGACGGGGTTTGTTAAAAAGAGTTGGTTGTTGCCAACACTAAACTCTCCGTGTTATATATAGTATCTAATTAAGTAGTTCTTAATATTTCTTCTTTGATTGTTGAAAATCCCTGAATACATTTTGATTGCGTCTATTCCTATTCTCTGTGTAAATTCTATAAGACCAGTGGTGGCAGAGCGGTTTGCGCGCTGAGTTAGTAATCCAGAAGTCTCGAGTTTGAATCTTGAATCCTGCCATGACCGTTTTCGTTCACCTATAGCACAAGCATACCTATGGTTAGTTTATAAAATGCGTGAGGATGTACATATGTACTTGTTTTAAGGAAATATTCATTCTTTAAAAAAAATCCTATAACGTGAGAGCGTTTCAAAATTTGAGACAAATGAAATCAAATATTAATTATCCATTATCTATGGAAAACTAATCAGCTAAAAGTAGCTACGTAAGACAAAAAATTTCATAGCACATAAACAAATCAAGAAAATAAAAACAAATTGTATATTTCTACATGCAAATTGATAATATAAAATATTTAAAAAGGTTTACTACGTTATTTTTTTAGCTTCAGACCCATCTGTCAAATTTTTAAAAATATTTTAAAAGATTTATTTTGAAAGGTTTTTTCTGGTGGTGATTCTGAAACGATAAACAACGATTGACTATTGATTGACATTATCGCAATACAAAATGGCGGCAATCGTCACTATGGAATTGTGGTTACTCTGATCGCACATCGTTGGATCGGTCTATTGAAATCATAACAAGCGGTCAAAACGTGTTATTTTAATAACAGTTTGATGTTTTATTTGGTTTTTAGTTCAAATGGTACAAGAATATGCAGCTTTGACTTTAGTTGATGATTTAGAGCATACTGACGGAATATTTCCAATGACTTAAAAATAAAAAACCTTAATTTAAACTTTGTTGTTGGGATGCGTGTATATTCATCACATTTTGTGTCGAAGTTTGGATTTTTTTATACGTATTTGTATCGAATATTCATACTTAATATTTGAAGATTCAAATACCAAAAATATTTATGTTTAAACAAAATATATTTATAACTAAACCTACAAGAGAAGATTTCTGTTGGTATGTATCTACGTATTTATAAGCGAAGTAACAAACCTTACATTTTTCCTTTTAAATATGCGTAGGTACTTTCGTTGTTCAAAAAACATCGTCATATCCAAATGTAATGTCTTTATTGTTTTGTATTATTTTATAAGTGATGTTTACATCAAAATATAATCAATATAAGTGAATAAAATGGATGTTGAGTTATAACAGAATAATAGTTACAATTGCTTTTGACCATAGACAATACAATAGCATGTTCATAATAACCAAAATGTTTACAATTGGATGACAATTGACTTGGCAAACAATTACAGCTATTGTTATTGGATTCATTTCAATACAATCATAGAAATTTCAGAATACTAACCTATTTCTTGATATATTGAAAGCCCACGTTGTGGGATAACCAGCGACAGCTGTGCGGGTCTGCATGACCTTATAAAAGGAAGCACGACACTTGTATGTATCATCACACTCCAGTCTCGTCTCACCTAAAAAGGTAATATTCAGAATGGGTGGTGAACGTCATTGTTGAACTATTTTGCCTGTTGCATTTTCGTTTACCCTTTTAGTGGAACCACTATTCTAAGCCTGTGGCTAACAGCAAAAATGCTGACACGTTCTGTAAAATGTCGTTCTGTAAATAACTTTTTTACTTAGTAAAAAACAGTTATAAAATATATACAGTAATGTTTGTTGTGAACATAAAACGGATTTAAAATATGTACAATTCATATTATGAGATTTTTACATATTTTTTTTTTAAATTGTTTATGATACAAAATAGGTACCTACTTATTGAAATAATTTAATAGGATTTCGTTCGTTCAAGCAAGGAAAAAAATGCGAATGATATATTATGAACATCCTCTTTAATATATTATGTAGGTACATATTTCCCATTTTATATATGAAAATAATATTATAAGAAATTTAATAAATTTTGACATAAAGATAGAATCTCACTTACATGCGTACGCTGATAATATTTTGTACATAGCGAATAGATATAAAAACGTTTTGAATATTCAATCACTCACTTTTCAAATAATAACTTATATGTAAATCAAGAGCCAGAGACTTCCAGAATTACGTCATAGTATAAATGCTGATTTTTATTCGGTAAAGGGATACTACAGCAGGTAACAACGATTGGATAGTATGAACCCTGAGTAGTGTTGAAAAATGCTATATTTTGAATTAAAAAATGATTTGAAAACAAATACGTAAATTATTTATTTATTTATTTAAATAGTAACAATGTAAGTAAAAAAGAAAAGAAACTAAAAAGTCAACAAAATATAATACCTACATAGTAACTTCCTCCTCTCTCTTTTTTATTCATCACTAGTTATTCATCATAACCTCACCGAAACGGCTACGTGAGGCTATTCAGACAATACAATAATATATGTACATAATATATACATGCACATATACACATACACATATGCACATACATACGCACACATCAAAACAACACTACCATAAACATCAACCACATGATCAACAATAAACAAAAAAAACAATAATAACAATATGAAAACAAATATATAATAATACACTTCCATAAAGATAACATGTAAAATCTTCTTCTTCTTCTTCGATGGCGCTACAGCCCAAATCGAGCCATGGCCTCCGTTAACTTTCGCCTCCATCCAATCCTGTCCTCTGCTGTCACTTTCCAGCTCCTCTCTTGGAGAAGCTGACCCGCATCCTTTCTGACCTCATCTTCCCACCGCAGCCTTGGTCTTCCTACCCTTCTTCTCCCACCTGGGTAACAATAATAACAATATGAAAAAAAATATAATAATACACTTCCATAAAGATAACATGTAAAATCAGAGTATTTAAAATATAGTTGGACAAGAAAATAAAACATAAAATACAACATATATAGAAAAATAATATATACCAATGACACAATATATCATAGACCAATGATACACCCACCATTGCTGTGGTATCTTTGAACAAAAAAAAATTAGCTTTTATACTATAACGCAAATCTGTCTATTTCTGTAATAATTAACTATTTACTGTGTAAATGAAATTTCAGAAAAAATTGTTTATTATTAACATTATTTTTAAATGATATATGTAATATGAAGGTTCAAAACCTATGTTAAAATTATTACAAGCATTCACTTGCAATGTACCTTTAGATAGGTATGTCCAAATTACATCCCTTTTAATATGTGGCATATGTGAAATTATGGCTATACCCACTCCACCGCGTTTCATATAATATAATATAGATACCCATGGTGATGTATAGCCATATCCTGATTGGTTTTAATCCTTGTATTAATCCTGAATCAATAGGTACAGCCAGGAATATCATATAAAATCTAAACCCCAACATATTCCTGAGGGTATAACCGAAATCTCCAACATCCAACGTTCGTATATCGGGCACTGATAATAAAATGAACTATTTTATATGAGGTATCAAATTAACTCGCATTATTTAATGAGTATACATACATAATATTGTAGTCGATATAAAATACATGTCATGATAGCTACCTAGACTAGATACCATCACACCAAGTACCTCGCGGGGTCCCTCGATATAACCAACGCGAACATCTACATTATTATTAAATCTAATATTTTTATGATCGCATTTTATTCTTGATTTATATAAATGATTTGTGCGCGTTATGTGAGAGTACTACGACGATAGCATTTGCTGATGATACAACCCTGTTTATTGAGGGAAAGACTTGGCATGATACTTTTGTAATAGCGGAACGCTCAATTAATATTGTAAGGAATTGGCTTGATGCAAACTTGCTAACTTTGAACTCGAATAAAACGAAATTTATTCCATTTAGTTTAAATAACTCGACGCAACCTCCTATAAATCTTATTATCCACATAAATAATAACTCAAAACAGGATGCAATTGGTAGAGTTACATCTATCAAATATTTGGGTGTTTATATCGACAGAAATCTGCGTTGGGATGCACATGTGGATAATTTGTCTATTCGTGTTAGAAAACTAGTACATGTATTTAGATGTATTAGAAATATATTGTCATCAAGTGTATTAAAACAGGTATATTTTGCGTTGTGTCAGTCTATTTTGTCATATGCAATAATTGTGTGGGGTGGATGTGCCAATGCTATTATGGATCCTTTACAGAGGGCGCACAAAAATATAATAAAAGTTATCAACAAATGGCCTAGAGACTATCCATCAATAACACTATTTAAAAATTACAAAGTACTCGATATAAAACAAATTTATATAAGATCGGCAACAACGCACTTCTTTTACAATGATCGCTCTAAATTTAGATCACAACAAAGCCGTAACACCCGTCAATCAGTAAATATTAATTTTTGTATACCTTATTGTAGAACAACAATGGCACAGCATCAGTTTGCTTTTAGAGCACCGACTGCATTTAATCGGCTTCCTGTGGAACTTAAAGCTTTAGAAAATAAAAATAGGTTTAAGACAGATATTACTGCACGATTACTGGATAAGACCATAGATACATTCTATTTACTTACTTGAGTTTTTGCAAGCTGACGTGTGGCGTGTGACGAAGGGTACACTGAGACTGAGATTTAGATTTAAATTCACTAAGGAAATAATTGTTTGCATGTTTTTGGGATTTACTTAGTTCATTTTTAAATATTTTGATATAATTTTATTGTATGAATATGTATATGTTTATGTATATATATGTAAACATGTTTGTATTGTATTCATAATTTTAGGCGATGGAATTTATATTGTATTTATATTGTAAGGCTATTTACATTGTATTCATTTAGAAATGGCCATCATATTTTTATCATTCTTTCCATCATCTTTTCTTTTTAATAAATTTATATTATTGTAGCCATTATATTTTATACTATTTTAACAATCATTTTAGTTATCTTTTTAATATTTTATGTAATTTTATTGTGTTAATATGTGTATGTTTGTATTGTATTCATAATTTTATACGAAAGAAATAGCCATCATGTTTTTATCATTTTTTCAATATTTTTTCAATATTTTTTTTTTGTTGGAGATCATCTAAATTTTTTTTTTTTTTCTAAATTTTTTTTTTAAATATGTTTATATAATTGTAAAAAAGCCATTATATTTTATAGTATTTTAGTATATTTTTTTCTTAAATATTTTTATACAATTGTATTGTGTTAATATGTGTATGCTTATACTGTATTCATAATTTTATGCGAAAGAAATAGCCATCAAGACACAGGCTTTGCCTAGTTTGATGGTGATTAAAACACCTTAATGACACTGCTTTCTGCATCACTGTATAATATAATATGTATTTGTTAATAATAATATGAATTATTAGTGTATCAATATTTGTCAGACATGAATAAATAAATAAATAAATAAAAAATATATTTTCATATCACTAGTTGCATGTAACACATGAGATCCAACTGTCGATAGCGATAGTATGTATAGTTGAAGAATATGTACCAAACTATAAACCCATAGATACAAATTATTGAATATTTTCAGATATTTTGTTTTCTATACAACATATGTAGGTATGTATGTCAAGATAGGATAGTATGGAGGAAGATCCTTTTTCCTACCCAGAATATGCAAATAGCATGATGGTATGTATGTATGTTTGGAGATGAAGTATCAAACTATTAAGTCTTCTTACATATTTTGTATAGGCGACTGCCATACAAAATGTATGAAGCGATGTCGTCACTAAATTCAATTTTTAAAAAAATTGTTAAAAAAAAATTGAGATCATCTACTACAATGTAAATATTTTTTATAGAAAATTAAATTATCTAGTTGGGGTGTTTCGGCTTTTTTCGATAATTGTAAAATTTTGGAAATATAGGCAGTTAAACTCATAAATTTATCATAAAAAAAATATTTTTCTTAATAAAAAATGTTTGAGAAACCCTGGAATTTTTTTGAAAAAACTAATTTGAGATTTTGTATTTGTCTATGTTTGTACCAATTTTCAGCGTTCTAGCGTTTATGGTTTCTGAGATATATGGAAAAATAAAATAAAAATTCAAAAGTTGATAACCCCTGACTGAAACAAAAATTCAAAATTCCGAGTATAAAAGTTTTGTAGGCCTGTAACTGTTTATATATTCTGAAATTTAAGGCTCTGTAAATTGAGCGGATCAAAAGTTATAAGGGGGGGGACACACACACACACACACAGACACACACACAGACACACACACAGACACACACACAGACACACACACACAGACACACGAAATGTTCTACTCCGAATTCTGAGTAAATCCGTGTATGGAACATATATGCTGCGAAGCCTCTATGTTGGTGTTTTTTGACTTCAAAGTTGGAAAAGCCGTGAAAAAAGTAGACCTCTCCATACAATTCTCGCGTATTCTGGCTTGAAAAATTGTCGATATGTTAAGAGAACAAAGTTCTCCTGAACAAATCGACAGTTGGATTAACAGACTTTTACAATATACGTCTTTAAACTTGCTGTAATGTCTTGTGTTTCATTTTATTATTTCATAATTATATTTATTTCAAAGGTTTATTATTTTCAAGAACATATTCATTCGGTAGGAAAATGAAATATTGTATGAAAAGATATTAAAATGGCGGCATTTATGTACAAAACGCTTACTTTAAAACTAGTTGCATGTAACACATGAGATCCAACTGTCGACAGCGATAGTATGTATAGTTGAAGAATAAGTACCTACCAAACCCATAAATACAATTATTTATTATTTAATGATATTTAGTTTTCTATACAACACATGTACCTAGGTAGTCAAGATAGGATAGTATGGAGGTCAGTCTTTTTTTCCTACCCGGAATATGAAAACAGCATGATGGTATATGTATATTGTATGTTTAGAGATGAAGTATCAAACTATTAAGTCTTCTTTGATATTGTGTATAGGTGACTACCATACAAATTGTATGAAGCGATGTCGTCACTAAATTCAATTTTTATAAAAATTGTTAAAAAAAATTTGAGATGTACTGCTACAATGTTAATATTTTTTATATAAAATTAAATTATCTAGTTGGGGTGTTTCGGCTTTTTTCGATATTGTAAAAAAAAATGGAAATATAGGCAGTTAAACTCATAAATTTATCATAAAAAAAATACTTTTCTTAATAAAAATGTTTGAGAAACCCTGGAATTTTTTTGAAAAAACTTGTTTGAGATTTTGTATTTGTCTATGTTTATACCAATTTTCAGCGTTCTAGCTTTTATGGTTTCTGAGATATAGGGAAAAATAAAATAAAAATTCAAAAGTTGATCACCCCTGACTGAAACAAAAATTCAAAATTCCGAGTATAAAAGTTTTGTAGGCCTGTAACTGTTTATATATTCTGAAATTTTAGGCTCTGTAAATTGAGCGGATCAAAAGTTATAAGGGGGGGACGGACACACACACACACACACACACAGACATACACACACACAGACACACACACACAGACACACGAAATGTTCTACTCCGAATTCTGAGTAAACCGTGTATGGAACATATATGCTGCGAAGCCTCTAAGTTGGTGTTTTTTGACTTCAAAGTTGGAAAAGCCGTGAAAAAAGTAGACCTCTCCATACAATTCTCGCGTATTCTGGCTTGATACATTGTCGATATGTTAAGAGAACAAAGTTCTCCTGAACAAATCGACAGTTGGATCAACACTCAATCATAATGTAATTTTAATTTTTATCTAGGTATGGAATCATAAAAAATGTTAAGATCAAAATTTAGTGTGTAATTTTCATTATTATTTGTAGAAAGTAACAAAATTAATTTATTTAATTTTGATCCGCTCAATTTAAAGAGCACGAAATTTCAGAATATATAAATAGTTATAGGCCTACAAAACTTTCATACTCAGAATTTAAAAATTTTGTTTCAGTCAGGGATTATCCACTTTTGAATTTTCACCATATTTTTCCATATATCTCAGAAACTGTAAAATCTAGAACGCTGAAAATTGGTACGAATATAGAAAAATACAAAATCACAAATTTATTTATTTCAAAGAAATTCCAGAGGTTCTCAAACATTGTTTATAAATAAAAATATTTTTATTATGATAAATTTATGTGTTTAACTGCCTATATTTCCAAAGTTTTTAAAATACCTATCGAGAAAAGCCGAAACACCCCAACTAGATAATTTAATTTTCTTTAAAAAAAAAACATCGTACTAGTACATTTCATTTTTTTTTAACAATTTGAAGTGACGACTTCGCTTCGTTAAATACATATGTATAGCAGTGTTCTATACACAATTATCTAAAAAGACTCAATAATTTGATACTCTCCAAACATACTTACATATATACCATCATGCTTTGTTCATATTCTGGGTAGGATAAACAGACTGACCTCCATACTATCCTATCCTGATATTCATACCTACATGTTTTATATAGAAAATAAACTATCTTAATATATTTATTAATTTGTGTTAAGTGTTTATAGTTTGATACGTATTCTTTAACTATGCATATTGCATACTATCGTCATCGACCAAATTTTTGTAGGCCAATAACTATTTCCATATTCTGAAATTTTGGGCTCTGTAAATTGAGCGGATCAAAAGTTATAATGGGGGACGGAAACACACACACACACACCCTCGCACGCACACACACACACACACACACACACACACATACATACACACACCCTCACACACACAGACACACTAAATGTTCTACTCCGAATTCTGAGTAAATCCATACAGAGCAAATATGCTGCGAAGCCTCTAAGTTGGTGTTTTTTGAATTCAAAGTTGGAAAAACCGTGAAAAATGTGGACCCAGCATACAATTTCGCGTATCCTGGCTTGAAAGTTTGTCGATTTGTTAATAGAACAAAGTTCTCTTGAACAAATTGACAGTTGGATTATATATTTCATAATAAACTAATTGTTCACTGAACTTTATAAAACCAATGATTTTTGTAATACCCACAAACAGGGATTTCTCTTGTTTATTTATATTAATAATTGTTGAATTTTTTTTCATGTTATGTTAGCAAATACTATCTTAATTATTGTTGTTTTGTTATATTATTATTTCATATTATTTTTAGTTATGTTTTATTGTTATATGTTTTTTTTATGTTTTAGAGAAATAAAGAATTCATTTATTTATTTATCGTGTTACAGATTTTTGGTCTGTAATTCGAAACTGGTTTTTTTTTTAAATAAATAAATATTTTTTTGATCGTAGATATAAAAAGATTGGAGGATTCTCTACCTACATTAATTTTTTCTTTTGTTGACCAAGTTGGCGCATTTTTCTTCATCTCTCTCAAATCATAATGAAAGCCTCCACAAACATTAATGTCTTTTTAAAAATTGCATAACTTTGTGGTTGGACGAAAAGTTGAGAATATACGAGTGAAGATAACACCGCGAGATGGTAAATAGTTTGGACCAGAGACAAGGGGCGGCGGAGTGGGGTGGGGGGGGAGGGGTTCTCAAATTCATTGGGGGTTTTTCAATTTAACCTTTTCATCTTTGGGTTTTAAATTCGACCAAAACTAACTGTTAGATGCTATCGGAGAGGTAGGTACAAGGCATTGTAGGTTCTTCCGTATACGTTCAAGGATGGACCAAGTAATTGTTCTAAAGAAACCATTTGGGCTACATTGGAACTTAAAAAGATCATTCAGTTACGACTTGAACGCATGGAAGTCAGACAATTTGACAATTTATGCAGTTTTATTTCATACATAAAAACTATAAATATATGACCTAATCGAAATGATAAAATTCAGAGTACCGACAAGGTTTGCTTTACGTCAAAATGCACCTTTTCCAACTGTCGATTCGTTCAAGAGAATGAAATTCTTTTGAAGGAAGAGGCAGTTTAAATCCAAAATGCGTGTATGAAGGAATTGTATGCAGCGTCTACTTTTTTCACGGCTTTTCCAACTTTGAAGTCAAAAAACCCCAATTTAGAGGCTTCACAGCATATATGTTCCATATACGAATTTACTCAGAATTCAGAGTAGAACATTTCGTGTGTCTGTGTATCTGTGTGTGTGTCTGTGTGTCCCCCCCCCCTTATAACTTTTGATCCGCTCAATTTACAGAGCCCAAAATTTCAGAATATATAAACAGTTATAGCCCTACAAAACTTTTATACTCAAAATTTTGATTTATGTTTCAATCAGGGGCTATCAACTTTTGAATTTATGGTTTATTTTTCCATATATCTCAGAAACCATAAAAGCTAGAACATTGAAAGTTGGTATAAACATAGACAAATACAAAATCTCAAATAAGTTTTTTCAAAAAACTTCTAGGGTTTCTCAAACATTTTTTAGTAAGAAAAATATTTTTTTTATTATAAATTTATGAGTTTAACTGCCTATATTTCCAAATATTTTGAAAATATCGAAAAAAGCCGAAAGATCCCAACTAGATAATTTAATTTTCTATAAAAAATATCAATATTCTAGAAGTTAATCTCAATTATTTTTTTTTAATTTTTATAAAAATTTAAATTAGTGACGACATCGCTTCATACAATTTGTATGTCAGTCGCCTATACACAATATGTAAGAAGACTTAATAGTTTGATACTTAAATCTCCAAACATACATACATACCAGCATGCTGTTTTCATATTCTGGGTAGAAAAAAGGACTGGCCTCCATACTGTCCTATCTTGACATACATACCTACATTTGTTTTATAGAAAATAAAATATCCTAAAATATTCAATAATTTGTATTTATGGGTTTATAGTTTGGTACTTATTCTTCAACTATACATACTATCGCTATCGACAGTTGAATCTCATGTGTTACATGCAACTAGTCTTATAGAGAATCTTCTAAGTAATTTCATTACTAACTCACCAATACATAGATTGCACTGACTTGGAAACCAATATAGTATATTATAGTGCTGTTGATATATTTAATGTACACACTATAGATGGTTTCAAAAGGATTCTTAGCGCAAATTATATTTTTTGATTTTTGGTTTGTTTATTTTCTGGTTTATGAATACAATTTGTAATAATGTTTATGTATTTTTTCTTCTTCTTCTTTTTGTGTGTAGTTATATTGTCTTATATTTTCCTTTCTTTTACTACTTTTTTATTATTTGTGTTATTGATGTATTTTCATTTATTGTTGTGCCTAAATTGTAATTAATAATCTTGTCTTTTATTGTGAATGCCCTATTAAGGGCGTACATATTTAATAGATAAATAAATAAATAAAATCCAGATTGTAACACTAATTACTAAAGTTTACCGAAGAATGAGACAAAAACACTTAAAACTTCATTCGTCTCGGATATATTTCTGCGATGGCATTTATTTTTTAACAGATTTTTTTTATTATCTCAATAGAGACGAAGTTGAAATATTTATTTTTGTTGTAACGCCATCTATTGAGAGAATTGGTTTTTTGTAAACAATGAGAGCAACAATTCTTATACCTGAGGTGACAAATGCATTTTTCGCAAATAAAAAATAATAAGAATGTTGTTCATAATTTCACACATAGATGGCTGTAGTAAAAATTCCTTATTTTCAATCGAAAAGAATTTCAGTATTACAATTTATAGAACTTTCAAAAATTGAATTGATAGGGATCTCATTAAAAAGGCATAATTGGTGAACGTTGCGCAAGCGCATAAAGTGATCATGTAAACCAGCCGATGACAGGTCGTAAGCCCTGTAGGTGCCTTGATTTCCCGGTTCTCCTACAGTAAATATTCCAACTTCGTCTCTATTGAGATAATTAAAAATCTGTTAAAAAATACCTTTGACTCCCGACAGGGAAAAAAATCCAATGTTTGCGCATATGCAATAATAAAAATATTCGATGGCATTTATGCTGGATTGCCGAAGTATCAACTCGATGGATTATACGCATAATGACTATTATGTGTGCTTCGTATGTCCATCGCGATACCCTTTATCGGGGAAGGGGCAATACCATGTATTCTTATACACCACAAACAGGTATATAAATGTAAAAATATGCAAATATGAATGTTAGCAACCCTGAATCTGTTATCATCATAGCGTTGTCTGGGCAAATGCATTGCTAAGTTTTCATCGGAATACTCATTGTTTTCGGCAGGCCCGCGGAAATCTGAAAACCTACCAAGATAAAAGACGAAACTTTTCTCATTAAAATGTTTATCTGATGATGTAGGGATCTGCTTCACCGGTCCCCGACCATCCCCTCCTGCAACTTTACATACTACCACTATTATTGGAAAATTTCAAGCATTTCAATTCATATCAAATATATTTTTAATTATTAGGTATCTACACTGAAAACTTTTGTTGTGGGGGTGTATGATTTCGCAATTTTAAAGGCTATTTTTTTATTGCGGATTTTCAACTAGTACCATGCTGAGATTGTATTCTGAAAGTTTCATCACAATGTATTTTTGTGTGTGCTATGTGCTATATACGGCGTATTCATTTTACTTTATCAATTATAGACTAAAGCACTCATTCGATTCTTTTCAAATTTTGCAAATATGTATATCTAATACTCGCGTAGACCCCATTAGATTTAGAAGGATATCTGAATAGTGCTTCTCAATTTCTTTAAACGTCAAATATTTTAAAGTGACCCAAGCTCAGGAAACTTAAAATTAGAAATTTTTATTTTAAAATTATCCCTATCCAAAAGTTATTTTATTTTACCTCTAGATTCTTAGAGTAGGAATGTAAAGATTTTGCGGGCAGGCCTATCGCCCTCACTTATATATTTGTGCTAAAGCCATTTTGAACTATTTTATCTACTTGTTTAGCCTGTATTGGTGGTCTTTTAGAAAATGTGTGTCCCATGGAACAGTCAGCTCCACAAAAATAACTCTTTTCAATGAAAGAGAGTACATTGTCAAGTCAGGCCTAAGAGATGAGATGCAGATTTATTTTATTTTATTTTTATTTTATTTTTCATTTGTTTGGAAACTTAACAGCTATACATTTATAATACTTAATTTCAAATGAGAATACAAAATAAATAGCCAATTATAAAGTTTCACATATTTAAATTATTATACATTATTAATGTTGGGTAGTCATTGTAAGATGGTGAGTGTATGTGGGGGAAAGGGAAGGGTAATGGATATAGGAAAGCGTTGATAAGGAAGGGATGAATGTTTAAGGAAAGTAGGTTTGATTTTTAACCAGTAATATTACCAATAACTGCGCGTAATTGGCGTTTCATCGATGTCTGTGTGGAGTTAAATATATCAGGTTGGGGGTCAAGACTATTGTAATAATTTAAGCATCTGTTGACATAATTATTCTGTGCGTAATTTGTTCTGCAGTATGGTGTATAGAAAAGGTGATTTTGGCGTGTTGTTTTCATGGGGCAGTTGAAAGAAATTTTTTGGAGTAGGTAAGAGCTGTCTACAAGGTTATTAAGTATTTTATAAAGCAGATAGACATCGGATATCTTTCTTCTTTTTTCAAGTGATATAAACCCATGTAATTTTAAAGATTGGCCATAATCATGGCGGTAAATTTTTTTTCTAAAATTAAGCGTTTTAACAAACCTTCTCTGAATCCTCTCAATTCTGTCGATGTGAATATTGTAACTAGGGCTCCATACGGTTGATGCAAACTCCAAATGACTTCTAACGAAGGCATTAAATAGAAGAACTAGCGAGGTTGTTTCTTTGAAGGATTTGGTTATTCTTTGTATGAAACCCAAGTTTCTGTAGCTTTTATTTACGACAGAATCAATATGAGGAATAAATGATAGTTTGTTATCAAGGATAACGCCTAGGTCTCTCGCTTCGAGTTTTTGCGACAATATAATATTATTATTAATAGTGTAGTGAAATTTAATTACATTTCTGCTTCTACTGAAACTCATTGAGAAACATTTATTTATATTTATATATAATTGATTTTTTATATAGATCTGATCGGCGTAAATCTGTGTATTGTTCTGTACTTATTTTTATTTTTGTTTATATCTAGAAGAATTTGTTATTTTTCACAACAGTAAAAAAATTAAGACCTTCTCTCTAACTTTTTCCTTCCCTTCCTTTCCCGTCACGGACTAATGTGTGTAATATATGAATATGTAATAATTTTAAGTACCTATATTTATATTTATGTTTTTTTGTAATGTAGGTACATACTTCTGTGATTATTTAATGTACATCAATAATTGTGGACAAAAGTAATTAATAATAATAATAAAATATTTATTGAGACGAAAAAAAAAATAAGTTTATTCACAAATACAAAGAAATGTATGAACAAATATAAAGAAAAACAACCTTTCTGACTCAAAAGTACCATGCTCAGCTATGTTGCAGGAAGACAAGCCTCCCAGCAGCTGATTTTCAGCATGATCTTATTGTTTATGTATTAAAATGTAAATACAAAAATGCCTAAATAATTGACTGGATTTGTCCCTTAAATAAATAAATAAAATAAATATTTGAGGATATTGTTTTTTGTTAAATTTTGTCTGTAATAGCGAATGAAATGAAATGAAAAGAAGAAAGAAAAATATAAAGTGTAACGAATTCGTCAAAGGAGAAATAAGAATGTCGATAAGAGAAGGCAAAATAATGTAATTAATAGGCGTCTAATTTTCTCTTGTAGTTTTCTTTATCGTCGGCATTAAACAAAGTACACTCAGTTAATTAAATATCATGAATCGGTGGGCACATAAAATTAATTAAACGATTATACCAACAGACAAAGAATGTGGCTCGTTTTAATTAAACTTTCATTATGTATTTTTTTTCAGAGGCAGGAGCAGAAAAAAGGTTGAATGTAGCAGAAGGTAAATTATTTTTCACAAATTGTAAGATTGCAATTGAAAAATGGCGAGGAAGGGAGACGGCGGCGAACATTCCTAATTATTATGACACCATTATTCATCATTTGAGACAGAAGTAAGTAAATATACACACAGGCTGGCTCTCTCGCTCTCTCACTCTAGGTGAGACTGTATTACTATAGGTAGGTATATAGCAAAGTTTGACTCCGGGATATTTCAGTTTACGCGGTCGCTTTATAAGACATTTAAAAGAGGCAAAACCACTAGTTTGAACTTTGGCGTAACCTAACGTAGCAAAGCCTTAGTTAAACTTATCTAAAACAACCTTCCTCTAACCTAACCTCATCAAACCTCACCTAACTTAGCAAAACCTTGGTTTAGCTTCATCTTTCTTCAGCTATTTCTCCACTGCTGAATGCAGGCCTCTTCTGAGTACATTCATTCGCCTTTTCTGAGGCCGGCTTATTCCCATATTTTCATATCCCATGGTCTCCATTCGAAAATTATTCTGGGTGTCCATAACCTAACATAACCATCGTTGGTTACCCAAACCTTACATAACCTAACCTAACCTAGCCCAGGGGTTAGGTTAGGTTAGTAAGTACAAGAAGATTTTGAGATGTGTGTTAATGGAGAATGTTGCTAATATCGTGAACTTTAAAGAGAACCAATGTTTCCTTAATGATGTGAACTGACGTTTAAGGACCGCCATTTAACAATCTGTCTTCAGCGCATCCTTCAGTATTTGTTCATAATCTTGAGAAGCTTGTAATGAAAATCGTGGAAGATATAATATCTAGACATCATCATTTATCGACCCGTTGGAGTAACCTTAATATCTTCAATCAGCAAATCTCGTCAAGTGATTGACTGTAGCCGCCATCATTAGTCATAAGAACGAAGAGGAATATGATGAAGATTGTGCTACAATGATAAAACACAGAAAAAAATACTTCATGCAGATAAAACACAGAAAAAAATACTTCTTTGGCTTAAACAATTTTAAACAGATAATTCAATTAAACAATTTTAAACTTTACAATTTTAAACAGATAATTCAAATAGAGAAAGGCAAAGATCTCGTGACTGGTGCTCTGCATTCTGCCCATAACAGGTAGGAGGACCTCACAAAGAGTATCAATATAACAGCCACCGTCATCTATCATGAGGATACATAAGGTCGACAAAGAGAGATAATTCGATTGACCCATATCGCAGAATAGGAAAGAAATTGGCTTGTATCATAAACATTATTTGAAATGCTGGAAATTTGAAAGAATTGAGAATTATAAATTAATATTTTCTGTCTTCTTGTTGATTTTTTATACCTTCTGTGAGGCTGATTGTGCAGCACGATATGAGGAAGTCTGGTGATATCTATGCTTTGGATGTGTCCATACCAGTCCTTCCTCCGCTGTCTACTCCATCTGACGATATCATCAACCTCACATATTTCCCTTATTCTGGTGTTTCTCACTCGGTCTCTCAAGGTTTTGCCTGCTATCATTCTCAGTGATGATATCTCAAAATTCGCGAACACGAAAGGCTCCGTGTAATTGAAAAATATGAAGCCATTTTGTGACTCGCCTTTTGTGAATATCAGACTGTTCCATATTTTCTTTTACTCGGCGTGAATTAAAAACGTTTTACCTTATTCGGTAATTAAATGAACGGCCACTTAATCTTGGGCCCTTTTTAACCCTCCTCTCTCGACCTCTCAGGCCCCCCACATCCTTCCGCTTTTTTTAAGGACTCCGCCTGAAATATTTTGGAAATAAACTCTGGTGTGGTCCTTCAACAGTTAATGAAAGGCCCTACTAACTAACTGACTTATTCGAACCCGAGAACAATAAAAATAAAACAGATTGTTGGAAGCAATTGTGAAATTTATTCATACTAACGACACTCGTGGATCGTTTTTGCTAAATGATTTTAAAGTAATTTATATTTTTATTGCCATATCTACTTACTTATTTTATATTATATCAGCTCACCTATTTAAGTACAGCCTTACATACCTTACAGTATCTTCTTCACCAGCCCTCCTTTGTCTAGTTATGGACATAGGCCACCCTTTGAGGCCTCCACAGGTCTCTTGTTTAGACCACATTCAACCGCATCCAGCCACCCGCTTTATATCGTCAGACCACCTTGTTTGAGGTAGTTCAATGCATCTTTTGCCCGTTCTAGGTCGCCGTTTCGGTATTCTTTCATCAATCTGGTTAACAACCCTTTGGACAACATCATACTTTCTTTCCGTGTCCGGAACATCATCATATTCGTAGCCCCCCAATATTCGGCCACCCGGATTCTACTAGTGTTTGCTACCACTGTGTCTTGGTGCTTGTATGTCGCTACTATCATGGAGCATGACCGAACACCATCATATTGGTTGGTGCTCCGGTGGTGGAAGGATTGGCCGGCATTCTGCCGTTTCCAGGGACGCCCGATTGCTTTTCCGAAGTTAACCGAAACTCAATCTACGTGGAGGCTCCTTCCGTGTCCCCACCTACCTCTTATTAGGACACACCAACAATTTTTATTTTTTAAATAAATATTCTTTATAAGTACATGACGTAAAATGTATATTGACAAAAACGTTGGTTTGATATAAAATTGGGATAGGTACCAAACTTTTCTTTGTTCATTTACAGTAATTTTAACTATTTCGAAAAAATATCAAATTATATTTTAATTACATCGTTCGTGGATGTTAAGTAACTCATAAATAAATTGGGTGTTTGAAGTACTTGGTTGTTGAATATTTTACGCCATTTTTTCGTTTTGTTTTGTGGCGTTGTTGTTCGGTACAATGAACATAAGTGTTGTAAATAAAGGACTTTAGTGGTTGTTAGATATATTATGTAGAATGGAGTTGACTAAAAAAGATAAAAGAGGAGACAAAATAATTACTTCCTGTCCAACCCCCAAAATAAAAACTGCAAAAATATTTTACCTAGATACTCTTATTAGGTTTTTATTATGTTTAAAATTTTATAATATCATCATCAGCCTGTTTTTGGCCATTGCAGGACATAGGCCTCCCCTCTCCTTCTCCACTCCTCCCGTTCCTGTGCGACTCGCATCCACTGTGGTCCAACAAATCTTTTAATGTCGTCCATCCATCTGTTAGGTGGTCACCATTGTGGTCTCTTGTCGCCTCTCGGTCTCCACTCCACCAGTCTTTTCGTCCATCTATTGTTGGTCATTCTTGATATGTATCCTGCCCATCTCCACATCTGCATGGCTATTCCACATCAGACAGTTTGGTCTGACTGCGTATCCAGTCATTCCACTTCCTGTCTTCTAGTTTTATGGCCAACATTACCCTTTTAATTTTTCTTTGTGCTACACGCATACTTCATAAATAATACCATTAAGTCACCGGATGGTAAGAGAAAATTTTACTATCTTGACACAAATCTGTAGCTGCGCTCCTGAATAATAACTGCAATGTGCAGTCTAGAAAGTCCTCGAAGATAAACGAACTCCAGTCCATCGCCGTTCGGACAAACCAACAGAACAAACGTCAACCGTCTAAATGAATACCATGTCGCGTTTATCGTAGTTTTATTTAGTTCAACCCTTGACATCATTTTTTTTTTTTTTTATTTTATTAAGTTTACAATAACATATACAAAATATAAAACAAACAAACTATATAGAAAAGATTCACAGTAAGACAAAACATATTTACCCTTTACTAGAGTGCAAGCACTCGTGTGTAAAGGAGAACGGCTAAATTATTTATCATGAACGGCTAAATTATTTTTTTAATATATTAATGTAGGTACGAAAGAAAACACAAACGTTGATCATGTAAGTAATCTTTTATTTGAAACCTTTCATTGATAATTGTAAATCCATTATTGAACTGACTGACTTTTGCAATATCCTATTTATAGGTAGATTATATTTGTGTGGCTTTTGAACACACACATAGTATAATCCTATCCTTCTGATAAATAATCAATAAACATATACCCCCAAATATCTATCGCCTCATCAACAGTCATGCATCGTCTCTTACATGCTCGTCTATTGGTCAAGCTTCTTACGTTTCCTTATTTCATATGGTTATACCATCCCTTTCTTCATCAGACGTCCTTCATTCATTCTTCCCGTCCTTCATGATCAACATCATTTAATTTTATGTAAACAAGCTAAAAACGAACAAATAATTCTAGTGCGGTTCAGGGGAGACATCTTTGCGAAATCATTGTCACCTCATGTATAAGAATCGTGGCTTTTGTTGTTTAACAACTAATTTCTCAATAGATGGAGATATAAAGAAGTTTCAGTGTTATTTAGATAGATGGCGATGGTGTTTCAACTTATTTTAGTGTTATTTATATAGATTTATTTATTTTATATTTGGGAAGCAAACAGCTCATTTACAGTTTTGATTATACAATTTAAATGACATAGTCAGAACCAATAAAAGCATTCCATCAATAATAAATTAACAACAATAACAAAAGACAGTTCATACAAAGAAATCAACAAAGAGAAAAAAATAATAATTAAGAAAATTAAAATTAGGTATGGGACTGATAAGAGAAAAGGAGGGATGGGAAGAGGGGGGGATAAGAGCGTATCACCTTCAGTATTTCTTCACGAAACCTTTCATATTTTACACTGAAGCTGTCCACCCCAGCTGAGAACAACGTGTTGTGAGAATCACATATGCGTGGAATAGTAGCATTCTTCCTGCACATTGGTACATACAAAAGTTCAGGTCGGCAAACTGTTCTACCTGGAACATGGATACCTACTAGGTTAACAAGCTCAGACGAGTCGATAGCACCGTTCAGAATTCTATGCAGCAGCGACTGGTCGTGTAAGACTCTTCTACATTCGAGAGTATCGAGTCTGTGATATTTTAATATAATAGATAAATGGCGATGGTGTTTCAACTTATTTTAGTGTTATTTAGAAGATGACGTTGGTGTCCTCAACTTATTTTAGTGTTATTTAGATAGATGGCGATGGTGTTCTCAACTTATTTTTAATCTGAGGGGTTAGGTATTGTGTAACATATAGAATTTTCAAAATTTGGATTGATTTGAATAGTAAGAAAAAGGCATAGTTTGGTGAACGTTTTTGCATTTTTTCTCCAACTTTGGGTCAAAAAACACCGACATAAATTTCAGGTCTACAATTCTTTTTTACCTACTCAAGAGTTTAAAATTTTTGTGTTGGTCAGGGATTATCAGAATTTGATTTTTTTATTTTTATTTGTTTAAAAAAATAAGACCCGTATTTCCAAAAAAAAAAATAATAGTAACTGTATTTCCAAAAAATAATTGTATTTCCAAAAAAAATAAATGTATTTCCAAAAAAATAATTGTATTAAAAAAAAATAACTGTATTTCCAAAAAAAAATGTCGAAAAATTCCGATATAGGTACCTTTTTGTTACATGCAACTGGTTAAATATAATTGAGTTTTTTTACAAATAAAACATGCTTTATACGTATACCTACTCAAGTAGTTCATTTTTTCAAGCTCTCAAAACACTTACCCTATAAATTTTGTATAGAACCTCTATTTTCAACTATGAAGAGCATTATTCTAATGATGTGCCTTGTATAAAACGTGTTGAACAATCAAATTAAATAAATAGAACTACATACGTGTGATCAAGTCTTTGTCTTTTTATTTAAGAAATCCTATGAAATTAATATAATTTGTAAAACATTATTGTTTTTTGTGGATAGGCCATGTATTACGACACAAAGTTCTACTACACACCTTGGAGGAATAGTTTAGGGAACAAATAGCAGATGGCCTTCCCGCCGGGAGTATCCAGAACAGGTGAGCGAGGATATGAAGTTGAAAAGAGTCGCTGAAGAACGAGCGTAGCGGCGGAAGAGATGCATCATTTTGATGACAACTCACTAATCCCAAAACTGAAGAAGATATGACTATAGTTCAGGTAAATGACTTCTCGGGAACATGGTGCGATAGCATTTTTCAAAAATTTTAGCATTTTCAACGTTGATCTTGTTCCCGACTTCTTCGAGGCATGGATCGAGTTTTTGTTTGATCAATGGTCTAGTTTCTTCGTTGACATCCTTGAGTACAACGTCGTATTGGTAGTTGCCATCAGAGTCGATCCATTCAAACTTGGTCATGTAACAAACGACAAAGACGTTTTCATCATAACCACTTTCCCCCCTGCACTCTTCGCGGACTTTAAAGTAATCTGCAGGTCCTAGGTCTGGAGCAAACTGAAAAATAAAACAAATCAGTGGGTTTTACATTAATCACCGATTCACACATACCTATATACTGTGGAATTATTACACACATTCAGGAAGAATATGGAATAGTCTTGGGGCCGAATGCAGAGTCCTACCTAAATACTAACCATGTTTTCATTGCACAGTCGCTCACTTTAGATAGGAGATCACGTGGCTTCCTAACTGGAGGATGCTACCAAGTTTTTGTATGAGAATTGCATTTCAGTGACATATCATTTCAGTGACAGCGCATGCGTGTTGGCATAAACTACAAAACATTTGCGAACTGTCAAAAAGTAAGGTTGATCGCGAAGAACCTAACGAGTCGTTTCATACTAAAATACGAGGCATGTTTTCGATGGATTATGATTTTAGCGACTTCGTCGAATATATATTTGGTAATTTTGTCAAATCAAATCCCACACAGAGCATTCAGCGATCTATACGAAATGCTGGGATTTCAGAAGAATCGTGACATCGAGTTGTCAGTGATTGCTTGGTTACATGCGTTTGTATTGTTACATAATGACAAAAAACATTTTAAATATCAGTATAAAGTCATAGAAAACTATCTGTCTCTTTTTTTCGTACACAATAATGTAAAATTCTACACCATCTACCTTAAGTTTGGCGTAGTATTTAGTTAGTGATGTCTCTGCAACACAATTGCTAACTTAAGAATACTAAATACTCCAGTGAGGTTAGGAGTTAGTATTTAGTATTGAGTTACTTAGGACTGTGCATTCGGGTCATAGTCGTGATATCTATGTTAGTAAACATATTCAAAAAAGGCTTCGAAAATACAACAAGCAACAATAACATATCACATAATTCAACAATGAGGTTCACCACCCATTCTGAATGTAGTGCCTTTTTGGTGGACGAGACTGGTGTTGAGGATACACACACACACACACATGTGTCGTGCTTTCTTTACTAAGATTATGCACAACCGCACTTCTATAGCTGGTTACCCCACCTTGTGGGATATACCGTGATGGCATGATGAAACGTGTTGACAATCAAATTGAAAAAAAAATAGATTCTAGGAATTATTCGTGGGTAACTTAAGAGATAGAATATAAAAAAAAAAACAAAAAACTTTGTGATAAGCACATAATTTTTTTTTGTAATAAACACTTACTTTCTTTATTTATTTATTTTATTTATTTATTTTATTTTTTATTTATTTCTATCCAAAAATATACAGTTTATATGAGATACAAAATATCTTAAGATAATATAAGCTTATTCATACATAGTTAACATACAATGTAAATATAAGTTATCTCATTTCAATAAATATCAATTTACCACTTCACTGGTGCTTACATAGTTGAAGCCATATCTTTTTGTTTGTATCTTTGTTACTAGCCCCCTCACTAGGCATAGCCTGTGCTAAGGTGAGCTAGTTTTATGTTATTGTCTATTACGTTGTTTATTTATAGATACATTTACATATTATATAAGTACATGTACATACATACGCTACGCATTCAAACGTATGCATCTTTCCTTCTAAATACAATATTTCATATTGAGTCATGCACACACAACCAAAAATTGTGGAAATAAATTATTTGTTTCACTTTTTTTCAATTGTCTATTCTGTTGTTTGTAATAGTGCATTTACATTTTATTTGGAAGAATTATTTCCTTAAGGATTTTTTCATCTATTTCATAAACCCATCTTAGTGATAGTTTTTTAAATTCTTTTGCATTACTGATGTTTTTAATATTTGTTGGTAAACTATTGAAAAGTTTTGTTGAAAAATATCGTACACTACGTTGTCCAAAAGTTGTTTTAATATATGGTATATTTAAGGTATTTGTTGTACTTAATCTAGTGTGTTTATATTGTTGTGAGCTAGTATATTGATCTTCTCTTTTTAGCTTGTATATTAGCAGATTTTTTGCATATATTTTTGTAATTGTTGGAACTTTGAATTTAGTAAAAATCTCTTCAGTATTCGTTCGAATAGGTACCTTAAGTATAACTTTTATAATAGCTTTTTGGGCTATGTCTATTTTCTTTATTATTGTTGGCGTTGCACTTCCCCATCCAATAATTCCATATTCCATTATTGAATGACAAAGAGCATAGTATATATTTTTCAAATGTTTTAGGTCAATAACATTTCTGATTGATTTAAAGAAGTATATTAATCTATTCATTTTAGATGTCACGCAGTCAATGTGATAGTCCCATCTCAAGTTTTCATCAAATATAATTCCTAGATATTTTATGCTCTCTGTTCGTTCAATGATCGGGCAGTTACATGTTGGTTGATCACTTAAGTTTTCGGTACAGTAATCATGAATTCTTAGTTTATGTTCGTCACTAGGTTTATTTCGGGAGGTTATGCTGTATGCAATGTATTTTGTTTTGTTTGTATTTAGTGCCAGAGAGTTCCTGTCAAGCCATTTTTTTACTTCTGTCAATTCCGTTTCAGCCATTTTGTATACTTTTTTCCAAGTTTTTTCGTAATAGATGAAAACTGTGTCATCAGCATAACTGATGATATGTCCTTTTGTGGGAATATTGCATAGGTCATTCATATATATAAGAAACAGGATAGGCCCTAATACACTTCCCTGAGGCACACCACAGTTAATTGTTAGGTTTTCGCTTATGTGTTTTCCCACTTTTACACATTGCTTTCTGCATGTCATGTAATTTTTGAGAATTTTTAGCGAAGTATCTTTTACACCAATGTTTTCAAGCTTTTTGAAGAGCAAATTGTGGTCAATGGTATCAAAAGCTTTGGTTAGGTCAATAAAAACTGCAAGACACTTGTTGCTTTTATTATCAACACTATTGTAGTTGAATATTTTTATTATTGCATATGCACAAACATTGGATTTTTTTCCTGTCGGGAGTCAAAGATATTTTTTAACAGATTTTTAATTATCTCAATAGAGACGAAGTTGGAATATTTATTGTAGGAGAACCGGGAAATCAAGGCACCTACAGGGCTTACGACCTGTCATCGGCTGGTTTACGTGATCACTTAAAGTGAAACATCATAAAGTGATCACGTAAACCAGCCGATGACAGGTCGTAAGCCCTGTAGGTGCCTTGATTTCCCGGTTCTCCTACAATAAATATTCCAACTTCGTCTCTATTGAGATAATTAAAAATCTGTTAAAAAACTATTGTAGTTTGTATTTTGTATTTTTTTTAAAGGAAGAATATTTATTTGCAATTAAGTATTTATTTTTAAGCTGTAATAAATATATTATAAGTCGTACATACCGATGCAATAGTTATGAAGGTCCAACAATATATTATCACAAAATACTTCATTGGAATTGTAGGAAGATAACCTCATCAAGTAATATTATCTTGTCTTAAATTTCGATTCAAACTGATTCATGAAACATCATGTCTGTAAAAAAAATCATGTTTAATCAGAACCAGGTACAGTATTATACAGAGAAAGCAGACGCAACGAGTGCATACAATCAGGGGAGCTACAAATTACCAAAACCACATATTTGTAAATAAACAAGATGCCAATGTAATATATGATGGGTTTAGATGGGTCGATGGCAGAGCGGTTAGCGCGCTGGGCTAGTAATCCAGTGGTTGCGAGTTCAAATCCTATCTCGACCGATTTCGTTCACCTATAACACAAGCATTTATATGCTTATTTTAGGGAACGTAGGTAGAGTACTTGTTTAACAAGGACATATTCATTTAAAAAAAAATATTGGGGTAATTTATAATATACTGTATTGCATATATTGCTTCTCGGGAAACTAACAGGTAGGTACAATGTCAAATATTAATTTAACACGCACCCAATAACAAGCTGCCACATTCTGAAGACTCGTAAGATTTGACTGTAAATACAATTGAAAACTCTGTCTCCGCCGGGAATTAAATCCGGGACCTTTCACTCAGGAGTCAAATATCTAACTAACCAAGTCACGTAATCCATCATCTATTCTCAAAATATGTCATGTTTTCACTTTAACAGTTTTAATTGATGATTTCTGAGTAATCCTATGGAAAAAGTCAAAACTTTTAAATATATTGGAAGTCTTCTAACTGATGATATACATACATAATGTAGTACTAACAAAGAACTAAGGTGCCGCTTGGAGACAGCTCGCGCGATGTCTTTCAGAATGTAGACACTGTTTTGCGACGATAGCATAAACCTTAAAATAAGGCAGCACCTGGTGAAGAGCTACATATGATCCATACTTCTACATGGAGTTTAAACCTGCCCCCCTAGACAACATGCCATTCAAGCTAAGCGTTTCACTAAGCGATAGTAAATGTATGGAATTGGTGGCTGTGACGTCACGTCACAGCCACCAATTCCATATATTTACTATCGCTCAGCGAACGCTTAGCTTGAATGGCATGTTGTCTATTCACGTGACGCCACAGCCACCAATTCCATACATTTACTATCGCTTAGCGAGATAACGCTTAGCTTGAATGGCATGTTGTCTATTCACGTGACGCCACAGCCACCAATTCCATACATTTACTATCGCTTAGCGAGATAACGCTTAGCTTGAACGGCATGTTGTCTATTCACGTGACGCCACAGCCACCAATTCCATACATTTACTATCGCTTAGCGAGATAACGCTTAGCTTGAATGGCATGTTGTCTATTCACGTGACGCCACAGCCACCAATTCCATACATTTACTATCGCTTAGCGAGATAACGCTTAGCTTGAATGGCATGTTGTCTATTCACGTGACGCCACAGCCACCAATTCCATACATTTACTATCGCTTAGCGAGATAACGCTTAGCTTGAATGGCATGTTGTCTATTCACGTCACGCCACAGCCACCAATTCCATACATTTACAATCGCTTAGCGAGATAACGCTTAGCTTGAATGGCATGTTGTCTAGGGGGGCTGGACCATAAATGTCAGAGGACTTGGAAATGTGGCTGCATCGCCGCATGCTGAAAATTTTCTGGGTCGATAAAATATCAAATGTGGAGGTACTCAGGAGAGCAAATGTCGAGCGCGATAGTATAGTTGACACAATAAAGCCACGAATTTATCAAAAGGGCATGTCATTACTATAGTGTCAATCTCTCGGGCAGTATCCCATATTCAGATATATTCACTGCTAGTCATGATTGCTACAAGAATTCTTTATATAGATGCATAGCGGCGTAAACCTGTTTATTGTCAAAAAATTTAATTTGTGTAATTATTTTGATTTTTGTTTGATTCTGTTACTTTTCACAACAGTAACAAGTTAGGTCCTTCTCCCTTCCTTTTTCCTTCCCTTCCTTTCCCGTCACGGGCAAATGTGTGAAATATATGAATATATTATAATTTTAAGTATATTTATATTTATTTTTTGTTGTATTGTAGGTACATAGGTACTTCTTTGATTATTTAATATACATCAATTGTGGATAAAAGTAATTGGTCTGTCTTTTTTTATTTCATAGTGTATTTTCTGTGTTTATCTTATAAGACTGTATTTGTCCCTTAAATATATAAATAAATAAAAGGTTTTATATTTGGGTCACGTTCTTTACTTTCGCCAACGTGGTGGGAAAATACCAACTTTCAAAAAAAAAAATAATCTGGCAGAAAATCATTCTATTTGCGTGGAATGCCATGCAAATTCAAGAAGAAGAAGATGAAGTCGAAGGCACCCGAAGCCACTTAATGGCGATGCAGCCCTGTAAAACATTATACCTACCTACAATTAACTAGACACTAGTATCAAGTAATAAGAGAAATTATGTAACAAACAATCTAATAACGTCGCTAACCAATAATCAATAGACAAATAGACATGGCATAAACAAAATGTCTAGGTACACACCGCCACCATAGACATAAAATATATATACCTAGACGGCGTACCTGATAATTAAAGTGAGTTTAAAATTTTCGCGCGCTTTATTTCTTGGCTGGCAATAAATTGTGGTTTTTCATACATTTTTCCATAACTTTTCCGTTTTTTTCAATAATATTTCGAATTGGTGATTTTTATTTAGTAAAAGTGGACATATTTATCAAATAACGGATATTATTTATTGTTTTCATAAATTTGTTTGTTTTTTTTCGTGTTAATTTATAAATTATATCACTTTTTGTAAAATGTGTGAAGTTTCTTTTTTGTGTGAAAGCAAACTTTGAAACTTTTAAAGTTTAATAAATAAAATTATATACGATATTTTTTTACTGGCGATATTTTAGATTGTTTACGATCGATATTCATAGTAATAGTTTATTTTGGTGCGTGATATTGTGTTTTATTTAAAGTGCCCGTTTCATGTTCTGGATATCGACAGACAAAACAAAGGAGATAATATACAAATGCACAGCTAATCATTTTGGTATTTTGAAATTGAAAAATATGAAATAAAACAGATATAGGTTAAGTTAAGATGAAATAATTTTAATATTAATTCATAATTAAACTGATTAACTAGGATTTAACTGTTGTTTCTTGGGATGTCAAGAAACAACAGTTGTTGTTTCGTTTCAGAGCTCAATATTTAAATAAGTACATACATACCATCACAAATGGTAACCAGCGACGGGTATGCAATACCTTATAAAAGGAAGCACCACATACCTATAATGGCAGATTTTATAATTACTACAAAGCATATACCTATTCACTCACTGTTAAAAATTCAATCTAAATAAATTAAATCACTTAGAATGTTTTTATCAAATGAGATATGTAAAACGGTTAAAAACTAAAAATTATTTAGAAAGGAATGCAGGAAGGGGCTGCCGAAGGAAAAATCTGTGACATACAAATCGCTTAATCATTTATCTGATTTTTGCGTAGCTACTCGATGTGTTTTCGTAATATTTCGCAACTTATACTATTATAAAGTTAATAAAGAAAATATTGGTAAGGCTAAATTAAAATATAACAAACCGTAATTGAGATTATTGAATACAAAATCACTGAAATTCTTAATGATCCTAGACATTACTAAAATGTTAATATACCTATCAATAATTACACTGTAAACCGCCCATTATTTTAGCCTAATATTTTTGAAAACTTCCTAGATAACTGTTTTTTATAACTTTGTTATCGCATATAACAAAGAAGAGCGTTGATAAAGGTGTTTACATGCCGGCTAGTCAATACAATAATTAAATATGGTGGAGACGAAAGAACGTGTTGAGCGTATAAAATAAAACAATGCTTAAATTGACAGAAATACACGCGTAATAGTAATTATCGGTTAATAAAAATTGCTGTAAAATTAAAAAGAAAATAAATTAGAAAAACCAGTGATGACGGCCGCTGAAAAGAATTATTAAATACAGGAAATACACGTGGAACAGAGAATAATAGTGCTGAAAAGAATAGTCAAATACATGAAATGCACGTGTAATATTGATGACAATTTTGCTAAAATGAATTACGAAACGAAACGTTCAGAGCAAAGAAAACAAATAATAATAAATCAGAAAGATCTTACCAACCGCTGCTCTCGTTCCGGGTCTATAGATGAAACACTTACACTACATAATATCACTTTTTATTAATTGAAAATAACTTAAAACTATCTTAAATTCACCCCTCGTTGGATATATGGACCTGAAACACACTTATTCACTATTATACGATTATTTAAGTTATGTTTATTCTTAAAAGTTATTTTTAATAGTAACTTAAACTATCTTAAATTCACCCCTCGTTGGTTATGTATGGACCTGAAACACACTTATGCACTACCATGCAAATATGAAATTTAATGCTGAGTTTCAAGCAGACGCCTCGCAGAGATAAGATTTTCTCTTTCAACGTTCGCGGTCTACGTTTGTTTTAAAAAATATATATAAGTTATCTTTCGTACGCGTGAGTTAAAATTCGTATATCCCGACCAAGCGTCCACTCAAATACTGATTCAAACCAGCTATCGCGTCCACCGCTGGAGACGGGGGGGGGGAGGAGCTACCCCACCGCGCGGCGGGGCGCGTTCTACCATCTACCAATAGGAAGCCTCCATTTCACCTACCAAGTTAGAAAGTATAAAGTTCCAGGAATATGCATTGAATATAAAATTATTAGAAATGACATATTTACAAAATATAAGCATTGTTTAAACACATTAAGGACCCAAAGACCCGTTAATATGATAAAACCATTATAAGAGAAAGTTTTCCAAGAATCAAGGTATTTTGTTGAAACAAAATAATAGATGTCTGGCTTCTATGCTACCATAACCCATGGTAATATTTTGATCATAATACCTATGTATATATCAATCGGCCCTCTTTTTTGATCAAGATATACCATGTGAAGACCAAAGAAACCAAACATCATGTAAGTAGACAAAACTATTATGCCGGAGCTGAACGAATCTCATCGGCATGAACTTTAACAGGCTTCCCGCGACGTTCTACCCAGTAAACGTGTCCTCTTCCGATGGGCAATAAGATCCGATGCGGACCACTCCATTTAGGAGCAAATCCAGCGTGAAAACCGGTATTCATATCAGACTGAGGGTGTTCTCTAATTAATACAGCCTGCCCTATATCGTATTTCGAAACCGTATCATTATCAGGTGCGTAACGTTGTCGATATTCCTCCTGAGACGCTCGTATTTCGTTATCTAACTGGGTACGCTCACGTGCTCCCGCTGTTGGGATGATATCTCCATCGGGAGAATGAATCATCCATTCACCTGGACGGGGAATGTCGTAACCTAATAATGCCGTGCTAGGAGATACGCCTGTTGACTCATTACGACGACCACGTAACGCATATAAAATAGTCGGTAAATGTTCATCCCAACGATTATGAGGTTGACCTTGTAAATAAATACGCAACGCTTTCTTTATTTCTTGGTTTCTACGTTCCGTAATATTCGCTCGTGGATGGTACACTGCCGTTGTCCAGTGCAAACATTGCCATCTATCTAGTGCGCTGGTCCACAAACGATTCTTAAAATTAGTGGCATTATCCGACAAGATCGCTTTTGGATATCCGTAACGAGAGAATACGTCATCTTCTAATATTTTAATTATAATCGGAGCTCTACTCGATCGTACCGCAAACGCTTCCACCCATCGTGTATATAAATCCGTAACTACTACAATAAAACGCTTGCCGTGTGTGGATATAGGATAGGGTCCCATCAAATCGACTGCGCATACGTCAAATGGTTTCTGTACGTGAGTATTACCTAATGGGGCCGCAGGACGAGTCGGTACGGCTCTCGATAGAGCACACGTCATACACGCTCTCACATATTGCTCAACGTCAGTACGCATGTTCGGCCAAAAGAAATGGCGTGCCGCAGCCCGAGTCGTTTCTTTAGCTCCGGGATGACCTGCCACACGATTATCATGATACGTAGATATAACCTTCAAAACCATCGATCGGGGTACAAATAAACGCATATCATCATCCGCAAATTTTCTCCAAAGATAATCACCTAATAACGCATAATCACGTAAATATTGTTGTTCGTGACGTGCCGTCGATGTATTTGGTCGAGATAATAAGATACGCAACCTATTTATACGTCGTTGTACGTCGGTATCTCTTTTCTGTCGTAACCGTATTTCTTCCGCAAGACTTACATCTACTACCTCAACATCGTCGGATGACTCAACCGCGTCCGGCTGGTCCTCCGTCACCGCATCATCTTCCGTTTGATGTACTTGTGCCGTTATCTCATTCGTTTCCGTTGATGGGTACATCATGCGACTTAAATCTTTTGTGTCTGCCTCCGTTACTATTGGGGACGGTTCGGGATTTCGGGATAACGCATCAGGGAGTTCATTTTTACGACCGGGACAATGTTCAACTGTAAAATCAAATTCCTGTAAGAGGAGTGCCCATCTGATGAGCTTTGCCCTATCATTTTTCGCCGTATTCAACCACGTTAATGCTTTATTATCCGTGCGTAGCTTAAACGATCGTCCTTCTAAATACGGACGATATCTTTTAATGGCCCATACGGCCGCAAACGCTTCCTGCTCATTCGAATGCCATTTTTGTTCGGCCGGTGAAAAACGCATACTCGCATATGATATAACATCCCGTTCTCCGTCAGAGCGTGGATGATATAATACGGCCGCAATACCTAACTTACTCGCGTCTGTTTGTAAAATGAATTCGCGATTAAAATCGGGTCGTGACAATTTTAACGGTTGTGACATAGCCAACTTAATATTACGCATAGCGGTATCGGCTTGGCTATTCCACCGATACGGCCGATTAACTTTTAATAAATCGGTTAACGGAGCAGCAATCTCAGAGAATCGCGGTACATACTCTCGTAACCAATTACACAGTCCTAAGAAGCCACGTAGTTCTTTACGAGTTCGCGGAGCTGGTGCAGAGAAAATCTCCTTGCAATGAGACATTTGAGGATAATTTCCTTCCGCAGTAACAACATGTCCCAAATACTCTATTTCTGACGTGGCTAATTTACATTTATCAGGCGAGCATCTCAACCCGAACTGATCTAACCTTTCAAAAACCAGTCTTAAGTGATGAAGATGACTCTCCCAGTCAGAAGAATAGATTACAATATCGTCTATATATACAATACAAAATTCTCTTAAATAACCGGCTAGAACCTGCTGACACATCGCTTTCTGAAAGCAGCTCGGGGCTCCCTTAAGTCCGAAGGGCATAACCTTAAATTGATATAACGCACCGTCAGGAGTAGAAAATGCCGTATATGGTTTAGAAGCAGGATCGAGAGGCACTTGCCAATACCCCTTTGTTAAATCTAACGTGGAAAATATCTTTGCGTTTCCGAGATCCTTTAATGTTTCGTGGATGACCGGTAAAGTGGAGACCTCGCCCTCAGTGACGTCATTTAACCGACGGAAGTCTACACAGATACGATAATCATTATCTCCCTTTTTCGGAGCCATCACGATAGGAAAACAATACGGAGATCTACTCGCTTCGATTACGTCATCAGTTAACATTTCTTCGATTTGTTTATGTAAATTACGTTTCTTAGCGTCTGATAAACGGTACGGTGGGATACGAATGGGTGTCTCATCTTTCAGCCGGATAACGTGCGGCTGCAAGCGAGCAGGGCCTGCATATGGGGTAAATAAAGCATTAAATTCTCGCAATATTTTATGTAATTCATTTTTTTTCGCATTAGATAAGTCGTTCGTAATATTTGGTAACTGTACGTTAGTTAAATTTGGTTGACGCTTCGTCGAATGAAAATATGCCGTAATCCTTTCCTTCTTGCCGAAATACAATGCTCCACGAATAAAATCAATCACGCCGTGTTCCGCTATTAGCCAATCTATACCTAATATTACGTCATCTCGTAGGCCGTCGACTACTAAAAATTCATTTTTCATCCTAACGTCTGCTATCGAGCAGTCTATTTCCGCTTTCGCTACTACCGTCATTTTGGCCGAAGCATGTGCAAGATTTAAACTCTTTACATCACAAAATTTTCTTCTATACTCGTGTACTAAATCTGCACGAATTAAACTGTGAGAGGCGGCAGAGTCTACTAACGCTACATAGAGACGATCCTCGATCGTCACGCTTATCCGTGGGAGGCTAACTTTACCAATCGCACATACACCGTCTACTTTATGTTCTAGTTCGCAAATTCCGTCACTGTACTCCTCTTCGTACCTACTCATCATTTTCGCCATCTCATTACTACCCAGCGCAACTACTGTCGTACCTAATTCGTGATCTGGCGCGACAACCGGTTTCCTCTCTTCGAACTTCTCTGACGCAACTACCAGCTTCTCAACATCCGATGTACCTGACGCAACTATCAAATCCCTATCGTTCAACACATCTACCAACTCTACCTCCGACGCGAATTTCGAACTATCTCGTATGTAACCTGCCTTCTCATTATTAGCCTCCGCGGTTTCAATACTCTCCTCATCATCTTCTCTATGCACATCAGCCTCTACCACCATCTCAGTAAAACCTACAGAGTTTTGATCGCCTATTTCTACCATTACTTCATCAACAGATTCAATCTTCTCATTATTAGCCTCCACGGTCTCAAGGCTATCCTCGTCATCATCCTCTCTATGCACATCAGCTTCTACCACCATCACAGTAAAACCTACAGATTTTTGATCGTCTCTTTCTACAATTACTTCATCAACAGACTCAATCATATTAATAGCATTCTCATTATCAGTACAGGGCGCCAGTTCCACGTTTGTTAACCTGGTGGAACGCAGGTTTAATTTTTTCGGGAGCCCGCGACAGGTCGAGGTCCGTAATTTGTGTTCCTGTCGGGGCGGCGAGCGTTTCCCGATGCCGATGCGATAAACTCGTTTCTTTCCACGCAATCTTTATTAAAATGACGACCAGGGCAAAATTGACATTTTGGTAACTGTTTTCTGTTATTTACTGGGCTATTATTATTAGGGCGCGAATCCGCATTACGGTTGTTTGGACGTATATTATAATTATCCTGCCGGTACGTTGAGGTATTATAGTTATTACCGCTTTCGCACGAATTGTCACGTTGGGTATTCCTATTTTCATGATTACGTTCGGCAACTGGCTGAAACAACGTTTGTCGGGGGAAATCAATCATCATAACTTTTTCTTTAAGCGACGTGAACGTAAAATTTCCGAAAATCACTCCAACGTCTAAAATACTGCGATACGTGTCTCTCATCAGATATATTAAGTCAGCACATGTAGCATCCGACGGAGCCGTTCCAAAGAGCCGCATATGAACCGCTTCCTTCCGCTTAAGGAATGCGATTCCACCCTCATCCGCACGCTGACGGTCACCATAATAATTAGCCATAAGCGAAGACCGGGCAACGTCTATTCCGTATCTACCAATTAAAAAACCTTTGAATTCATCCCATGTCCATTTACCCTGCGCATGAGGAGACCACCAACGCTTGGCTTCTCCTCGCAACCTCTGAGACGCACGGCCGACCATTGACGCAGGAGAACAAAACATGTGGCCGAAAAACGCTTCGCATGCCGTGATAAATAAAACAGGGTCTTCTTCTGGAAGACCGCTGAACGTATCTTCCAGTTCGCGACGTTGTAAATATGGGAATAAATGTTCAATTCCCGGGCTATCGTTTCTTGGGGGTTCTGGAAAATCGCGGCTAACATTATCATTTGTTCTTGCCCTAGTAACCCGTCTACTATCTCCTCCGCCGCCATCGTTTTCGCGCTCTACTACTCCGAAAATAAGATATTTGAATAAACGAAAAATAAGTTGAAATAACATTTTTTTTTGTTAATACGAGAAAAAAACAAACGAAAAGTAAACGCTCAAAACCTCAGGGTGGTTCGATAAAAACTACTGTTTTTAAAAATGGCTACACGTTGGATAGCGCCAAATTGTTATCGCATATAACAAAGAAGAGCGTTGATAAAGGTGTTTACATGCCGGCTAGTCAATACAATAATTAAATATGGTGGAGACGAAAGAACGTGTTGAGCGTATAAAATAAAACAATGCTTAAATTGACAGAAATACACGCGTAATAGTAATTATCGGTTAATAAAAATTGCTGTAAAATTAAAAAGAAAATAAATTAGAAAAACCAGTGATGACGGCCGCTGAAAAGAATTATTAAATACAGGAAATACACGTGGAACAGAGAATAATAGTGCTGAAAAGAATAGTCAAATACATGAAATGCACGTGTAATATTGATGACAATTTTGCTAAAATGAATTACGAAACGAAACGTTCAGAGCAAAGAAAACAAATAATAATAAATCAGAAAGATCTTACCAACCGCTGCTCTCGTTCCGGGTCTATAGATGAAACACTTACACTACATAATATCACTTTTTATTAATTGAAAATAACTTAAAACTATCTTAAATTCACCCCTCGTTGGATATATGGACCTGAAACACACTTATTCACTATTATACGATTATTTAAGTTATGTTTATTCTTAAAAGTTATTTTTAATAGTAACTTAAACTATCTTAAATTCACCCCTCGTTGGTTATGTATGGACCTGAAACACACTTATGCACTACCATGCAAATATGAAATTTAATGCTGAGTTTCAAGCAGACGCCTCGCAGAGATAAGATTTTCTCTTTCAACGTTCGCGGTCTACGTTTGTTTTAAAAAATATATATAAGTTATCTTTCGTACGCGTGAGTTAAAATTCGTATATCCCGACCAAGCGTCCACTCAAATACTGATTCAAACCAGCTATCGCGTCCACCGCTGGAGACGGGGGGGGGGAGGAGCTACCCCACCGCGCGGCGGGGCGCGTTCTACCATCTACCAATAGGAAGCCTCCATTTCACCTACCAAGTTAGAAAGTATAAAGTTCCAGGAATATGCATTGAATATAAAATTATTAGAAATGACATATTTACAAAATATAAGCATTGTTTAAACACATTAAGGACCCAAAGACCCGTTAATATGATAAAACCATTATAAGAGAAAGTTTTCCAAGAATCAAGGTATTTTGTTGAAACAAAATAATAGATGTCTGGCTTCTATGCTACCATAACCCATGGTAATATTTTGATCATAATACCTATGTATATATCAACTTTGATGTACAAACTAGTTTTTTTTCGACAAATAAATCCGAAAACTATTCATATAAGTCGTTATTCTTTATACAAAAACAATGTTTTCTGCCAACCAAACGTCAAAAGTCCCGCGGAAAAATGACTCACATTCGATTCATACAAAATTTGCTAACTACGACATCTAGTATATTGGGTATATGAAAACCTATGACCGCCACCAATAGTTGATGGCAATCAATGTAATGTTCCCATTTGAATATTTTCATAATGGTTTGGAATGAAAATTGAAACAGTACTATATCAAAAAAGTACAATATGTTGTTAACAAAGAGATTCAAATTTCGAATAGCAAATACTAGGTACTGCTATTATATATTAATGTGTCATCAATGTAGGTACATATACGTTTGTTTATTTAAAAAAATCATTGAATCGTGATTGAATCACGGTTCAACTGAAACCATATTTATAAAAATATGAGTTCAGTTGTAGCTCAATTTATCTCGACTTTGAAATCTCTATTAATAATAATAATAATATTCATTTATTTTCCATAACAAGATACATACAGGAACTAAGGTTTTTTGAACATGCAATTTATGATTTATTGTGTATAAAATAAAAAAAAATAATATAAAATAAAATAGTTGTTGGGAAGTACCATGTGTTTTTAGTTCCTCCAATAAATCTTTGTCTATCTAACTAGGAGTAATTCTTGTTTTAAGTAAGGACAATTTTATCACAATTTTAATAACAAGTCCACTTCTAGCTACATGATTGAAATATTGAAATTAAAAAAGAAGAATTATACTCATAGTAAGTAATGCAAAAATATCCCAATTTGAAAGCAATCAATAAACAAATAAATAAGTGAACACTTCATAGCAATGAAAGAAATTAATAAAGCAACCAATAACAAATCATAGGTCAACAAACAAATCAGTATACAATAGTATAATACAAGTAATAAGTAAACACATTATAGCATTAAAAAAAAAAAATAAGCAATCAATAAACCTTCATTGGTCAACAAAACAATTCAATATGCAATAATTATAATACAAATAAAAAGCAAACAATTTAAACAATGAGATAACAATATGATAAATTAGTATAAGTAAAAGTCCTTAGGCAATGAAAATGATTTCATACGACAACACCAATCTTAGGACAACACCGATTTTAGATTTGTTAAGTTGGTTGTCATGACCGCGTAACACTATGCGCAGCATGGAACATTGTGCGCGCCACACGATAGTCCTGTCAAACTCTAACTATTGCACTTATTGGCATTCGATAATTTTGTTTGAAATCAACGTCAATCGAAAATTCAACGGATTAAATCGTAATTATATATATTTTCTCATATCTTGTGGTCATAGGTACCTACCTACTTCAAAATTGTGAAATGGCAAGTTGAATCAATGTTAATCTACCCCTTCGCCGTTTCAATTTGACGTTTGTGTTGAATTACGGTTCAACTCTTGAGCCATGTATATAAAAAAATAATAAATGTGAACAAATTTGGGTTCAACCGCTGTTCAATATTTAAACCACGTTTATAAATAACACATATATGTTAGCGGAGGCTTTCATTGTGATTAGAGAGAATTGAAGAAAAATGCGCCAACTTGGTTTACAAAAGAAAAAAATAATATAGGTAGTCGCTGCTCCTCCCAACATTTTATATCTACGATCAAAAGTAACGATTTATTAATTTATTTTTATAAAAAAACTTGTTTCTCGAACCACAGACCTAAAAATTATAGACACGATATAAACCAAATTTCCAGGTTGGTGATGCGGGGATTTGCTGGTTCATAGTTTTTATTGATAAATTTGATATTGGTATTTGTTTTTATGAGAAATAATTATGCACTGCAGTTCGATAAATATGACACCTCGTATATAAGCAAAAAGGAAACAATGCACTTACCTTTAATTGGCTGGCAGATCCTTGGGCAGAGGGCACTCTTCTCCTGCAGTGAAAGCGGGCGTTGAAGATTTATGAAGCGGTTGTAGCGGATAAAAAACTGTTAAAATGTTTATGAACTGCGATGTTATTGTAAACGATAGCGGTGAAGATTTTGCGGTGAAAGTAGCGGTTGGAAAGTAAGCGGATTTAATCAATTTAGCGGCGAAAAGCGGCAGTCACACAGATGCGAACAAAATATAGATGCGTACTCTGCGAATGACAGGCGGGAAGTCTGTTGTTTTTAGTGTTGCCAAATTACAGGCGCGAATATTGGCAATATCTTGTAAGTAGGCGAATATTTTTCAAAGCGGTAATAGAAGTAGTGATGAGTGCGGATGATGACGATGAATCCTAGAAGAAGCCTCTTGATTGCCAATGGCCACTGGCTTAGTGCATTACTTCTTCCGGCGATACACAAAGGCATCACAATTCATCGAAAGCAGTGCATTTTATTTTATTTTTATAGCAATTAAAATAAATAAATGGCGCGAACACTGGTATTTACACACACAATATTAATATGTGTTCGAATATTTTCGGAATGAAAATTGAACCAGTACTCAATACCAATATTAAAAAGTGGATATACGTTGTTAACAAAGGGATTTAATTTTGGAAAACTAAATACTTTTGCCGTTATATAAATGTGTCATTAATATCCGATTTATATTTAAACATAATGTATTTATGATACCCCTGTTTCACCTCACTTTATGTAGGTACCAATGCCCTGGCCTGTAGCCGTAGGTTATATCAGATCTGTATGTTTATTACTCTGTGGTACCTTTATGTGAATTTAATCGTATTTTTTTCATAATTACAATAAATTATAATTTACACTGCAACTTATGCGTCGACGACTGTCAATTCTTGGTAAGACATCATAGCTATTAAAAAACGAGTGGGTTGTGACCAACACTTAACTCTCCACTACTTAGTATAAGTGGATTTTTTTTCTTTTTGACAGATTGACAATCCCAGAATACATTTTTATGAATCTTGTTTCTTTTTTTATGACATATTTTTAACATCTCAATAGAGAGGAAGTTGGAATATTATAGGAGAACCGTAAAATCAAAGTAGGTACTTACAGGGCTTACGACCTGCCATCGGCTGGTTTATGCGATCATTTTATGCGCTTGCGCAACGTTCCCATTTATGCTTTTTTATTGAGTTCCCAATCAATCTATTTTTTGAAATTTCTTTAAATGTTATTTATCAAAATCTTTTCACTAAGCTAAAATATCATCGCCATCTATGGAGTGGCGACTTTTTGTGACGCTATCTATTGAGAAATTGGTTTGAAACAATGAAAGCAACAATGCTTTCGCATAAATTTTACCCCTGAACCGCGCCAGAATAAGTTTATTTTTGGCTTGTTTACATATACCTACTGATACCCAATGATTTCTTTTCGGGTTTTAAAATAAAATGTTCACATATAACCTCACCCATTGGGATACATTAAAACATGTCAATTATTTGAAATCATGGTCTGACCCTAAATAAATGTCAAGTGTCAATGCACAAACGTCACACTGCACGATTATAAATACCTAAATTATGTTAAGAGCATAGAATAATAAAATTCAGTCAGATAAAATAAAATTAGAACGACACAAATTGAAATTAATGTAAATTCTGGACGTCACAAATTATGGTGTTATAAATAATAACAACATAATAACTTTGTATAACATCACTTTATTTGACAACAGTCGACATGTTTCAGAACATCGTTCTTGACACATGTTGACTGTTGTCAAATAAAGTGGTGTTATACAAAGTTATTATGTATGTTGTTATTATTTATTAATGATGGAGCCACAAAGTCATTTCGCATTAGATTAAGTATGTGACATGCTGTTATAGTTCAATAATAAAATAAACAGAAATTCGAATAATAAACACAGTCGAAATATTGTCACCAAAAGACTGTCACAAACATATTATTCTTGTTTTCTTGCGCACCACACAATATTTTTTTTCATGGCCATGAGCGTGCTGATAAACCTTCAATGCCGGAATGGACCGTCATCGATGGGAAAAGGGGGCAGGCTATAGGCGAAAGCAACCTCGGGTCCCGAAAAACCGGCAGATGCCGGTTGAATGACTGTCGGGAGCGAAACGGCGGCTAGGCTAGTCTCAAAGAGATGCAGGCCATTGCTCCAGGGTCCAGCGCGACCCAACAGCGCTTGGAGCACTTTCCAAACTCAACATCCGCCACGATACAGGGAAGGTGATCATTTCGGCACTCCAGGCGTCAAGTCCATATATAGCTGCTGATGTGGAGCGAGCCATATCATGGTTTGGGGCTATCCTGGCCACGAGGAATGCGGACATCCATCCCTCGGACGTTCGGTGAGCGCGGTCGGTGTTGACACGACGCGTGTATATTTCTGACTGTCACAATTATAACACACTTTTTTGTAGCTGTCAGAATTTTATTGCAGGAATAATATATTTTTCTCTTTTGACGTTTAACACATTGTCTATTTTTTATTTTTGTTGGTTGCTTGTGGTGAGCTGGTATGGCGCCGAATTAAAATAAAAGAAAACGCGTACAGGAGAGATCGCGTCAATGTATTAATTTATACGTATATCGAATTTTATTACCTATAGTTGTAAATATGCAATGTTTGTGTAGGTATATGAGTACACGCAACATTGTGTATACATCGCTATAATACGCAAAATAGCCAAAATGAAACTCTAATATACACACTCGACATGAGCACCTAGTTAAAAATATAAAAAAAATTGCGGAACCATATAGCTCTCCATTACAACTTGTTTAGTAGAGAGTAAAAATGTAAACAAAACTGCATAAACCTTCATCGATTTGACAAATTGAGAATAATAAGTTATACCTATATTGGTATAACAATTTTCAGCAATTTAAGTGCTAAGTGATAACAAAGATTATGTGGTAATAGTATAGATAATGAATATAAGTGGTGGGGCCATCACCAATCACCACCAAGATACAGGAACTTACATTTATTAAGCAAACGATACTGCTACCGCCCTCTAACTTTTAATTTCAGAATTTTTATAACGTTCTTAAAGCATAAAACAAAAGGTTATTATATTGTGCCAGCCTTTTTGTACAGAGGCACAGAAGAGAAAAACATATATTATCGAACTCCCTTTACGTACATATAGGTATAGATATAAATACGAAATTGTATTTTTTTTAATTTGCCTATATTTGTATTATTTAATGAAAAAAATATTGGTTGAAAAAGTAGCACACGACATTGATTATAAAAATGAAAGTGCAAATGGTCAGAATTATTACACAACACTTCGATGTTCTCATTTTATAATACATGAAAAACAATTTTAATTCATTTATACCTACTAGAAATATTATTTCTGAAACTTTCTCGGCTCTTTTTAAACTGAATAATATAAAGTTGATAATGCAATTCTACATACCCAAAAATCAATCCAAAGTAAGCCAATATGCAAACAGGTATTATTTTTAATAATTTCAATAAATTTGTCTTTATGTTGTTTTTATTTAAATATCGGTAAGCGGTAAAATGTGAAACAAAATTAATAGACTTGACGGGCGGGATTTTGACTCATTAATTTGTTTCTTGAAGTTGGCGTCCTGAAAATACCGCAATCGCATCTGTCATTAGGCAATTTTTTCCAATTTAATATTTTACGTGGTCTATCGTTGTTTTTCAGCTATCAGTTTGTAAACACTCCGCGTTAAATATTTTGTGATTTTTTTTTAAATAATAAGCCGTCCATGTCGATATTTGGCGTACTTAGAAATTCGCGATTGATGTTGCTTACATAGTGACAGGTTGCTGTGTGGATATTCATATTTTGAAGGTCTAAAGTCAATGGCATTTACTTCCACATTGCCTTGTTCAAAACAAATAATGTGTTAAATTTACTGCATCAATTTTTGCTGTTTAGTTTGTGCATAATAATTAGTATATGCATTTTTCGCCTATGGTTCATTGTTCTTCGGAAGATCTCGACTATCCGAAATATCAGGTCCTATTTTATTGCACAATGGATATAATAACAACTTTAGTTGTTGTTGGTTTGGTGATATTTTTATTATTTACATTTTGTGGATGGTGCTGTAGAAAACAGAGTTCGGAAACCACTTTCACAAGTAAGTATTTTTATTGTTGATCAAGTATTCCTTATCAATGTTATCATCTGTAAAAATGTTCGAGATATTCTTTGCTCTGAACTTTTTGATGTTTACTCAGGTACAATTAGGGGCAAATAACTTGAGAATGTCACGTGGGGTGCGCAGAGTGTAAAATTGTGTGTTTTGCTTGGTTGGTATATGTGTAAACCGCTCCCCTTTATGTCGAAAATTCTTCAGTTATTTTCTGGAAAGTATTCTATGTCACATATTAATTTAACACGCATTCAATAACATGTTGACACATTCCGAAGACATGATATTTATGGTCTCACAGATCCAGACTAAAAACACAAAAACTGTGAATCGAACTCGCATCTTTGGCTCAGAAGTCACCCAACTAACTAACAACTACGAAGGTCAACACCACAGTGTGTATATGATGACAAAATAGTGTTTATTTGATGGCAAAATATAATTTTCAAATAAAATGTTGGTTCATCATCTTACTTTTGAAAACAATTATGCCTTGTTCAAACCATTTAAGTGTTTAGTCAAGTGGCAAGTAGATAGTGACAGTTTACACTACAGACAGTCAAGTGGCATTTCTGTCGTCGCAGTGAAAGGACAACATCAATAATTAATACTAGTTGCATGTAACACATGAGATCCAACTGTCGATAGCGATAGTATGTATAGTTGAAGAATAAAAATCAAACTATAAACCCATAAATCCAAATTATTGAAAATTTTAACACATGTTGGTATGTATGTCAATATAGGACAGTATGGAGGTCAGTCCTCTTTTCCTACCTGGAATATGAAAACAGCATGATGGTTCTGTATGTATGTTTGGAGATTAAGTACCTATCAAACTATTAAGTCTTCTTACATATTGTGTATAGGCGACTGCCCTACAAATTGTATGAAGCAATGTCGTCACTACATTCCATTTTTATAAAAATTGTTAAAAAAAGTTTGAGATGTGCTAATACCATGTTAATATTTTTTATAGAAAATTAAATTATCTAGTTGGGGTGTTTCGGCTTTTTTCGATATTTTAAAAAAAAATTAAAATATAAGCAGTTTAACTCATAAATTTATCATACAAAAAATATTTTTCTTAATAAAAAATGTTTGAGAAACCCTGGAATTTTTTTGAATAAACTAATTTGAGATTTTGTATTTTTCTATGCTTATACCAATTTTCAGCGTTTTAGCTTTTATGGTTTCTGAGATATATGGAAAAATAAATTAAAAATTCAAAAGTTGATAACCCCTGACTGAAACAAAAATTCAAAATTCTGAGTATAAAAGTTTTGTAGGCCTATAACTGTTTATATATTCTGAAATTTTGGGCTTTGTAAATTGAGCGGATCAAAAGTTATAAGGGGGGGACGGACACACACACAGACACACACACAGACACACACACACACACACACACACACAGACACACAGACACACGAAATGTTCTACTCCGAATTCTGAGTAAATCCGTGTATGGAACATATATGCTGCGAAGCCTCTAAGTTGGTGTTTTTTGACTTCAAAGATGGAAAAGCCGTGAAAAAAGTAGACCTCTCCATACAATTCTCGCGTATTCTGGCTTGATACATTGTCGATATGTTAAGAGAACAAAGTTCTCCTGAACAAATCGACAGTTGGATTATACAATAAATACTATTTTGTCTCCTTCTACTTGCATTGTACTATTTGCACGTAGCAAGTAGCACTGTGCGGGATGATGATCGGGCGTGCTAGGTGTGTTACTTGAACATATTTGTTTCACTTGTGAGACAGCTTGCAAACCGCTACTGTCCGGGCTATTTACACTACTTAACTTTATCAAACATGTTTAGTGATTTACAATTTAAAGAAGGCATTATAGATAAAGTTTTTTATATGATTGTGTTCAACATAGATAGGTACAAATCACTCGTTTGTGAGAACAACGGTAAGTCTAAAATCAGATTTTTGACTTAATAATACAGAAATGTTGTGTTAATCAATATTCATGTCGTCTCCAATTCTTAGTACAATATCTCTATAAGTGCGAAAGAAACAGCACATGTGTCGTTGTTTCACTGTCATATATTCACTGTAATATTCATGTTGTCACCAATTCTCAGTACAATATCTCTCTAAGTGCAAAAGAAACAGCACATGTGTCGTTGTTTCACTGTCATATATTCACTGTAATATTCATGTTGTCACCAATTCTCAGTACAATATCTCTCTAAGTGCAAAAGAAACAGCACATGCGTCGTTGTTTCACTGTCATATATTCACTGTAATATTCATGTTGTCACCAATTCTCAGTACAATATTTATGAAACAAAAATCCCGATCTGTCCGCTGCGCCTGTATGAAGGCTAGACTTTATCCATAGCTCCTAATAAATAAAAAACAAAGCACCAAAAAAACTTAAAGTACTGATATAGGTATAACACATACATCAAAAGCAAACTAACATACCTAATACCTTTATGGGCAAATGGCGATAAGACAAAAAATCCAAAAGCTACAAAGAAAGCAAAATAGAATAATAAAAATGACCTACGGACTAAACGCATATACACCATCGAAATATCTATACACAAAAGAAACCAAACAATTAAATATACAGACGATGGCACAGTACGAAACATTAAGGTGGTATATAAAGCTAAACACCCCAATTGTTTCAAATCAAATTCCTCAAATATGTTAAACAGAATGTTTCTAGAAAAAATAGCATAAGTGTATTCAACATTTCTCTAGTGAATGTTCGTCACACAATTTTAAAATTCAGCTTAAATTCCCCTAAAAGAAAATATCCTTTTTTACAGCATTTTTTTAAAATTACTCCAAAACTATGTGTCGTAGAGAAATAAATCTTGTATATGCTAAAAGAATGCGTAAAATCAAAGTGAATGACCGATAAAGTTTTTTCATTTCAACTAAGGTTTGTTTGTATAATGCAAAAAATCTACAAATTTCGGGTTTCCGATATTTTAAATCACGTATAAACCTTTTTTAACTCATGCGATAGTTACCCTTACTAACGCGTAAAATATATCATGTTTTCAGTCACTAGATTTAGCATTATATGTCCTCTTAAAACTAATACATAAGATAAAAATAGAAAACCTTGAACTAAGAGTTAAGCAGAGAATACAAATTCACAACTACAACACACATGTACTAAAAATATTTTGAAACTGAGAAAGCTACAAAAAATTGGACAAGAAAGAATCATTTGCAAAGGTTTGTGTGACTATTACAATTAATTACCAGAACAACTAAAAACTATGAAAGAAAAAGCATTCCAACGGGAATTGAAAACAAGGCTATATTAAGAAGTGAAGTGTTGCTGTACATTGTGAATGATTATTATTTTACAATTTTAAACTAAGAATTATTGTCATGAGCCTTTTTTAATAATTAGCTGTGAGGCACCGGCTTAGAATAGTGCTTCCACTCTTTTCTATCATTGTTTTCGAGTGTCCCATAAGAGCCGGGTAATCGAAAATACAACAGGCAACAATAACATCTCACATAGTTCAGCAATGAGGTTCACCCTCACACATTCTGAATGTAGTGTTTCGGGTGTCCCGTAAGAGCCGGGTAATAGAAAATACAACAGGCAACAATAACATCTCACATAGTTCAGCAATGAGGTTCACCATCACACATTCTGAATGTAGTGTTTCGGGTGTCCCGTAAGAGCCGGGTAATAGAAAATACAACAGGCAACAATAACATCTCACATAGTTCAGCAATGAGGTTCACCACCCATTCTGAATATAGTGCCTTTTTAGGTGAGATGAGACTGGTGTGTGGGTATACACAGATAGGTTGTGCTCCCTTTTATAAGGCAATGCACACCCGCACACATTTCGCTGGTTACCCCACATTGTGGGATATGCCGTGATGGTATGAATGAATGAATGTAAAAAAAAAATTATTAAATTGGATAATAAAGTTTGAAAACATAAGATTAAAATTAAAAAGAGACGCATGAACTAGAATAAATGCTTTGGAAATGAGACCACTAAGAAGAGTATGTAATAGAACGATATATGATAGAATAAAAAATGAGGACATAAGGAGGTAATGCAAGATGAAGAAGAGTATTATAAGTAAAATGAAAGTGAATTCCTTGAGGTGGTTTGGACATATTGAAAGAATGAATGATGAATGACTGACCAAAAAAATATACATGGGTGTAAGAGATGGAGTGAATAGCAGGGGCCGCCCCAGAAAGGGATGGCATGACCATGTGAATGATATTTTGAAAGAAGGAAATATAAGAAGCTTGAATAATTGACGAGCATGTATGAGACGATGCATGGATGTAAAGGAAGCTAGGAATGTATGCAAAAATAGAGGAGTATGGCGCTCAGATCTCTCTGCTTACCCCGTAAGGGATATAGCGTGATGGTATGCATGTATGTATGTATAATTAAAAAGTGAACGTACAAAAATTCCTCAGTAAAGTGACCGAATAAAATAATAACTGGCATCTCAATAGCTTTGACCCGAAGAAAGACAGGGGATGGATGCGTCTGGAAGAGTTTAGTCGGAAAGGCAACAGTGGCTTACCAAGATGGATACAATCTTCAGGAATGAAGATCACCACCAAGAAGAAGAGATTGATTACAAGAGCTGTTTTGATAATCAGTTATGGGCATTCAAATATCTTGTCAATTTTCCGTGTAGTGGGGAAGGTTTGCTCATTTACCAATCAAGCAACAATTCAAAATCTTTGTTGTGCGCAGCCGACAGCGTTATGGCCGGCCGGCCACATTACAAAGAATGAAGACTGTGCTATTTTGAAGCCATTTTGTGATTTTAAAATCTTGTTAAAACACGAGTGCGTTGAGTTGACACAATATGATCCTAAAAATGCAATGTATGATGCAACTTGATGGCATGAGTCACAATAGTAATTATAAAGTAATCTTCATTGAGATAAACTTTTCTGAGAAATGAGTGTTATGTGGAAAAAAGCATGATTAAATATTTTGTCTTATATATGTAGGTAGTAAATATTTCTTTATATTATGCGCTAGTGGTGATTTTATTATCTCGTGGAAATTTCTTCTATTCAATCAATGTTCCAACTCAGAGAAGAATACAACTATGTAAACATTATTTAAAATGTTAAAATATAATAACTTTTTTGTTTACACCACTTTTGAGTATTTAATGTTAACCGGTTTCAGAGCTGACCCGCTCCCTCATCCGAACAAACTTATACTAAACTTAAAATTATGTTTAAACCGTGTGTATTGCTACTGTCGTTGGTGGGCGAAATTTAAACTAGAAGGGGTGGTGGGTTTTACCGTATTGGCAGGTAACGGGAACATATTGAACAGGGGCGTTCTATTTAAATTTATTTGGTTATTTATTATTTCCTCTCTCTTATTTATAGCTTTTTGTATTTCTAATGCCTCTAGATTATCTAGTCTCAGGCCCTCCTTATTAATGTGTAATATTTCCACTCCCGTTTGTTTTTCGAATGAATGATTATTATTTATGAGATGGTATGGGATACATCGTGATTTCAATGATTATTATTTATGAGATGGTATGGGATACATCGTGATTTCAATGATTATTATTTATGAGATGGTATGAGATACATCGGTAAAACTGGCTGAAATTTTGACACAAGAATCAAAGAGCACATGAGGTGCTTAAAGAGCAACAACTTTTCGGAATTTGCTAACGTTAGCATTAGAAATACAAAAAGCTATAAATAAGAGAGAGAAAATAATAAATAACCAAATAAATTTAAATAGAACGCCTCTGTTCAATATGTTCCCGTTACCTGCCAATACGGTAAAACCCACCACCCCTTCTAGTTTAAATTTCGCCCACCAACGACAGTAGCAATACACACGGTTTAAACATAATTTTAAGTTTAGTATAAGTTTGTTCGGATGAGGGAGCGGGTCAACTCTGAAACCGGTTAACATTAAATACTCAAAAGTGGTGTAAACAAAAAAGTTATTATTTTAATTTATTAGTTAAAATGAACCACAAAGTAATAGCTGCAAAGTATCAAGATATTATTTAAAATGATTTTAGAGAAAGTTAGCAGTGCACTGGAATAGTAATTCAGTGGATATTGGTTTGAATCCTGCCTCGACCCATTTGGTTCATCTATAATATCATATTTTTACAATACAGTCCAACTTGGTTGTAATGACCACGAAGGGACTAACCAAATTTGCTCATAATAACCGTTACTCGTTATATCAGAGTTAGGTACAAATATAGGTTAGGTAGGTAATTAGAATATGCCTAGAAGTCTAACTATAAAACATAAATACCTATGTTTATTCATTCAACAACAAATATTTACTTATTTATCAATAAAATCAATATTAAAAGTAAGTAAAAATTTTGAAATAAATTCTCATTATTTCTGAATGAAATACAGAATCCTGCTGTTTAAAATTTTCAATATGAGCCTGTCGTACCTATATTCTTCTTCTTCTTCACCCAGTCTATAGTCCGTCCTCCTCGTCCTCATTCCCCAAGTCTTTCGCTCCTGTGCGTCTCCTTCGTGCAAGTCTACCTCCTGCATGATGGTGATATGCCACGTTGTCAGCAGTCTGCTTGGTCTTCCGGCCTGCACTTGGATGTCCATCACTCTGCATATCATATCGTCCTCTGGTCACCTTATGACGTGTCATCAACACCATCATCACTCCATAACTGACTATCAAATAATAAATATATATTATATAGTTGGTGTATGTTGTTGGGAGATTATTTGAACACGCAACATTAAATTAAATTATATACTTAATTAAACAAACATAATCCCGACACCATATGACCACCTATATATGATGTATCAGTGATTGGGGCCACCCCAAAGCCCCGTACCAATATTATTCCTTTAAACATTATGCTATAATTTGTGAAAAAAAATCCTATTAAATGTAATTTACTTTTAGCTTGTGTTGAAGGGGAATTTGGAACTTCTTTGAATGGAAAACCACTTAATGCTTCATCTTCATTCTCTAAACTTCTTCGATTCAGTGACGTTGTTTTGCAAAAGTTGTTTTTATCGTAGATAAACTGTTGAAGAGGATAGCCCATATTTTTTTATGAATTCCAACATTTTTCATGCCACGTACGATATCGCAAATGATATCCAGTTTCTCCCAAACTGATAGACATTTTCATTTGTTCGATGAGATGCTTAATTCTTGAAGGCCAGTTCCCAACTGTATATTATTAAAAAAAGATGACAACACAAATTTTACTTAACAAAAATAATGAAAGATTTGAATGCATGAAAAGGTGGAAACATAACAATATCCAAATTCTTAAAAGTAAAAATGAGATGAACAGTGTGTCAGGCGGCTCATTTAAGCAATACACAACATAATGGAGACCTTTTTTGACAAAAAATATTAGGAAAGGTCACTAGATAACCTTTTTACAAGAATTTGGTTTAATTATATCTTGTAATTTTTTGTATGTTATATCAGTGAAACATTTGTATGAAAACAGACCTAAATAAACGCAATACTGATATTTCCTCATTATAACCAAGTCCGAATTGGTGAACGTTGCGCAAGCGCATAAAGTGATCACGTAAACCAGCCGATGACAGGTCGTAAGCCCTGTAGGTGCCTTGAGTTTCTGGTTCTTCTATAATATTACAACTTAGTCTCTATTGAGACGTTAAAAAGTTTGTCAAAAAAAATATAACATTTGACTCCTGACAGGGAAAAAAATCCAGTGTTTGTGTATATGCATTTTCTTCTTCTTCAGCTTGTTTTTATCCATTCTTGGACATAGGCCTCCCCCTTGATCCTCCACAACTCCCTGTCTTGGGCACACTGCATCCATCTCCCTCCGGCACATTTCTTGATGTCATCAGACCACCTTGCCTGGGGTCTGCCGACACCTCTTCGGCTTGTTCTCGGTCGCCATTCTATGATCTTTTTGGTCCATCGTGAATCCTGGCATCTGGCAATATGCCCAGCCCAGCTCCACTTAAGGTCAGCGACCCTTTCCGCTACATCGGCTACTTTGGTTATTTGTCTTATCATGACATTCTGTTTTCTGTCCCTTATTGAAATACCCACCAACTTTCTCTCCATAGCTCTCTGTGTCACTAACAGCTTGTGCATTATTTGTTTTGTTAAAATGCATTTAAAAAAATATATTGGAACTCAAATAAAACTCATATTACCTACAGATTAGAAGATTGTGTTAAACAATAAAATTTATAAGCAGGTGTCCTTCATGACATTGAAGATATTATTTTTGCAAAAAATAATATTTACATTTTGTCATAGCTAACTAAACAATTATGATTAAATTCATACACGATTTCGTATAGCCATTTTGTATTAATTTTTATGACGAAAGCCGCAGTAAAAAATTATGCAATACCAATTTAATGCACAATATTCATTAAAATTTGTCGTAAATTATAAACTAAAAATAATCAATCTTTTTTCAATGGATTATTTGAAATATATAATATCTGCCTATTTTATAAAAGGTATGTTCAACTCATATACAAGTTTCTAACTTTTAACTAAAAAGATTATTTTTCACTAAGTATGCACTAGAAAGTATTTTTACACTCTTAGGTCCGAATGCAGAGTCCTACCTAAATACTAACCATGTTTTCATTGCACTTCAGTTAGGAGATCATTGCAGAGACATATCTAAATACTTAGCGCATGCGCATCGGCATAAACTAACATTTGCGAATTGTCCAAAAGTAAGGTTGAAAGCGAGGAATCTTACGAGTGGTGGTTTAATACTAATATACGAGATTTTTTCGGTGGATGATGATTTTATCGGCTTCATTGAATATGTATTTGGTAATTTTGTCAAATCAAATACCAAACAGAGTATTCAGAAATCCATACAAGATGCCGAAAATTCGGTGGAATTTCAAAAAAATCGTATCATCGAGCTGTCAGTGTGAAGTTGGTTACATATGTTTGTGTTGTTATAGCATAAAAACATTTTAAACGTCAAACGTCAGAAAAGAGATAGATAGCTTTCTAAGCTCCTACAAAGCTATCTATCTCTTTTCTTCATACACAATAATGTTAGATTCTACGCCATCTACCTTAAGTTTGTTGTAGTATTTAGTTAGTGATGTCTCTGCAACACAATTGCTAGCTTAAGAATACTAAATACTCCAGTGAGGTTAGGAGTTAGTATTTAGGTACCTAGGACTGTGCATTTGCGTCTTACACTCTTATTTCATTGTCATACCGGGGTGGGGGGACATTTGGGTGATAGTTAAAAGTATTAAACCATAAAAATATGATAAGGGAGGTACAAATATAATCGAAATGTGCTTCATTAAAATGCATTTAGAGATTGTCAACCTTTTATTACGAAGAAAAAATGAACAGTTACTATGGTGTGGAGAGTTTAGTGTTGGCTACGACCCACTCGTTTTAAACAATTAACTAAACTAGTTGCATGTAACACATGAGATCCAACTGTTGATGGCGATAGTATGCATAATTATTGAAGAACACGCACATAAATTCATCATAAAAAAAATGTTTTCGTCAGTATAAAATGTTTCAGATACTCTGGAATTGTCTATATTTATACCAATTTACACAATTCTAGCTTATATGGTTTTTGGTGTTTTTGGCATGCAAAAAGTCCACTTGAACATACAAAATGTTCCTTCATACACGCTTCATATCTTAATACAGTTGGATTATTAAATATCGGTTAATTCTCTCGGATTCCTTGTTTAATCAGAACGTACAACTCACTTTATCCAATGCATAATATTGATATCTTCTCAAATCTTCAACTATAGAGACTTACATACATACCATAACGCCATTTCCCTATTTGGGGTAGGCAGAGAGAACCGAACGCCAGACTCCTCTCTCTTGACATACATTCCTCGCTTCATTCACGTCCATACATTGTCTCATACACGCTCTTCTATTATTCTTACTTCTAACATCACCATCTTTCAAAATCCCATTTATGTGATCGTGCCAACTTTTTCTTGGCCGACCTCTACTTTTCGTTGCTCTTTTATCAGCCTTGTATACTTTTTTTGTCAGACGGTCATCACTCATTCTTTCTATGTGGCCGAACCACCTTAGGGCATTTATTTTCATCTTACATAAGTTACTTACATAAGTTGTTAGAAACAATTATTCTCCTGGTTGTGCTGTACGATATAAAATTTTACTCTATTTGAGTCTTGCTTCTAGTTACTAGAAAATATATACCTAATATATTTATATCTCTTTTATTTAAAGGGATATCAAAATTTCAACTACACCAACTGAGTTATAGGTACTTTATCTTAAGTGTATTTATGACAAAAATTCAAATCTCAAGTCGATATACAAGAAAATTTATATTTGTATTCAGAGCGTTATGTGGAGATGTTAGACAACTTTTTGGTGCCTGAACTGCAAAACTTTCCTGGCTATAACCAAAGATCATAATTCCAGCAGGACGGAGCAACGTCACACACGTCCAATACATCTCTGCCACGAGTTTGTGATATTTTCCCAGGCAAATTGATCTCCAGGAGAGGTGACATAATTTGGCCTCCACGCAGTCCTGATTTAACCCCTATGGACTTTCCTATGGGGTTTTCTTAAATCTAAAGTTTACGTCAATAAACCGACTTCCCTGGCTCATTTGAAAGAAAATATCCGTCACGAAATGGTAGCCATCACTGAGTCCACTTGCCGAGCCTTCATAAGTAATTTTACTGTTGGATTAAATGAGTGCTGCGAATGCGAGGGTCTACATTTGGACGATATTATTTTTAAGAAATAAATTCCCAAATCGTGTACCTACTTTAATGATTAATAAAAAAATTTCCATACACGGCTTACTTTTTTTTAATCGATTCACTAAATATAAACTTTCTATTGAGACACACTGTATAAGTATTTAGTTATTGTTTTTTGTCTTTTATTCCTTTAGCCATGAGGATAAAAATTTAGTATATATTTTTCTCATTATCTTATAACTCATAACAAACTAAGAAAAATGTGGTCCTGGGTTCGATTCCCGGTGGAAACACAGTTTCTAATTGTGTCTTCTGTCTGGATCTGTGAGTCGATAAATATTATATAAGTCTTTATTATGTGGCAACTTGTTATTGGGTGCGTGTTAAATTAATATTTGACAGAGTACCTACATGTTATTTACCCAAGAAGCTATTTACAAAATAAATTAAACAAATGAAATAAATGAAACTCTGGGCTGGAAACACTGGTTAGTTGGAAAAAATTGACACAAAGTAATAAACTGGCTACTTGCGCAAGGTGCATGGAATTGTTGATTATTATTATTATTACAATTTTTAAGGTAAATAAAATAAGTATTAATATTATATTTTTAAAAAATCTATGTTGAACGCCTCTGAAATAAATTTCAGTTATATTATTAGATTATTGTTGCGGTTTTCACCTCAGGTACCCAACTGTGGGTGACTGTGACTGCTTGTATTTAATTGTATTTTGTTAATTTATGTTTCTTTCTTGTTCAACTTTTTATACACTGTCTTTACTATTTTATTTTAAATTATCGGCCTCAATACAGGCCAGCCCTAGTGAGGTCGAAAATTATGTATTATTTTTGTTACGTGTAAAGATAAATAAATAAATAAATAAATAAATTATTGTGAAAAACTTCTATTTAAATTATTGAATTAAATGATTATTTTTCACTGTATGTTTCAGCCGTAACAGTGCCGAATGTAAGCACCAGCACCGTGCCGAGCAACGCCAACCCGCCTTATCCCGTCCAGTCCACCATGATGCCGCTACCGTCCACCGGGGGGCATGTCAATCCTGTGGCGGCCGTCATATCCTACCCTTCGTACGTTACACCGGGACAACAGACGTATCCCCCACAACCAGGTGCTTATATAATATTACTACTCATAATTGGTTTGCAAATCAGCTGAGATTGTTTAAGGATTTATGTTTCAGATCAATACAATTGGGTATTTTATTTTAAATTAAATTATGTACAAGAATATTGATGAAATTAAGACTGATTTACACGATGTAAGTTTCTTGTACATACAAGAGCAATAATTGAATGCAATAAAATGAGCGCAATAAATGACTTTCAAGAATTGTAAGCAACTGTTTATTAGTTAAATAATTGACTGCAAATCATGACAAGAAATGTATTTTGTTTACACCAATACAATTATTTCTATGACATTATTGCTTTCCACAGACTTGTACGTGCGTGCGTGTATCATTTACAAATGTGTGCTTCAAGCATTGCACGTATTTGGGTTGGTGAATATTTCATTCAAGTGTTGAATGTTTTAAAGGGTTCTTGTTTACGCACTTTTCAATCTTTCGATTGTGACGGCTTCTAATTTGTAGAATTTCATTATGACAATGATTAATATGAACACATATATAATTCCACAATTTATTTTATTTTTCTCCCGACGACCGTTTCGGCTTATAAGGCCATAATCAACTGGTTGATTATGGCCTTATAAGCCGAAACGGTCGTCGGGAGAAAAATAAAATAAATTGTGGAATTATATATGTGTTCATATTAATCATTGTCACAGGGTTCTTGTTCATTTTTCGTTAAAAAATGTGTCAAAAAATATTAAAATCAGTTCCGTTGATTTAATAAAGTTCATTGAAATATATCGGAGTCATGAGTGTTTATGGGACACTGATTATCTACATAACAAGAATCACTGCACTCATGTTTATTAAAAATTCACTTGAATACAAGAATTGCATAAGAAATTATTGTATGTGCTGTTTAAACCAAGAACAGTTTCATGAGTGTTTATGGGACACTGATTATGTACATAACAAGAATCGACCCTCACTCACTGCACTCATGTTTATTAAAAATTCACTTGAATACAAGAATTGCATAAGAAATGTGACATGTTGTTTAGAAGATGAAAATCATCTATTGCTTCAATATTTTTGTATGCAACATGCAAGAAACTTGCATCGTATAAACGGGCCTTCATTTGTAATTGATTTAGGCTAGTAAACAAATGGGTTGGAATAATATGTAATTGATTTAGGCTAGTAAACAAATGGGTTGGAATAATTTGTGATTGATTTAGGCTAGTAAACAAATGGGTTGGAATAATTTGTAATTGATTTAGGCTAGTAAACAAATGGGTTGGAATAATTTGTAATTGATTTAGGCTAGTAAACAAATGGTTTGGAATAATTTGTAATTGATTTAGGCTAGTAAACAAATGGGTTGGAATAATTAGTAATTGATTTAGGCTAGTAAACAAATGGTTTGGAATAATTTGTAATTGATTTAGGCTAGTAAACAATTGGGTTGGAATAATTTGTAATTGATTTAGGCTAGTAAACAAATGGGTTGGAATAATTACTATCAACATTGAGGAAAATGTTTTTACTAATAATTTTTACAGTGAAAATGTAAATCAACCAGTTATGATCGCAACATATTAAAGGAAGCCAAAGTTGCCATTCATAACAACCCTATCGTAATGCCAACATTGATGTATGTATATGAGACCTGGATATGGCAGAAGTCGCTTGAAAGCGTAATAAATGCAGTTGAAATTAGATTGCTAAGAAGAATTTGTAATAAAACAACGTATGATAAGAAATGAGGACACAAGGAAAGACTGTAAGTTGAAGAAAGATGTATTTAATAGAATGAAAGTTGAGACACATTGAGATGGTTTGGTCTCTCGGGAAGAATGAATGATGAATACCTGACAAAGAGAATATAAAAAGCTGATTGGAACGGAATAAGAAGTATGATAGTGTTTTTTGGGCACCGTACCAGAAAAAGTACTCCGAAATGCGAAAAGGTTTTCAAGGTACCGTGCACATAGAATCTACCCAACATACATGCATCACCCTGATCTCCCTCAGGCCTGTGTCTACCAAATTCTTGAAACTTATGCCTCTACGCTCCACCGAACTACGTGAGAGGTAGAGGACACAATTTGTTCCATGTACCTGGCGCTTGTACAGAAGTGGTTGTATATTAGCTCCATAAACATCTGGATATCCTTAGTCAGTAAAGTGGCTTTCTATTGTCAATGCTTGAGCATCTTTACAATTTATTTTTTATATTTTTGATTCTTTACTTACATGGGTTTATTTTTTAATTTGCAATTTGCCTATTGTAAACTATAATTACAATGTCTTGTTTGCAACTTTCCATTCCAATAAATTTCTTCAATAATTTAAATCAATAGGAGATATAAGGTTCACCACCCATTCTAAATGTTGCCTTTTTATGTGAGATGAGACTAGTGTGTGGGCATACACACATGTGTCGTACTTCCTTTTATAAGGTAATGCACACCCGCACACATGTCGCTGGGTGTGGGGTATGCCATGATGGTATATTCATGTATATATACAAAATCAATATTGAGACGCTCATTTCAGATTTTAAATATACTATTTATATTTTGTTGTATTATGGTTTACTGAATCATAGATTTCAAAGGAAAATCTACCTATTTAGTTTGCTTGTTTCAGTCTACGATAGAATGTCACTTACTCTCATATTTTGCCTTTTATTTTGAATATTATCTATTGCAAATATATTTCAAGTCTAACAGCAGTGCACAGTGCACTGCATAGTGAGAAAATGCATAATGAAATCTGTTAGAAACGTTGAATTAACTATTTGTGAACACATGGAGAGTGAAAGAGGAACTTCTGACGGAGAAAATATACAATGTGGACAGGAATGGAATGAGAGGTGGAAACCGCCAAAGAAAAGGATTGCATGACCATGTGAACAGCATTCTGAAAGAAGAAAGTGTAAGAAGCTTGAACAAAAGACGATGCATGAGTATTGACCTGAATGAAAAGGATTGCCTGACCATGTGAACGGCATTCTGAAAGAAGAAAGTGTAAGAAGCTTGAACAAGAGACGATGCATGAGTACTGACGAGGTAATGTATGTGTGTCATAGAGAAAAATGTGGCATTTAGTGCCTACCCCGTGAGGGACATGGTTTGATGTTTTGTATGTATATATGGTAAAGCATTTTTCTCTTATGGGCTGATTTTAAGACTCAGCCTTTGTTATTTATAAGTAATCATTTTAAAATTATTTTCGCATATGGTGACTAGAAATTATATTTAATATTAAAATTATAAGATTCTTATGTGTGTTTGTTTATTTTGTGTTGTGCTTCATGCGGATATTCTTGACGGTGGGGTTTATGTAGGATTCATCTCATATCCGATGGTAAATCAGATGCCATATCCTCAATACCACCCCAGTCAGCAAGGAGGTAATAACCACACGCACAACATTCAAATGGTCTTTTTCATTCTGAACCTCTATTACTTATAATAATGAACAATTCTGAAAAACAGCGAATGATACGGTGGAATGTTTAGTCGTTGAATTGTTTTATAAACAATACGATTGACATATTATGATGGCATCCATCATTTGTCAGCAGTCAGAATAATTTTTATGGACGTTGTTTTTTTTGTTCATCAGAAAATCAACACAAAAAACAAGATAATCACACTTAACCGTAACTGCAGAATAAACATCTGCATATTTATCAAGATACAAGTTTTTAGCTACTATTTGTTTCTTTTGCTATTACATTGTTTCATTACATAACATAATGAATTTATGAAATTCTTTATCAATTGCTGTTTTTAAGATATAGCTTCAAGTATTTGATAACACCCAAATTGCTTAATCTACTAAAGGGTATGTTTATTTTGGTACTTTTGTTAATTACAGGGTTCAAGCATGGAAGGTATTTGCATTGTATTTGCTTTTTGATATGGTTGGGTTAGTTTATTACTATTTTTCAGGTGTAGAAATCGTTTACAAACTCAATTTATAACGTATCATTTTAATCTAACCCAACTTATACGAAAAATATGTTAATTGTGGAAAAAACTCTTTTTGTTTATGATTAACACATATTTTTTTGCTTTAGCCCAAAATTAATTGTAATTTTAAATAAGTTTAAATCATAACCCAATCATTGATGATAATTTTGCTGTTTATAATTTTTTCTTACAAAGTTTTTTTTTATTACTTCTCGGGCAACTAACAGGCACTATGTTAAATATTAATTTAACACGCACCCAATAACAAGTTGCCACATTCTGGAGACTTACGATATTAATCGTCTCACAGATCCAGACTGAAAACACAATTAAAAACTGTGTCTCCACCGGGAATCGAACCGGGAAAGTAATTTAAGATTAAAATCTGCTGATTTAAATAACAGCCAAAGAAGTTTTTTCAACAACCAATAATTGATGTTAGTTTTTTTTTTGTAGTATGCATTAGTAATTTTTTGTATTACATAATATAGGATTTATTCATCTTTCAAGGACTGAAAGTTTTGACAATTTCAGTAAAAATGTTATCTCAGTATTGTAACGTCAGTCAATATTTATAAACATTGGTAGCGCAGAGGGGTAGAGTATCGGTGTGAGGTTGGTGGGTGAGTGGTGAGCGTGACTCCAGTCATAAAGGGCCCCTTAAGCCCGCACACATGATCACATGCCTGTGTGGCTCGCCTATTCTGGGTGGTACTCTGGTCGCCTGTGCTCGTGGGTCTGGATTCGTGAATCCAATGTAACCACAATTTACTTTCTCGTTTGTATATTGTCCCTATTATATTTATTAATGTAGTTTACATCACAATAAATTGGCCAATTCGAATTAAAAGTAATGAGGTTCAGAAATATTAGACCATTTTTCAAAATCAGTATTATAGATAATTTATATAATGGACACATAAGTTTGTTTAGTAATGTGTATGTCTTTCATTACATTTGTATGTTATGTAGATAATTTGAGATAAAAAAATACTCATTATATTAGTTGTATTTTATGATTTGTGTTCATTTTTCTTTTCTCCTGCACTTTTGTTGTATGTTTTTTTTTGTTGAAATTTGCTTTTTATGCTCGTATGGCGTTTTTTGTTTTCATTTTCTAATAAGTATGAATATTTTAAGACTTATCATAATGTATTTTATTGATACTTGTCCTTGATTGTAATAGTTGTAAACACATGGTATCGCCAGCACAAAAAAATCACGAATTTCATTTACTTTATTACTGAAGCGAAGTGTATTGAAATTAAAAAAAAATGTATAATTTAACATAAGTAGATAAAAAACAATCTTCATGTATTTTTGTAGTTGTGCTAAAAATATTCCTAATTATGATTCAATTCTAATCATTTACTAAAACATTGATCTCACAAGTAATTTTTCACATTTTGTGTGAGAAAATTTGTAGAATATAACAGTGAAAAAGTGAGTTTTCAACGGTGTCCTGAATATGGCTAAGTTGTTGATCTGCCTCAGGTCAGGTGGTAGTTTATTCCACGAGACTGGTCCAGCCGTAGCAAAAGCATGATCACCAAACATGTTATTTTTAGTATGAATGTTATAGTATAAGTTGTGTTTTTTTATATTTATTTATTTATTTATTTTATATTTATTACGAAAGGCTATTAAAATTCAGGTCTTCCAATTCCAGACACTTTGTTTGGAGGAAACCCTTCAACTGAATATGGCAGTCACCTCTGGAGTGGCGCCCCCCAATACCTACTGAATACCCTCGACGCTGTCCAAAGGCGTGCTATACGTCTGATTGATGATCCATCACTGACTGATGGATTGCAATCACTAGAACACAGACGCAGAGTCGGTATTTTAAGTTTATTCTATAGATACTACCACGGGAATTGCTCAGAAGAACTTGCATCTTTGGTCCCTCCTCCACCCACTCGCAACAGAGTCACTCGCTTCACTCAATCGCAGCACCCATTCACAGTGGACCTTCAACATATACGAACAAGTCGCTTCTCGAACTCCTTTATTAATACAGCAGCCCAACTGTGGAACGATCTTCCGAATTCTGTGTTTCCACCTTCGTACAACCCGGGTCTTTTTAAAATCCGAATTAATAAACTCTTTTCTAGATTGCAAACCCCTCCCGACGCTACGTAGTGCGCTTCTTCGGAAGAGTAAAATGGACCCAAATCCTAATAGCTGGCGTCCCCTACGTAGACATGTTAAAAAAAAAAAAAAAACTGATCCTGGCAGTCGTTGGCATTTGCTCTGCTAAGTTTTAATTCAATTCTAATAATTGAGTTTAGTAATTTACAAAGTAGATATTTTTCAAAATTGTATGTTTCATTTATAAGTTGGATAAATAGTAATTAATATAGATTTTTTTTGACCAGTAAGTAATAAATATGCACTCATGAACAAATGAAAAGAAAATGTTGAGACATTGCTGATTGCATCTCGGGTTAAAAGATTAGTGGACTGTATAATAAAAATAAATAATAGCACCTTGTAAGCACGCTTTATTCACGGCGATGAGGTAAATAACGGGATACAAGAAATTAATCAAGAAAGGAAATCACCTACCAGTAAAGAAGAAGTACTCGCCTCGATCGCTCACCCAGTCCAACGAAAGATGCATAGTCGATGCAGAGGCACAGCACTTCTATCGGCAACGTAGTCCGAATTGACAACCGGTCAAGGCCGTATGAGAACAAGTACTAGTTGGTGTATAGCAGAAACGAAACAGAGCACTAACATGGAAGGGAAGGGGGAAGGAACAAGACAGGTGATTCATATTCACACTATAAAGTATATACCGAACCAAACAGGCAGGCCGGGCAACGAAGCTTGGTAAAATTTGAAATGAGCTATTAACCTCTATGAAACTGAGTTTTGGTATGATGTACATACCTATACGAAGTGAGTTATTTTAAAAAGTATTACATTTGACGACTCCTGACACAATAATCGGGTAAAAAAATAATTAAAACTTACCATTATTCAATGTTTATATTGAAACATCGTATGATTATTTCAGGTGTCTTCAACTCTATTGGTTGCGGTGTCAAAAATATTCATACTCTAGTAAAAAAATCTTCACTTCATTTCTCTAGCCGTACCGGTACGGCCATACTCCAATTTGCAATGACTTTTCCTGCTGTACAGGTATGGCCATACTCACTTAGAGGTTAAGAGGAAGCTTTGGAGTAGCCCCCATACTCCAAAAATTCGAGAATGCAAAATGATCATGTGGTGCTGCTCTGCTCTAGTACTACCAGAAAACTGGGTATGAAAAGGACGTCCTCTATCCACGTGGTGTGGTAGTATGAGTAATCTCATGGATAAAGCCCAAATTCCAGCCCCGACAATACAGGACAGATCATCCTGGCACCGAAGGACTAGGAGAGCTGACTCTACCTAAAGTAGGACCAGTAGGATGGTGATGAGGAAAATTTAGTTTCAATATATTGTCTTGCGGCCATTAGAAGTCAGATTATCTGAATTAATTTGAGCACTGTAAACATGAATCAAATAGATCTTCATAATGCGGTATGATACAAAGCTATTTATTTATATATTTGTAACTTTGTGTACCTATAATTTATACACTGGCATGTTTATTGCCAAACAGCAATTTCTTCAAACCAACCAGAGTTAACGTCAATATATAATACAATGTGTACTATGACATGAAAAAAATAAAAAAAAGTAAAATAAAGATTATAAAGATAACCAAAGATAAGTAAAAAAGAAAAAGACAAAAAGATATTTAATATAATAACAGTTGATAGGAATGATAGGAAAACAGAAGGATTAGGAGAGGAAGAAGAAATCAGGTATTTTCAGATAGATATTTTTTTTAGGGTAGTTGCAACCAGTCTAACAACAGACATTACAACGTCGCAATTTCGCACCTGCCCATACGCAGAGCCGCCATCTTCCATTCTACTTTTGATGTTTGTCGTGGTTGATATTCTTGTACGTTTTTTCACATTTCAAAATAGAAATATCGAAAATATAATGAATAATTTTGTTATTTCAACAACTATGTGAAGAACACTATTGTAAATATTTATTAAGGAACTAATTTTTTGACAAATTTTCGCTCCTAAAATGCACTATCGAGAATTAAATAATTTATAAATATTTTTAAATAAATGATCATATTAAATATATCTGTTTTCAGGTTTCAACACAGGTCCTTATCCACCGTATCCAGGATATCCTCCAGCAGCTGGTAAATATTTTGTTTTTTTATTTATTTTATTTCGTGTCAGGCATACCTGTCAGTCAATGTGAATATTCTAATCAAACTGCGTGGTATGTTTTGGGATACAGAATTTATAGAAACTAGTAACCAACTATTTTGTTAACTTCACAAAACCTCAATCTATGGAGCCGACAAAATATCTTTCATAAAACTCAAACTTTAATCAGATTGATATTTTTAACTCAAATGTACAAATGACTAAACAAGTATTGAATACCATCTCACAAAATCAACAGATAACTTAATCTCCTTTCAACTCCTTCTCATTTTCACCTTATTCTTCCTCCCCATTCCCTCCCAGTCTTCTCTTCTCACCACCCTTCACCAAAGTACATGTTGTAATTGTCAATAGCTTCTAGATTAATCAGTGGAATATTTTTAATTGGTATAATTTTATCTTTCCTTATTTTTTGTACTTGTTGTCTATGTAAACTGTTAATAATCCCAAATAAAGTAAAATAAAATAATGGTTCTCCACAACTTATTGAAATCTTCAGAATGAGTAATGTCAATACAAAACATTAGTTGTAATTTCACTTTCAAAGGCACTTACTCATATGGGTCTGTTGAAAAATCTGATGATAGAATAACAAAATTACCCTGTACTTAACAGTAATTAGAACAGTGGTAGCATATGGATGCGAAGCATGGACACTGACTGCTAAATACTAGATGCCTTCGAGAGATGAGTGCTACATAGATCTTGGGCCCCGTGAAGCCTGGAATATACAATATAACAACGAGATTAATATGTCTGAATTTATTGGATGGTATTTTTTATGTTTAATTTGAGGGCGTTGATTGTTTTCGGTTTATTCGCATAGACCTGCTATTTAACCCAATTAAGACGGGTAGGTACAAGTACTTGCATTAGGTACCTACGAATGGACAGTATTTCGCATCGCACACAGATTTTTTTAATCTCGTTTTAATTTAATATAATAAATGTAAAAAAAATCTAACGATGTAGATATATCATAAAAGGATCAAAGATAAACAAAAGATTACATATACACAATGAAATTGAACACTTCATAACATAAACATAAGATAAATGAAGAATAATGTTATTGTAGTCTATGGTATAGAAACTGTAGTATTTTACAAAAGAAACTGTAGTATTTTACAAAAGAAACTGTAGTATTTTACAAAAGAAACTGTAGTATTTTACAAAAGAAACTGTAGTATTTTACTTTTTTGTCCATAATCTCTCTCCTTAGCTTTTATCCCACATGGTGGTGAGGTCAGCTCTAATTAATCCTCCACCACAAAGCTCTTCCATCGTCTTTTGGGACGGCTTTTAGGTTTTTTGCCGGGAACTCGATAGTTCAGTGCGGTGTTACATATGTTTTCTGGCAGTTTTCTTCTAATATTGCCGTATTGTGTTTGAGATGCTCTTTGAGTAAGACATATAATATTTTATTTGATTTGGGAACCATGTGATTCATATTAATTACACCAACATAGTTAACTAGTCTCTTTCTATGGCTCTGAAATAAAAATCACGTCAGAGATTGTTGATTTATGACAGGTATTATGGCGGACATTGGGACCTGATTGATCTATTTTGTGTGAGCCCATATTTTTGTTTAGGTAAGTAATTATTGTGAGTGCAGAAAGCTGAGATTGTGTACATATTTAGTGTGGAATAGGAACGATCACCTGGTTCATAATTGCATATAATTGTCAATATAAATTGTAAACTGCTAGCCCTAGAATAGGATTTCCTAGTTGGGCAGCAGTAATCTACTTATTGTTTTCATTACAAATATGGTGTGATAAAAGGTAAATAAATAAATAAATATTTCCAAACCATCTCAGCCTACTTTCCATCAACTTATCGGAGACATTACATACTTTTTTGTACATAATATAAGGTATATTAGTCTGATAGTTTCTGAGGTCACACTTGATCCATTTGCATCCCATCCTATTTCTATTTTTTGTGCAATTAAATATATGTCAGCCTTCGTGGTAGCATAAGTCTCCAATATTTGGCAACTTGTTATTGGGTGCGTGTTGAATCAATATTCGACATAGTACCTGTTTATTAGTACTGTCAGTACCTGTTATTACCTACAACATATTGCACACTGGGGAAATTATTGCCTTCAGGCAATTTCTTCCAACTGTATCCACCATAAAAACAAATCACTTATAATAATGGTTTTTGTATATTTTCAGGATCATCCATGCAACAGAATCCTCCTTCGTACGATGAAGCAACATCAGGACCCGGTGGTTACAACAAGCAGTCACCATATAACCCAGACTACAAGGGACACTAGCCGCCTCTCAATGTTGTGTAACAACTTACTGTGTAACATATTTGTGATATTTATATATATTATTATGTATACAACGTACATACGACATTATATAAAACATTATAATATTTCAACCAACCAACCAACCAACATATATTGGAATTGCTTTCATTTTGCAATTGGAATTTTTTTTGTGCATTTTTATATGTTGATTCTGTTTGTGTAATATTAAGTTGAAATGGAAAAAGATATAAGTACTTCTTTGAGTTTGTTGTGTAGTAAAATAACCAGTGTTTCCGGTCCAGAGCAGCAAGATTTCCATGGAAATCATTTTTATTTAATTTCTCCTGTGCCGGGATTCAAGCCCAGGCAGGTGACTTCATATAAATATGATATTATAAAATTAAAAACATACTTATTTTTAAATAAAACTCAACGGGCGATTCTTGATGAAAATTCTTGCATGAATGAATTGGGTTCGAATCTTGCCTTGATTGATTTCGTTCACCTACATTACGTGCATTTGCTTAATTTAGAAAATTTCTGAGGATGTATTAATATGTTCTTTTTACGAGAACATATTCATCTAAAAAATGGTGTCCAAACAATCTTATAGCTTAAAAACTAAAATGTTTCAATCTAAACACTTTCATCATGTTTATAAGTTTCACAGAGCCTTTATATATTTGTGTGTTTTATCCAAACTTGAGACAATATTAATATTAATTTGAATATTTTTCAAAAGTTGCATAATACGCAATTTTGGATTATTTTCCCTGTCGGAAGTCAATGATATTTTTTTTAACATCTCAATAGAGACGAAGTTGAAATATTATAAAAGAACCAGGATGTCAAGGCACCTACAGGGCTTACGACCTGTCATTGCCCAGCCGATATATAATATTTCAACTTCGTCTATATTGAGATGTTAAACAATTGTCAAAAAAATATTAATATTAGACAATAACTAATCGTGTAAATATCATACAAACAGAATCAACATATTATTTAGTTTTTATATTTCCATTGTATGTAGATAAATCAATTTCATTTATATTTCATATCCCAAAGATACTTCATTAGTTACATTCTCTTGTAAATATATTAATATATCCAGTGGACTCTAGTTCGAACCCCACTCTGCCTCAACAGGTTTCGTTGAGGATACTGGATGTTTTAGTACCCATACATCGTTGGATAGGTTTTTTCAAGCGATCAAAAAATAATATAAATACATACCATTACGCCATATCCCTCGCGAGATAGGCAAAGAGAGCCGAACGCCACATCTTGACACACGTTCATTGCCTCGTCAACATTCATGTATCGTCTTATGCATGTTTGTTTATTGTTCACGCTTCTTACATTTCCACCTTTCAGAATATCGTTTACGTGGTCGTGCCATCCTTTTCTTGTACGACCTCGACCTCTTATTCCATATATTTACATTGTCAGGCGATCCTCATTCATTCTTCCCAAGTGGCTAAACCATTTCAATGTGTTCACATTCATTCTATCAATTACATCTTTCATTCTTTCTTTGTGTTCTCATTTCGTACCCTGTCATACACCGTTCTATTACAAAATTATCTTAGTGTCTCATTTCAACTGCACTTATTCTGCTTTCGTGCGACTTCTGCCATGTCCAGATTTCACTTGCATACGTCAAGGTTTGCACTACGATTGTAACTTTGGCATCCTTGATATGTTGCAAATACGACAAACCCGTATATATTGTCCGTTATGAAATGTACTCTTTAAAAGATGCTGGAATTTACAAAAAAATTCATTAAAAATAAATAACATTCAAGCAATGTTCCTTGTAAGGTGTGCGTGCTACTAAAATGTCCCTCCGCACAGTCAATAGTATATAAGAAAGATTTCATTGCCAGATTTTAGTTATCTTTTTTATTTATTTCAAAAATTATCTTTGTTAGTGTTGTTATTATATAAAATCACTGTGATTAATAAATACCCTAAAACTATACATTTTAATGAAAAATTGTATGTTTTTTTGGGGGGTGGGGGGGCTGTAAATTTATCGCATTGCCACTGCACAGATGCGTGGAAGATCCGCACACACAATAGAAAAATTAGAGGGAACGTTGCTTTCAAGGCAGGATTTCTCTGATAGAACAGTGAACCAGCACCACGGTTCACTGTTCACGGTTATTCTACACAAAAAGACCTTTCCAATGATGTAGCATTCATTTTGATTGGGCCGGTTCCAGGTTCTGTACATTTGTGCCCATCATGCTTTATCAAAATCAACTTGTAGAAAGATTTTGACATGGTAATGTGCGTGTTCTACTTTAAGAGCTCTAAATTAGTACTTAGTTGATAATTGATTTAACCACTTGACTGGTTTGCCCCGAGTCTCACTCTGGTATGGATTTCTACCATGTATTGAAGAGCCCCACCTGGGTAATCTCATCTTTGGCGGTGATTTTCCCGAGCGAAATATATTTGTGTACTTACGAGGCTGAACGACGTTCAGGCAGGTCGTGTTTACGCTTGTTTAAGTGATTCTATTTGTTTACAGATTTTAGTTGTGCGATGTTCGTCACCGTGTGACATTGTAGGTTTGCCATATATAAAAGACTCAATTTTTGGACCCATATTCTCACAAAAATCTAACAGTTAAGTAGGTTTCGTTGTACCTTGGTGAAAACGGCCATAATTATTTTTCGTGTAATACAAATTATTTCATAAAAATTGGTCTGTAATTTAAAAACTATGCCCTCTGAGATGACGAAGTCCAACTATCCTTCCATCTCTTGGATGGCGGGTGGTGGTAGACGGCGACCAGAAGAGATTTCAACTGTTGATATATACGCAAGTCTATCACTGTGCTGTCTGGCTATGTGGTCCCTCCAATGTCAACCAATAAAACAATCTAGATTTTTTTATTCACGTATTTGATTACTATGGAGATTTTTGGGATTCAATTTGTATTAATTTAGCCTTAATTGTAATGTTATATACCTACCTATCTAATTATATTCATTATAAATGTATCATAAATGTTTGTAGAATTATAATAAACTTAAAATAATTATATTTTCAGATGATTTATCTCAAAATATAAATGGTGAAAACTCAAATACTTACTTTTTATGAAAAGAAGTATATGCAGGAGTTATTATTTAGAAGCACAGTTTAGTCGGATAGTGCATTTATCAAGTTATTTAGGGGGGGGGGCAGCCTAGGTCCGGCGATGGTGAACCTTATTTGTGAGCATTAAAATTTCAAAAATAACATAATATTAAATTTAAAAGATCAGAAATGTATTTTATTTTAATCTAAATGTATGATTTTTAGTGGAAATGTTATGCTTTTACCAATCATAATTAATTTTGAGTTGATTGAATGTGCTGGTAATTTTTTTTTTTATATAATTTTCGCCAAACATCTTGTGCATCTCATCATCTTTGCTTCGTTGGTTTACGTGCAAATCGCCCCCCTTCTCGGCTAAAAATTCAAGTTATTTGGCTACAACTATAACAAAACTTTGTGTACGTATTCAGATTTATGAACCGTCATATCGTAACTTTTATATAAACCATCAGACCTGGGCTGCCGATCCATATCAAACTGAGCCATAGTTTTTCATTTTCAAATCTAGTCTTTTTTTGAAAAGCTAACATGCTGTGCAACAGTAAGTTTTTTTTCCTTGCATATTGCTGTAATTATAGGTTTTTTATGCCATTCTTACGGCGTTCAGATGAGATCCTTAAGGGTTAGTGTCCACATAAGCGCAACGGACGCAACGCATCAGACTGATTTTAGTATTCTATGTAGAAATACTCGCGGAAACAACAATGTGGTTGCTAGGAGACAAAAATCGATCTGTCTCTGTGGACGCTAAGTGCTGTTTTTCATATTGTTTTTTATACTTCCATCCTGTTAATAATTTTAAAATCAAGTTCAATGTAAATTCAAACTATCAATGAAACTTCACAGTTCCGTCATATCCATGTCGCATGCTAGTTTTCTTATATCAATGTATACCAAGATAGCTGCTTCATTAAAAAAAAACTGTTATGAATCAGCTACATGTATATCTGTGATATCATGTGTATTCAATAAGTAGAAAAAACATTGAAAACACCCTGTTACTAATACACAAATTATCACTAAAATATAATAAGAAACATCTACAAAATAAACTTAGAAGTACATTAACAGATTACTATCAGTTTGTATCTTGCCTTAATTCTTTTCTGTATTATGAAAAAAACCACCCATAAAACTCTACTGCGCAAGCGGCGAGTTTATTGCTGTATGGCAATTTCTTCCTACTAACCTATGTTTCCAGCCCAATAGCAATAGAGAAGTTATATTTGCGTCGGAAATGAATTTAAATAAAATCCTCTTCTGTTGGGGATCGAACCCAGGACGCCCACACATGAGTCAAACGGCTCACCAACTGTGCCGCGGCAGTAGGCAATTTTCATTATTATTCATAGCAGAATTTGTAATAAGACCATGTATGAAAAGGTAAGAGACGAGGACACTATGAAAGAATGCAAGATAAAAAATCTATAAAATCTTTAAATAGAATGAAAGTGAAAATATTTAAGAGTGCCTGATGAAGAAAATATAGAAAGCTGACTGGAATAGAACAACAGGTTCATTAACATAAAGGAATGACATGGGAACGATATTCTAAAATAAAGAAATGTAAGAAATTTGAACAACAGACAGACATGTAACAGACAGTCGCGTGTTTCGACTTGTTTGCGTTACATAAGATAAACAATCTGCGCTCGCCTGTTGGGACTTGACACTCCTAGAGGTTTACGAAAATCGTGTCTTTTGTTTTTACTTATCGAAAACATAACAAAATTGTTTTGTAAGTTTTATACTTTAAAAAAATAGTTATGTGGTGGTTTATTTTTTTCAATCTCTTTTAAAATTGTTTTTTTAAATATTTGTATATTTAATTCAGATTTCTTTTAAATGAATACATCGTTTGATGATTTTTGTTAGTCATTTCTAATATAAATTTGTGTCGCCATTCCATATTAGGTAGATAGTTAAATATGAGATGTTTTGTATTGAATATCGAATAACTAACTAAATGTATGCCTTAAATTTTTTTATTCTCAATGACCACCCCTTATCTGTATTTGGGCGTCTTAAGAAATCTTTCTAAATAATTTGTAGGTAATTGTATAAATAATAATGTACCTTTTAAATGAATGTCTATTGTGTATTATTATAAATATAAATATATTATGAATCTTTTATGTGTTTGTTATAATTGTTTCACCATTTAATCAACATGATGTGTTTTGTTTTTTACAGTTAAACCTCTAATTTATATTTTCATACAGTTAAACCCAAATATTAAATATTATTCTCATTGCTAAAATTTCATATGTAATACAATATAGATCATCCAATGAAAGGAGGAAAATTATTTAATCAAATATATATAAGTCATTTTTTGAAATGTTTGTCATTATTTTAAATGAATAAACTGGTAATTTTTTTAAAAATGCATTATGTATTTTTAACTACAAAATCAATAATCATTTCTTCCAATATATGTATATGAAATATACAAGTAATACCTATGTTATATACCTCCTTATCTCTCATAGTTTTTATACCTACTGTTAAAATAGTTATACATTAGTAAAAATTTGTACTATACAATAAAATGCTTGTCAATAATGGTTACATAATCAATCCTATATAATATTAATTTTTCTCTTAATGTAAAATTATAATATAACAGTTGAAGTTGTAGAAGAATGGAAAAATTCAGCAAAATAAAGTAGGTGAAATATCAGTTGCGTAATAGTTTGGCTGTGTTTGTTACAAAACAGTCAAATATTTGAGATGTGTTGTCAAGAAAATTGATTCGCAACCAAACAATTGCGCAACTAAAAGTTTCAGGTCCAGTTTTCTCAACAACCAATTCGCTCAAAATGAATACAGACTTTTATACAAAGATGTCTCTGTGTTGCGTAGATTATTAAAAACAATAATTTAATATTGTATCTGTGTATAAACTAATGTATTAATCAATGATGTGTTCGTCAGGTTTAATTTTTAAATTTAATTATGTTTTCAAGTTGAACTCTTGTAGTTGATTTAAAAATGGATAAATATTGCAATGTTTTGAATAATGAATATGTTTATTTTAATTTATTTAATTTATGTACCTTACAATAATGTGCACCAAAACAGTTTTATTACCATAGGGCTAATTCTTCCAAGCAGTGCTATGAATCAAGTTGAAAAATAATTAAGTATATCACTGAAAACAAAAAAAATTCACACATGTGAAAGATCTACGTATTTTTGGTGGGGTTAGATTTTTTTACTAAAGTGACATACTTTGTTGTTTCAATAAGTTTTGTGTTCTCTTCCCGGTGATTTTCATTTGAGCATTCTAGCTCTTGAGCCTCGTTTGGAATACGGTAGTATTTATTCGAGTACCTATTCATTACTTACGTAGAATTATGAAAAAAAATTTACATAATTTTACATTCAATTTAATTATGTTTGCAATCGCGACATCCATTCACAGGTATGGGCTACTCATGACACATTCTGAATACAATCTTAGCTTGCCTTAATCTTAAAAATGTATAAATCAGTACTCAATCATAATCCAATATTAATCTTTCTCTACATTTATTCATGAAAATTTGTTGATATCTACGTTTAGTATGAAAATGTCATGAATTGTTGTGTAAATTTATAGTATTATTTAATTAATTTAACCTCAAAGATTGCTAAAGTCTGAAGCTAATCTTAATTTTACTGTAATCAACTTCACGAGTAGACCTGCTGAATGGTGAACAATAGTGATGAAGACCATCTATGTATAGATTCAAAACGAGGATACCAATAATAGAGGAAGAAGGGATAATACAAAGATAAATAGAATACCCAAAAGACATTAAGGTAAATATGTATGTAGGTACCTACAGTAAAATATAAATGAAGTAATGGAATGAATATATTAATATTGTATTGAAAGGACAGCAATTAAGAATATATAAATAATTAATTATTCATATAAATATACATTGAATAATGGCTAACAGAAAAAACCCGACTAACTATTCTAATTCTGTTTACAAATTTACTGACTAAAATACTTGCCCAAAAATAGCTCCCACTGTGGTCGAGCACAGAGCTAGTGGTATTTTGTAAAATGAACATGCTGCAATGCAAATTTTCCAAATTCATGTTTGAGGATTGCTTCATTTGTTGACTGTGTCTGACTGCTGATCCAAAGGTCCCGGTTTCGATTCCTGGTGGAGTCACAGTTTTTGATTGTGTTTTCAGTATGGATCTGTGAGACGATTAATATCGTAAGTTTCCAGAATGTGACAACTTGTTATTGGGTGTGGGTTAAATTAATATTTGACATAGTACCTGTTAGTTTCCCGAGAAGCAATATAACATAAAATAAAATTTGTTTTTTCAATGTGGGAACTTGATATCCCACAAAGCAAAAGCACACCTTTTGTCCAACATATTTAGCTACTATGTTACTAGCATTGTCCAAACTAGGCTTCGTTCACTTTTATTGATAAGTTTATTTTATCTGTCAAATAATATTTATTTTATGTAATTATTTTGTTACTGAGTAACAAAATCCTATGTTCTGAGATTATAATATTATTTTATACATAAAAACATTGTTCATTTTTATGAACTTAGTCATTTTTTTTTACATAAAAATAAACAGAAATAAGTTATTTTCTTTATATATTGTATGTTCATATCTTTACCATTGTAGATATTGAACTTTTATTTTCAATAAAATGTATTTTATAATGTAGTGCAGGATTTTATTCAGAATTGGTCACATCTCAAATGAAAGAATGTGTGAATCATTTTAAGTGTAGGTACCATAATTTTTTATGTTGAAATGTTGGTTTGTGGGTCAGTTAGTTAGATATTTGACTCGTGAAACAATGGTTCCGGGTTTGATTCCCGGTGGAGACAAAGTTTGTAATTGTATTTTGTGAGACTATAATATAAATCATAAGTTTCTGGAATGTGTCAACTTTTCATTGGGTGCGTATTCAATTAATTATTTGAAAGAAATAGTTGAAAAACAATTCAAGAGAAAATCGGGTATATTTATAATAATTGTTTTTATAAATATATAATAATATTGAAATTTCCTTTCAAGGTATATATTCTCATTTTCTTACAAAAAAATTAGCTTAAAAAGATTTCAAGGTGTAATGTTTGTGTTAAGACAATATATTATTTTTACAATGTAAGTGAAAAATGTAAATATCAAGTAATATATTTTGTATTTTAACCTTATTTAATAAAGGCATTAAAGAAATAATAACCATGTTTTACTTTCATTTTGCCTTCCAATCAACTGAAACACTGTGAAGACGAACAGTAAAAAAAGTCTTTCTTGAACAGCTAAAAATTCAAACTGCAATATATATCATGATGTACTTTGATGAGGATGGGAAGGAAGGAAAAGCATGAATAAATTGAGAAATGTTTTTCATTTTACTGTTAAGGGGGGGACTGCTGCCAACGTACCTATTTTTCAATTTGATATACCATCATTATTTCTTATCAAATCGTTTTGAAAAAAATAATTTAGATAGTTTGGGTATTCATAAAGAAAAATGTATCTTTACTTTTTGATAATGTTCTGTATAAATTCTTGTAGAAAAATAATGGCATACCCCGATTTTCAACGTTTATCTTATATTTTTAATAAAATATAAGGAGTAGTTCAACATTTTTTTTTTTTTTTTTAAAAATGAATATGTCCTTGTTAAACAAGTACATATACATCTTCCTACGTTCCCTAAACTAAGCATAAATGCTTGTCCTATAGGTGAACGAGATCGGTCGAGGCAGGATTCGAACTCGCGACCACTGGATTACTAACCCAGCGCGCTAACCGCTCTGCCATCCACCCATCCAAATATATATAAGTTTTTTTGATTTATTAACTTAACCTGATGCATTAATGCAACGTTACATCGTATTTTTCCAGATATTTTGATCATCTTTAATTTATAAAAAAATATAATGCTCTATACCTTATAGTTTTTTAGAAATTTAAGATAAAAGTCAAAAATTGGGGTATGTTTATTATTTTCCTACAAGAATATATACAGAACATAATTAAAAAATTAAGGTATATTTTTCTTTATTAATATCCAAACTAACTAGGTTATTTTTTTCAAAATGATTCGTTTTGTAGTAACGATGCAAATTCAAATTGAAAAAAAAAGGTACGTTGGCAGCAGTCCCCCCCTTAATAAAAACTGCAAAAATAGTTATTGTTTTAAAAATTTTATTGCAAGTTTGTTCCATGTTTTCAACGGGTGTAGTTTCCGTCAAACTTCTTGAGCCTTCTCACCCTGGAGGAGGAGCAGTTTGCACATATATCAACCAAGCAAAAAGACAAATTTGCGCTCTGCTGCCCAATAAGGAAATTAATAAGTGGGTTACTGCTGCCCAACTAGGAAATCCTGTTCTAGGACAAGCAGTTTACAATTCTTAGTGACATAAGCAATTAAAAATCAGGTGGTTGTTCCCGTTCCACATTAAATAGGAACTCAATCTCAGCAATTGCACTCATGATCATCACCTCAACAAACATATGTCGGCCTTCGTGGCTCAGTTGGTTAGGTATCTGACTGCTGATCCAAAGGTCCCGGGTTCGATTCCCGGTGGAGACACAGTTTTTAATTGTGTTTTCAGTCTGGATCTGTGAGACGATTAATATCGTAAGTCTCCAGAATGTGGCAACTTGTTATAGTACCTGTTAGTTACCCGAGAAGCAATATTAAATTATATGGGCTCACATAAAATAGATTAAACAGGTCCTAATGTCTGCCATAGTACCTGTCATCAATTCTATATCTGACTCGATTTTTCATTTCAGAACCATAGAAAAGAGACTAGCTAACAACTTTGGTGTAGTTGATATGAATCACATGCGTCACTTCATTTATAAGGAATGTTGCTTTCGTTGTTTACAAATAAACTAATTTCTCAATAGATGGCGTTTCAAAAAAAACAAAAAAAGGTTTCTATATTACTTCATAGATGGAAATAGTATAATTCCTTGTTTTCAGGTGAATTGTTACGCATTATTCACATATATAGAACTTTCAAAAATTACAGTGATAAGGAAACTCAATAAGAAGGCATAAATAGTGAACGTTGGGCAAGCGCATAAAGTGATCACATAAACCAGCCGATGACAGGTCGTAAGCCCTGTAGGTGCCTTGAGTTCCAGTTTCTTCTGTAATATTCCAACTTCGTCTCTATTGAGATGTTAAAAAGTTTGTCAATAAAAAAAATCACATGTTTCCCAAATCAAATCAAATATTTATATGTGTTACTCAAAGAGCATTGCAAACATAACACGACATAGTTACAAATGTTATTGATAATTTTAATTACAAGTGGTTATTTATTGGTATTGATTTTACATTTATAAAATATGCTATTAATAGTTTCATCCTCCTCACCACACTGGCAAATAGGACTACTTAAAATCCTAATTCTATACAGACTGGAGGCACTTGAACAGTGGCCAATTCCCGTCCTAGAAATATGTGATATTTTTTTGAAAATATACTGTTGTGAAACCAAGTTCTCAAAGATAGTTTTTACTGAATATCACCATAATATTATGAACCTTTGTATTTTTTGTTGTGGACCAATTTTCATCACACTCGAAAAACATATTTGATTTTTTGAAACTGTGTAGTATGTCCAGTGTACAGGGGGCAAGTCTGGTCCAACCGGCGAAATCAAAACCCTAGTGATTACCCATATAATGGATATAATTATCATATGGAGTTCTATGACATCAAAATATATTATAGAACTCCATATAATAATTATTATATCCATGATATGGGTAACCGTGAGGGTTTTAATTTCGCCGATTGGACCAGATTTGCACCCCTGATTGACTCATCTTAATATGCCATGTAATTTGTAAAGCTGATATCTAATAATTAAAAATCAGAATGGTTTTTTTTTGTTTTTATTTTAACAACAATATAAAAAATATACAATCTCATTTTTTTATATTATCCTAAAATTTAATATTTCCAAGATAACATTTTTGTTTTTTAAATCATAATATCTTAAAATCGATTATAAAATTTATAATTTTATCAAAAATTATCAGTATCCGTAAATCTTCTGAACGCTCGTACAGTCGACGAGCTCCGGAAGATTGCACAAGAGGAGGACATCGTCAAAGTAGAGGTCCATGGGGCACTTGAATTTGTAGATCGTGTATCCTCCCTGGCCGTTGTTGACGCAGTTGTAAAAGACGCTGCAGTCGTACAAGTCTCTGACGTATCCTTCTTTCTTACAAATATGGTCTCCCTCGGTAGTCTCTCCGGTCGGGTTAAAGGTAGTCGTGCTGATTGGCGGTTTAGTCGCTGTGCTTGTAGTGCTGGGCTCTTCGGTGGACGACGTCGGTCCTTCTGTTGTGGTGATCTCGATGACTTCTCTGCCGATGGCCTTGTTGATCGTCCTGAGGAAGGCGTACTTCTCGTTGTGGCACAGCCCCCTGAAGTCGTCCGTCTCGATACTCCAGATCATGACGCCAGCTAGACCTTTGGCCATGGCTAGCTCGCACTTGAGCTGCAGGGACTTGTGGTTGTCGTAGCTGATCCAGTCGCTTCCCTTGAAGGTGTAGGGCACTTCGGCAACGTCGTCCCAGTGCTCGTCCCAGTTCTCTGTCAGCCTCTTCTCGCAAAGCTGCAAAGAAAGATCATCTCTGAATAAGTATTGCTTATGTCTGAACCTCGGCAGGAAAGCCCTTAAAACTTTGACAGGGTTCCTCACAGGCCATTGAAAGACTTGGGGAACAATGACTTTGTTAAATTATTTTTGATTAAAATATGTTATTATGAAAAATTGATAATTCTTCAATATAATTTTATGAAACTGATGTGTCTTTTTACCAAATTGGATTTTAAGTCTCCTGAACTTGGGTCCACTTTAAAATATTTGATGTTTAAAAATATTTAGAACCACTATTCAGATGTGAAGGACATCTAATGGGGTCTAAGCTAGAATTACATATACATATTTACAATTTTTGAAAATAATTGAATGAGTACTTTAGTGTATAATTGAAAAAAAGTAAAATAAACACGCCGCACACAGTACATAGCACACAAACACACGCACGCACGCACACACGCACACACAGAAACATTGTGATAAAACTTTCCTATTCATTTCCCATATTTTTCCAACTAATTAAGCTAAAAACTTCAAGTCATTACCTTGATCACTTAGTTATCACCTACATGAATATTTCTTAATTCCGTTAAACTTAGTTGAATCATCGTTTTGAATTTGAAGTATCGATAAACGTGACGATAGGTAATGGGTAATGATGAATATACAAATGTAGTTTACAAGAGTGTTTAGATAACAGTGATTTTTTTTAAAACTACATTATGTTGGTACTAAAACAATATTATCTTTGAATTGATTGATTCATATGTTATTCGGGGAAATTTAGTGAAATAAAACTATGCAGTTACAAATTACCTTATTGTTCATAAATGTGACAATTTTATGATTAGTAATTAAGTATATTACAAGTAGGTATATCAATAATTGAGACGTAAGTAGCAAAAATAATATTTATCAAATCCATGATTGTTTCTTTCTAGTTTATCAACAATATTCTTTCTTTATCCGAGATGAGACCCGAGAAACTATTCCACAAAACACTACATTTGAAATGTACCTTGTACCGACTTCAACCGACTTCCAAAAAAGTAGAATGTCATAAATTAGAGGTGCATTTTTTATGTACGTTCAGTGATAACCTTTTATAACATTATCCGATTTCTATGAATCTTTTTTCATTAGAAAGGAGCTATCTTCCGATTGGTCACATTACAATTTGGTCAAGATCTGATAGTGGGATCCACGAGAAACTCTTCAATTAGCACTTCAGCTATAATAACTCTTTACAACATTGTCCAATTTTAATGATTTATTTTTTAATAGGAAGGGAATGTTGCAGAGATGATCGCAAATATTAGTTTCATCGAGTTCTGACGATAGGACTCATGAAAAGAAAATTAAAATCTTCAATTTGCAAAGGCGCTTGTAATCTGTACAACATGAATGCTTTACAGATTGCGATTATGCAGGCGTATAATATATTTTTAACACGTCAAAACGATCTTTTGATTTGATATTATTTTATGGAACTCACTGTATACTTGTTTGGCGCCGACTCAAAAAGTGATTATTTTGAAACTTATGTGTATTTTGTCGTAAAACATAACATGTTGCGTTAGATATAAATTTTACGTGGTTTCCAATTAAATTGGGCAATTATTTTATACTTGTTAGTGCATTTTTCTCGTTTTTATTTTTTACTTTTTATGTTTTCTTATATATTTAAATAATGTACAAAATTTCCTGAAAATGGTCCTGGAAATACAGGAACTGATCCTTTACAAATAATTATACCTACTTATGTGGAATAATGGCGAATTCTGGGCGGCGTTAGTGTTTTTTTTTCTCTAAAAAAACGTTGAGGTGTGATGCCTTGATCATCTGTTTGGTATGTTGAATATAATAATTTTCAGAAGTAGGTACTATACAGTCAATATTGTAGTTTATTGTGTCATAAAGGTACAATAAGTATGAGGTATTTCGTTAGTTGTCTGTAAATTCTCCAATTCATGTTTGTATTTACATACATATATTGTAGATGTTTTTGTACTCGGAGTTATGGATAATTTTTTTTATTTATTATATAGTTTTTCATTTTTTTCTAAGAAGTTTGCATATAATTGTTTTTACACTTCTACGATTTTGAATTACAATTTGTGCATATAATATTTATGTACATAATATGCAAAAGGCAAGTGATGGTGTAAATATAATAAATACATAAATATGTTTTCACTTTTTTTAACTTTTCTACGGAAAATTCTTGGTTGAAATTTCAAATTATAAATAAATTTGGTATGGTAAAATAAAACCAAAGTTTTCAGTTCTACTACTACTTCTTCAGTTTTACTTAAGTAGTCGAACTGAAAACTTTGGTTTTATTTTACCATACCAAATTTATTTATAAGAAAAATATGTAGTTGTTTTTCTCCTCCAACCCACAGTTTCAAGATTTGCTATCCACTACACCCAATCTGGTACAACATCGTCCAATACGCATAGGTATTGCTAATTGTCGATAAAATGTATTCTTCTTTCTTGATAGCTCTATTCTCTTCACTGATGGATATAGGCCTCTTCAAAACTCGATCACGATTTCCGATTTCGAGCAACAAGAACCCACTGCTTTCCAAACATTTGGACAATATCGTCAGATCATCTCCTCTGGGGCCCTACCATATTTCTTTTGTTCCTCCTCGATCTTTTTTTCGACTTCTTTTGTCGATAAAATATATATCATATTGATGTGGTTGGTTAGGTATCTGAATTCTGATTCAAATGTCTCGGGTTAGATTTCCGGTGGAGACACAGTTTTAAATTGTGTTTTCAGTCTGGATCTGTGAGACGATTAATATCGTAAATCTTCAGAATGTGGCAACTTGTTATTATATAAAATAATAACATGCTATATTTTATTTCTTTGAACAACAAAGTCTTTTGATTTTAAATTTGTTTCCTTATATTATCTACTTAAATTATTATTCTTATTATTGACCGACCGCCGTGGCACAGTTGGTAAGCCGTTCGGTTTCTGTGCGGGCGTCCTGGGTTCGATTCCCAGCAGAGGAGAAATTTATTTAAATTAATTTCTCACGCTAATATTGCTTCTCTGGGCTGGAAACACTGGTTAGTTGGAAGAAATTGCCATACGGCAATAAACTCGCCACTTGCGCAGGGTGCAAGGAAGTGTTTATTATTATTATTATTATTATTATTTACCTCATTCAATCCAATCATTCCTCTTTCGTTGGTGTACTGTCCAGCGAGACCTGGTCCAGTGGCTGTTGCTCCAACACTTGTGTTATGCATGTCCAGCAGGTTCCAGCTTCTACCGTACAGCGGCATGCCGAGGATCAGCTTGTTCCTGTCGGCACCCTCGGATATCCAATAGTCTATCGCGGTCTCCACGTCGAAAGAGTCGTCCTTGGGCACGTCCATCTCGTAATGGTGCAGAGCGGCGTTGTGTCCAGTCTCACTGTCCCAGGCGCCGTGGAGGTCGTAAGTCATCACGTTGATCAAATCCAAGTATCTGAAAAGTTGATCAATCAAAAATGGTTAATTTGTATCGACAAGCAGGGTGGAGGATGGTGGTTTGTTTGGAATGATGAGATAAGATGAAGATGCGATGCGACCGACTGACTGACGTTTGAATTTAGTCCAGAATTAAAAATATTGATTCCACTATTTCTCGTCCAGGTGGTCCTGAAAGGACCTATATCCGTTGAAAGTTTGTTGAAAAAAATATTCATCCATGTATGTGTAATGGTGCTGCGCAAATGATGTGTTTAATTTTGGATGTATATATTTACATATATTTGTTTCTGGTACGGTTTTCTGTTATGAACAAGTGACATTCATTAATTTCTTTTGATATCAGTAATATTGCAGTTTACTTAAAAATATCGGAAAATCTTGGTACCTAGGTACTAGTCTACAAAAATTAAATAGGTTATAATATCTTGGTCTTTTCAATATTATTTTGATGATAAGTTTTAAGAAAACGAAAATAATGACAAACTTAGACACAAGCAATTATTGCCTTCCAGTGGAAGAGGGTGACCACTATATATACCTTGGACATAAGATGACCCTAGGCAGAGACAATCAAACCATAGAAATTGAGAGAAGAATAAGTCTCACATGGGCGGCCTTTGGGAAACTCGATAACACCTTTCGTAGCCCCATACCGAATTCCCTGAAGTCAAGGGTGTTTGAGCAGTGCATTCTGCCAGTATTCACTTATGGCATGGAAACAACTACCTTAACCAAATTGTCTGCCAACAAGCTGCGTATAGCACAAAGGAAAATGGAAAGAATAATGTTGGCATTAAAACTAGAAGACAGGAAGAGGAAGGACTGGATACGCAGTCAGACCAAACTGTCCGATGTGGTTGAGAGAATAGCCATGTAGAAGTGGAGATGGGTAGGACACCTATCAAGAATGACTGACAATAGATGGACGAAAAGACTGATGGAGTGGAGTGGAGACCACAAGGGCGACCACCTAACAGATGGATGGACGACATAAAAAGATTTGTTGGACCACAGTGGATGGGAGTCGCACAGGAACGGGAGGAGTGGAGAAGGAGAGGGGAGGCCTATGTCCTGCAGGGGGCAAACACAGGCTGATGATGATGATGATGAAGTTTTTGAACTATTTCTACGTGTATTATAACATCATATTATCAATACATTATTAACTATAGTTTTACTTCAAATAAATAAAAATTAATAAAACGTCGCTTACTTGGAGACTTCTCTGATGTTGTACGATTGTGAAGCTGATTTCTTGACTGAAGCTACCGCGGCCGTCAAGAGGAGTCCGTGCTTGTCGAACTCGACCCTCATCTCCTTCAACAGCTGAGCATGAGCAGCAATGTCCTCGTGTGTCAGTGGAGAGTCTCTCTGTCCGGGATATTCCCAGTCTACGTCGAACCCGTCGAACCCGTACTTCATCGTGAACTCGGCGGCATTCTTCACAAACTTGGCGCGAAGAGTCGGACTGTTGGCCATCTAAAATTTAACACTTTATTAGTACAGGTTATGGGATATGGGGTAATTTTATAAAATTAATATTTACAATAGGCGACATTTATAGTTAAATAATATATGGACAAATTTTTAACATAACGAAGTTGGAATATTAAAGGAGAACCGGGAAATCAAGGCAATTACAGGGCTTACGACCTGTCATCGGTTGGTTAACGTGATCACTCCATTCGCTTGTGCAACGTTCACCGATAAATGTTCGTTCACAAATGCCTTTTTATTGAGTTCCTTATCGATCCAATTTTTGAAAGCATCAAAATCCTTTCACTTGAGAATAAGATGAAAAACCATCACCATCTGTGAAGACATTTTCTGTAACGCCATCTATTGAGAAATTGGTTTGTGAACAATGAAAGCAACAGTCCTTATAAATGAGGTGACAATGCTTTCGCATATATGTCACTCGTGAAACGTTCCAGAATGATTAGTTCATTTTGATGTGACGAGGATATGCCATACACCATTCGCTAATAATGTTTCGATGTGGAAATATCATGAGATGGTATGTAGGTATGTACCTAACCTGTGTTTATTATTTTTCATAATTTAAAGTGAGCTATGACTTGTTGCGACACAAGGATCTCCCACTTGGAGGGAATGGTTGACGGAACAAGAGAGGGCATGAAGAGTGTACCTCCTACACAGAGTTGGTTGAAGAGAGTCGCTGAAGACTGAGCGGAGTGGAGGAAGAGATTTATTTATCGCTTTGCTGTCAACCAATCCTCAAGAAGACGAAGAAAGTGAGCCGTAAAAATAAAAACTGAAAATATAACTTTGCGACTATGAAGAAACAAAACGAGTAGTCATAGTACAAAGGCAAACATACTGTTTACTTTACCAAGATCCTAATTGATAATATTTAGGTATTATTGGAAAAGGGTCTCGATATTTATTGTTAGGAAAGGGACTCCCTAATATTTTAGACCCACTAACAACGGTCTGAAACTTTACAGTATCGTTTACTTAAGCACTAAAGATGTCTCCCTTCCTTCTTAGACCAATAAAATGGTTAAAATTCACCCCGAAGCTTAAGAAGGTATTGTCCAAACTAAGAATTTCATTTTGGGAGTGAATCCAAAAGCGCTTTGCGTAGATTTGATACTATAACTATTAACTATTTTTTCGCGAATATATATATAAATTTGAGAATTGGAACATTACCATACCAGACTTCTAAATTTTGACAAACGTCTCTCGCTTCATTGATGACGTAGCATCGTTTCATACACACTCTTATTTTATTCCAACGTACCTATCCTTCAAAATCATACTTATACGTTATGATGTGAACACATATCCGCAATATCGTAGGAGTATATCGGCAATGAAGCAGCGATATGAGACATAGAATACCTCCTTTATCCCTCCCCACTCCCCCCAATTCCTACATATCCCTGTATTCTTTTAACACATTTCAATAGTATTATTATTGGTATGAAAGTTTTTTCTAAATTAAGAAAAAAATATTTAAATTATTTAATATTTTCTTGACTGAATTTGAAGCAAACGACGTATGTACCTAATAATATTATATCAATTTAAAATAAATTGATCAAAATAAGCTGAACGTTTAATCTCAAAGTAATATTTTTCTTTTGTGTATTTTAGAGGTTTAAAATATAATTGAATGGCGTCAGACAAATTAAAAATAATATCAAAATAATAACATTATCTTGTCAAAATAAATTAGCTAAGATAATAATATATTATCAAATATTATTCTATATAATTATAATATATTGAGTAACTATGATTGACACCTATATAATACATATATTGATAATCAAAATTATTTTATAATATCTACATTATTGAATTTAATCTAATCAAAATTCTTAAAATAAGGATCATTGCTCGCATGTTTTTTTATTATTATTTATTTATTTGACAACAAAAAAATATAATGTAAGGTAGGTACTATATAACAAGTAATGATCGAGAAGGAGAGGAAATTAGGGACATTATTTATAAGCATGCTATCAAATCTGGGTTCGATCCCCAGCAGAGGAGAAATTTATTTAAATTCATTATTGGATGGCGTCTATATTCAGGAATGCCTTACCTATGCTAGACGCAATATGAAAAACACTCCTCTTAACTCAGAATATCATCGGTATAATACGCGAGGTGCAAACAACATCAGACCTGCAAAGTGCAGGATGGCAAAAGTCGCAAACAGCTTTGTGGGGCAGAGTATTAAGACAGAGTATAATAAACTGCCACCTCACATACGGTCTTTAAAATAAGGTAGCTTTGAGAGAGACGAAGAAGTATCTCGTCGATAAATCATTTTATACAACTGACGAAATGATAAATGAAAGAGATTTCAATTAGCATGAGTTTTTTTTATTTGTTTATTAATATTAATTTGTTTAATTGTAATCTATGGCGACTCCGAGTGCTTTGTTTGGGAGCCTATGGAGGATAAACCAATACAAATACAAATTTCTCACGCAAATATTGCTTCTCTGGGCTGGAACACTGGTAAATTGGAAGAAATTGCCATATGATAATAAACTCCTAACCTTTTCAGGGTGCAAGTAAGTGTTTATTATTATTATTATTATTAAATATGAATATAAAATAAGAAAAATAAATGTATAAATATACACACATTTATACAAATACACGTACACACATAAACTTATATACCTACACATACATATATACATTACATACATCTACATAAATATTGTTATGAAATGTGAATACAATTTTTTTTTAAATTTATAACAGAATATAGTTAATGGATTCAATCTAAAATGCAATAACATCAATTCTCAAAATAATTCAACATTTTTATATTGGCAGAAATCATCCTAATAATTGAATAATAGATGCCACATAAATAAAAAAAGAGAAGAAGAGTTAGAAACTAAAAAAATATAGTGTTTTATTTGTTTTTAATCTTTATTTTAGTGTAATTTATTTATTTTAATTTTTGCACATTTTACAAAATTAAATAAACAACAAAAAAATTACAAAAAAAAAAAAATTCAAAGAAAATTACAAATAACAATTACTGAATATTGTGACTGACGCATTTAATGATTTATTGGAAATTCTTTAATTACTTGTACATATGCTTCCCTTTTGCAATCATTTAATGTAAACCCCTATTTTTCTGAGATCTAATGGAATTCTGTTTTTACTCTTCTTTTCAACAGCAGATAAATATATTATGATCTAAATTGTACAGCACAAATCCGCCTCTATTGGTGGCTGTGCATTATTAAAAAAAAATTACTGAATACCAAAATTCCCACAAAGGCTATGCCTGTGTGTGGGTATACAATATATATAAAAAAAAAGATTTTTATATCTACCTAATATATGCATATGTATAGTATAAAATATTAAAAGTGAAAAAGAAGAAATATATTTACAGTTGATATTATTATGAACAAATATATTCTTTATATAATATGTACGTGCCCATAACAAATGAAAAAAATTAAATGTATCTAAAATATTATGAATTATAACAAGAGTGAAATAAACCAGATAAAAAAATCATATCCAATAAAATAAATGCTAAATAATGCAATAAAATAAAAAAAGGTACATTGAACGAGGCAAAAATGTACTGGCCACAACACCATGAATAGTCTACCCACAAATGTACTGGCCACAACACCATGAATACATTCTACCCACAAATGTATCAGGCGACTCACAACAATAAGCATTTATTATTTTCTTTGTTTTTTTTCAATTTCATTTTTTTGTTGATATTTATAATTATATATAATTTTATCATACTTTGTAATCTTGGTGGTCGGAAGAAATTGCTTAATGGTAATAAGCCGGCCAGTGTGCGTTTATTAGGCAGGTATGTGCAAAAAGGTAAAAATAATCATATAAATATAATTTTGCGTTTAACTATTATCAAAATATATTTAAACGTTATTTATTCAACGTTGGGTATAAAATGACATACTTATGGTTCATTGAGGTAAATGATGCGAATTAGGTATACCTGTATGAGTCAAAGTATTGTTTTTATTCCACGAAAGTAGTCAAGATCTTTTTGTAGATACAACATATCTATCAAAACATCAACCTGAAACATTATGTATGTTACAACATACGAAAATTAGGGTTTGGCGAAGTACAGACCAAAGAACAACGGTCGCGTTGCCATATAATTTATTTAACCTATATTATGATTTACTTCTTTATAATAATTCCTCGCTAAGTTATGATTTCTTTATTTTAAATAACTTTTAATTGATTTCTTAACGGGTTTCATGCAAAAAAAATACCTAAATATGTATTTTCAAGTATGTGTGATTTTAGAGAAATATGTGTGTTGACGCAGATGACAGATGTTTTCCATTTGTACCTATCTTCATATTCCTGACATACCCAAACCCCTATCATACCTACATCCATACTTTTAATGACAGATACTTTCCATTTATACATATCCTTTATATTTATATTGTTACAAATAATATCGTGTTCTGGGGCCCACAGATTGTCTTTCTTTCACGGTCATAAACATACTGACCCACTTTCAATTTCGGAATGGACCGTCGATCGTCGATGGCTAGTGATGAGCAAAAGTCTTGCAAGTCTTGCAGTCTTGGTCTTGGTCTTGCATTTTTTGCAAGACCAAGACCAAGACCAAGACCACATACTTCACTGCAAGAACAAGACCAAGACCAGGTACGCAAGACCAAGACCAAGAACAAGACCATGCTTGCAAGACCAAGAGTCTTGCAAGACTTAAATGCAAGACTCTTGCGGTCTTGCATTTTTTCAATATGTTGACATATTACTCATAGAAATTGCATTGGAACGACAGTAAATGACTTATCCAACTGTCGATTCGTTTAAGGGAATGAAATTCTCTTGAAGGAAGAGGCAGTTTAAATTCAAGATACGCGAGATTGTATGCAGGGTCTATATTTTTCACGGTGTTTCCAACTTTGAAGTCAAAAAACACCAACATAGAGGCTTCGCAGCATATATGTTCCGTAGACGGATTTACTCATAATTCGGAGTAGAACATTTCGTGAGTCTGTGTGTGTGTATGTGTGTGTGTGTGTGTGTGTGTGTGTGTGTGTGTGTATGTGTGTGTGTGAGGGTGTGTGTGAGGGTGTGTGTGTGTGTGTGTGTGTGTGTGTGTGTGTGTGTGTCCGTCCCCCGTATTAACTTTTGATCCGCTCAATTCACAGAGCCGAAAATTTCAGAGTATATAAACAGTAATAGGCCTACAAAACTGTTATACTCAGAATTTTGAATTTTTGTTTCAGTCAGGAGTTATCAACTTTTGAATTTTCACTTTATTTTTCCATATATCTCAGAAAGCATAAAAGCTAGAACGCTGAAAATTGGTATGAATATAGACAAATACAAAATCTCAAAAATTACAGAGTTTCTTTTTTAATATATTTTTTATGACAAATTTATGTGTTTAACTGCCTATATTTCCATAATTTTTAAAAATATCGCAAAAAGCCGAAACACCTCATTAGCATTGTAGTATTACATCTCCATTTTTTTTTTAACAATTTTTATAAAAATTTACGACATCGCTTCATACAATTTGTATGGCAGTCGCCTATACACAATATTTAAGAAGACTTAATAGTTTGATACTTAAATCTCCAAACATACATACATACCATCATGCTGGTTTCATATTCCGGGTAGGAAAAAGGACTGACCTCCACACTATCCTTTATTGACATACATACCTACATGTGTTGTATGTAAAACAAAATATCTTAAAATATTCAATAATTTTGATTTTTGGGTTTATAGTTTGGTAGGTACTTATTCTTCAACTATACATATGTAGGTACTATCGCTATCGACAGTTGGATCTCATGTGTTACATGCAACTAGTAGTATGGTTTAAAATAACATACAAAGATCGAATTTTATGACATCATTTTATAAAAATGGTATAAAAATAATTTATAATTTAAATAATTTTGTTTCATTGTTAAATGAATTCATAATAATAAATAGGTGTAGTTACCAAAATGTAATTTCTAGGTAGGTACTTCTTTAAGAATGAAATTTACATATCGGTTTAAAATACAAATATTTTTTATACTATGAACACGTGCGTGTATACACAGGAAGTCAACATCTCAGATTCAAATTGTCTCATATTACGTTTACGTGATGCAAAAATAACTCTTATCATTACTAGCGCTAATGTCATATTTGACCGCGGTGTGTAAAAGAATAAAATAATATTATTCTTCGAGACAATAATTTTGGCCGATGTAAACAAACGTACTCAGAGGCGTTGCAAGTGTAGGTACTTTACCTTGTGCATAAAGTAAATACAATTAATTATTTTATTTAATGTTTTCCAAATTTCGATTTGTTCAAGAGAATTTATTTCTATTAACAGACCGATAAAAGTTTCAATCGAAGATGTGCGAGATATGTATGCCAGATCTATATTTTTCATGGTTTTTTCAACTTTGAAAATACCATTCCTATGGAGCACGTTACAACTATTTAATTTTAATACGAATAATACTGCCGAAGGCCATTTACAATTACAATTATACACAATACATATAAAAATATTCATCACAGTCAATTAGAAAAACATAATAATGTACCTATTTATTTTATCGATTGAATGAATATGCAAACAAAGCATTAAATATACATATAAGGGACACACACAGACACACTAAGCCTCTAAGTTGGTGTTTTTTGACTTCAAAGTTGAAAAAAACATGAAAGATATTGACCTGGCATAAAATTCTCTTAATACTGACGATTCATTAAGATAAATATATTCTCTTGAACGTGTCGACAGTTGGAATATTATGTATCTATGTATATATGGGTATGTATGTATGCATGTATATATTTTTAAGTGTTTAGATTTTCTTATTAGTATGAATACCTAAATTTTGTATTTTTGTAAAGTAATCCTTTCAGAATACAATCTCACCATGATACTAGTTAATAATCTGCAATAAAAAGAATACCCTTAAAAATTTCAAATTCATAACTCCGCACTATATCACCTTCATAAAAATAAGAGATAAAAATATTTCACATCAAACCATTGATTTTTTACGTTCATATTGCCAATGTCAAACGCAGTGGTTCAACCATGTTAAGTAAAAATACATAATATCTACTGTGAAACAATATTTAATAAACAGTAAGTACTTAAGGCAAACAACACGTACCTACTCTAATGATGTATTTGTAAAAGAATGTAATTTAATTAATATTATATAGGGTACCAATAGAAGAGGGTACCTATGTATATACATACATAAGCAATATAGAGGTATACTCTTTGACAAAAAGAACCTCAATGAAAACTTAAAAATCTAATGAATTACGTATGATTGTTTGACCATTGGATGATCACTAGTAGGTACATACAAATTTAAGAAATCTTTGTATGAAGTTAGATTGAAAAAGCCAATTTTCTAAAAGCATAACATTTTTTCCACTTTTAATAATAGATGCACATTATTTTAATTAAACAATAAAAAAATGATTAATTAAATTTACCATACAAGGAAATAAAATAAAATCAATTATTAATAAAAAAAAACACGGCACTCGGCTCTGAACGAGCGGTATGTATGTCAAAGAAAGGATTAGTACTTCTCTTGTGTTACGCCGCCGTTAGACAAACATAACATTTATGATTGTATCATAAAAGTATATGTTTGCATGATTTTGCACGATATAAGACATTTTGAATCTGGCACGGTTCATATTTTAACATCCTGTGTAGGACGTAGGTATATGTTTCTGTGCGAGTTTTGACATGATATAATATTATACCTACATAAATATCTATCATTCAAGTAAGTTGGAAGGTATATTCATTATTTCACGAGTTGCATGTAACACATGAGACACAATTTAAGAGTACGTATCAAACTAAAAACACACATTAATAAATATTTTAATTTTTTTTTATTTTCCAACAACAACTGTCGATTTGTTTAAGGGAATATATTCTCTTAACATATCAAGCGATGATACGCGAGATTTGTATGCCAGGTCTATATTTTTCGTGTTTTTTTCAACTTTGGAGTAAAAAAAGTCTACTTAGAGGCTACTCAGCATATATGTTATATAAATAGATTATTATTAGATGGGTCGATGGCAGAGCGGTTAGCGTGCTGGGCTAGTAATCCAGTGGTTGTCAGTTCGAATCCTGCCTTGAACGTTTTCTTTCACCTATAGCATAAGCATTTATGCTTATTTTAGGGAAAGTAGGAAGATACATATATATGTACTTGTTTAGCAAGGACATATTCATTTTGTATGTAATGTTTTTTAACATTTTTTATAAAAATTGAATTTAGTGACGACATCTTTTCATACAATTTGTAAGGCATCTCAAAATTTAACAATTATTGTAATAAAAGTTTAGTGACGACATTTCATAAAAATTGTGTGGCAGTGACCTATACACAATACCTATATTATAAGGCAATGAAATATAATATCATTGATCTAAGGTAACTAAATAGTTTGATACTTAATCTTCAAAATAAATACATACCATCAAACTGTTTTCATATTCTGGGTAAGAAGGAAGGACTGACCTCTCCAAACTACCCTATCTTGACATACATACCTACATGTTATGTATAGAGTACAAAATATCTTAAAATATTCAATTGTTTGTATTTAGGGGTTTCTATTTCTGTGCGTATTCTTTAACTAAACATACTATCGCATGTCTGATAGTTTCCTTGTATTTATTTGTATATTATTATAATTTTAGGGAGAGGACTTTATAATTATTGGCATCAATGTTCATGACTAGAAAAATATGTTGTTAGATATTTTCATAAGAATAATCTTTGAAAGATTTATTATATTCAGACAATGATTTTAGTTTTGATTCACTTCAGCTTATACATCGACGTTATGGATCTTAAATTCTTCAACATGTTTGTATTTCATTTTTTATTTTTATAACTAGAATAACAACATTATATGAAAAGTTATAAAAATACAGAAATTTCAAGACGACATATAAACGATATTTCATAGTTTGGTGATTTTTTTTTTCCAAAAATTGTAATAATTTGATCTTAGATTATATATGTTTGATAGGTACCTAAAATTATATAACATGTTTACTTTAAGGAAAATTTAGGTTTTATTAAAAAAAATCGAATATGTACCTACTTTACCTACTCATAAAAGTGCAAGACTTGCAAGACTCTTGCTGCAAGACCAAGACCAAGACCAAGACTATGTATGCAAGACCAAGACCAAGACCAAGACTATACTTGTAAACGCAAGACCAAGACCAAGACCGCGGGTGCAAGACCAAGACCAAGACCAAGACCACCCCGGTCTTGGTCTTGGTCTTGCATTTGCTCATCACTATCGATGGCTGAAGGGGGTAGGTTATCAGCGAAACAATCCTCGGATCCCAGACACCGGCAGTTGCCAGTCGAGTGGCTGTCGGGAGCGAAACGGCGGCGAGGCTAATTTCTAGGTAATGCAAGTCCAGCGCAACAGAGTTTGGAGCACTTTTCAAAATTAGTATCCGCCACGATCCAAGGAGGCGGCTCCTTCGCCGAATGGTGCTGCGTCAATCCGTTTAGGCACTCCAGGTGTCACGTCCACGGCTGCTGATGTGAATCGGGCCCGACCGATGTCTCCTGACATGGTTTGGAGCTGTCCTGAACAAGTGGAATACAGATATCTATCCCTCGGCCATTCGGTGAGCGTGGTCTGTCCTGACGCATCGCGCGTCTATATTTTTTTTGGATGTTAGCTAACTGTCGTAAAAAAATATATCATTTTCTGTCGTATAATATATCATTGTCTGACGTATAATATATCATTTTCTGACGTATAATATATCATTGTATGACGTATAATATATAATTTCTGACGTATAATATATATTTTTTTCCTTTTTTTTATTGTATGTGCTTTACTGGTTTGGCGTCGAATTCAAAATAGAAAACACAAACAGGAGAGGTCGCATCAAGACAATAGTGCATCAGTGAATGATAATGTACCTATTTGAATATTTTTGGAATGAAAATCGAAACAGTACTCATTATGAAATATCAAATACATTTTGTTAACAAAGCAGATGACCAATAATGTTTTTGAACGTCCCTAACAATTATTAAGAACATCAATATGGATCAAAGCATTTGAGCATGATACTGTTGTCATTCAAAACATATTTATACAAACAGTATCATTTTTCATAGTTCCTTCTTTATCTTTGTTTAGAGGGATATTTATACATATACTTAATATAAAATAAAAACAAACATACCTACACAATAATACGTCTGTTTTCCTATCATTATTATGAGCTGTTATTTTTTTTATCTATTTACTTTTTTTGCTTTTCTTCTGTTATTTTATTTTGTAACAGTTGGCGTTGCTAAACCGTACGCAACAAACTAGTGCCTAATTCGAGGCAGTACTTGCCTCCTAATCAACACGGAAAGGTAAATACGCGGTCGGGACCGTCCAAGAAAAGAATGGCTCGATCATATGAATGACATTCTGAAAAAGGGAAATATTAGAAGCTTGAACAACTTGTATAATGTATGAGACGATGTAGGAAGGTTGATAAGGCTATGGTTGCGTGTTACTCTCTGCCGTTAGGGATATGGCGTGATGGTGATGGAACACACGGGAAGTGAATATTTTTTAATAATTGATTCAACATGCATTTGATCATTTTTTATTGTTTTTTCTTTTAATTTATTGTAGAGCTTCATATTAGGATTTACATAATAAAAAAACGAAGTTTATTTCATTTCTCAGGACGATCGAATATTTTGTGTAAACAGGTACATACATAGGTACCTACTATAATAAAACAGCGGTTTGAATTTTATGGAATCCATATTTTTCACAAGTTAATTAAATACTGAATTTAACAATCAATTTAAAAACAATTTTAGCAATGGTTTAAGTAAATAAAAATTTAGATTATCATTCCAACTATCATATATAATCTAAGATTCCAACATTACCAATAAATTATTCTTAAATGAATTTTACAAATCGATCAAATATAAATTTTAGACACTAATTGATCAAATTGAAATCAAACCAATGATTGTAATATAAATTTTATCTACTGATTAATCACCATAGAATTATAAGGTACATAAGCCTTATTTTAAGTTTTATTTACATGTGTGTGTGTGTGTGAGGCGGTAGATCGGTAGGTGTAGGTACGTATACTGCATAGAAAAGAGATTTTGCGTGTACTAATATGTGTTCTATGACTGTATTGACGGCCGGGTGAGTGAAACTCAGAACATTGTTCTTAGTTTTAGTTGTCATACTTTCATTGCGCTGACTAGGTATCTGTACCATATATAATCTAAGTTGATCATACATATTTTTCCGATTACCAAACCATTTTATCAATTTCACCAAAATTTTCATCAAATCTTACCAATTGATTTAAAACAATTTTGGCCAATTATTCTCATACAAATTATAAGTGGGCAAATAATGATCAAACACAAAACTTACCCAATGATTAAATACAAATTTAACCAATAGATCGTAGAAGTTATATCTTACCAATTAATAAATGACAAATTTTACCAATTGATCAAACATTTATGGTTTTTTAACGAAAGTTTAAATATAATTCGTTAAAAATGTGGCAAAACATTATTTATTTATATTATATATTTATTTATTTACCTGTGAGTATCTTCTAGATCCCTCATTCCATCCTCCAATGGCGATGATGGTCTTCAATTTGGGATTAATCTTTTTCAATTTGTTGAATTGTCCAAAGTTATCTGAAAGAAAGAAAGAACAAATCTAAAAAACCAGCTTGAAAGTTTCTAAAAAAAATTAACAATTTATTGTTATTTTTAAAAGTGTTTAAAAATAAGCTGATAACAATGTTACTCATCGATATATGAGTGCTTAAAAATAAGCTGAGAATAAGTTTTGAAATTGGTTTGTTTACAATAAAAGCAACGTGCTATCGCATAGATGTCTTCTCTGAACCGCATCAGAATTATTAGTTGATTAACATACGTGTGAGACGATAGACATCACTAGTCTTCAAATGTGTCAACTGGTTATTAGGAACGTGTAAAGTTAATATTTGACTTGTTAATATTTATGTTTGTTGCCCGAGAAGCAATATAAAATATATTAATTTAATATTATGTAGTCTTAAAGGTATATATTATTATTATCATATGTAGTTTCAAATTTGTATATTATACTCTATATAATATCATTTTCATATGTAGTTTTAAATTTGTATATCATACCCATTTGTAGTCCTAAAGGTATACATTATTTTCATATTTAGTCTTAAAGGTTTATATTATTTTCAAATGTAGTTTAAAATTTGTATATCATACCCATTTGTAGTCCTAAAGGTATACATTATTTTCATATTTAGTCTTAAAGGTTTATATTATTTTCAAATGTAGTTTTAAATTTGTATATCATACCCATTTGTAGTCCTAAAGGTATACATTATTTTCATATTTAGTCTTAAAGGTTTATATTATTTTCATATGTAGTTTTAAATTTGTTTATCATACCCATTTGTAGTCCTAAAGGTAGGTATACATTATTTTCATATTTAGTCTTAAAGGTTTATATTATTTTCATATGAAGTTTTAAATTTGTATATTATACTCATTTGTAGTCCTAAAGGTATATATTATTTTCATATGTAGTTTTAAACTTGTATATAATACTCATTTGTAGTCCTAAAGGTATATATTATTTTCATATGGAGTCTTAAAGGTATATATTATTTTCATATGTAGTCTTAAAGGTATATATATTATTATTTTCATATGTAGTCTTAAAGGTAGGTATATATTTTTTTCATATGTAGTCTTAAAGGTATATATTATTTTCATATGTAGTCTTTAACCTTTACATTATTTTAAAATGTTTTAAATAAAATATGCTTAGTAGGTATGTACATAATCATAGTTAAGTTAGTGAAAATGAGGGTCTTCATAATGGTACATAAGTTCCTTTGCAACTTTATTTTACCTTACGGAAAAATAAAATGTGTAAAGATAAAATTATTATTCTTTTTCTAGAATATTCTGGTATTTATATAGTATGTATATTATACGCTTCAAATGATTTTCATTGAAATATTATGAAAATCATTACCAAGAAATTTCTTATCAAAATTAATGTTTAAAAAAAGAACTCATAACTAAATTATGATTTCCATGAAAATACTTTGTAGATATATACCATCATGCACTTGTCTCTCGCAGATTAGTCAGTGAGAACCAAACGCCACATTTTTCTATCCTGGCAGGCATCCCTCGCCTCATCGACATTCATACATGGTCTCATATCGTCCCTCTCCTGACTAACAGTCGTATCTGCAAAATGCAAATAGTTCAGGAGAGCGTTTTTAGTGTTTTGTGCGTGCATATTTTAATCTCTCCCAGCACACGGTGCAGTGACACGGTGTAAATATATTTTAATCTCTCCCAGCACACGGTGCAGTGACACGGTGTAAATATATTTTAATCTCTCCCAGCACACGGTGCAGTGACACGGTGTAAATATATTTTAATATTTTATTTGTATTCTTATATATATGAATCATTCTTATATATATTAGAATCGTATTTACACATATTTATTTACATACAGTAATTCGTAGACAGCAAATCACTAAGCTATTCCAAGTTAACGGGAGGTGATACAGTCGATTACATGAAAATTCTTCGAAACACAATTATTCGAATGCGCAATTGTACGAATAACAATTTTCCGAAAATCAGTTATCAGAATGACAATTGTCCGAAAGCAAATTATTCGAACTAACATTTGTTGGAAAACCAATTAACCGAATTTAATATATTTTTGTGTCATTATGTTGCCTCCTTTGACATATTTAATAACTGATGTTTGACAGCGCGGGATAGCCTAGTTTGTAAACCAGTTTATGATTTTGACACATCATGTACAGACAGTTTATCTAGTATTCACACCAATTTAGTTATTTTATATTTATATTATAGTTACTTTTTTTAATATATAATGCAATTATAACTACAAACAAACCCAACCAACCTATTTTTACCAAAGTTTTGTAGGTTTAGGTTTAAAAAATCGGTGTACATCCTAGGATATCTGACAGCGCGGTGCGTCGCCATGTTGTTTATTCCATAGATTTTTATTAAACATAATATACTATGTAGATGTAGTACTATCGCGCGTTTGACTTTTTGGTTATTAACATATTTCAGTTTTCTTTTCAGTTTTGTTGTTGAAATCAACACATTCTAAATAATTTTTCTCTAAATCTAAATTAACAAAGTGTTTTTTACGAAAAATAAATACGAAAACAATTACGTAAAACTGAAACGTCAAAAATCCCCCGGAAAAATGCCTCACTTCGATTCATACAAAACTACGACATCTAGTATATTATGTATAATAAAAATCTATGGTTTATTCCTTTCGCAATACTACCAACATGACGCCATAAAAATTCGAACAATTGTAAATTCTGATAATTGTGTGTTCGGAAAATTGTTTTTTGAAAAAATGTGATTCGAATAATAGCCATTCGTAAAATTGATTTTCGTAAAATTGAGCATTCGAATAATTGTTTTTCGAATAATTTTCCTGTCACCGATACAGTCGAGACTTTTAGTGAGAACATGCGTACAACATATAAGTACACATTGGGTCCTAACTCGATTTTGCAAAAAATGTCAGATACGACAGTTAGTCAGCAGATGGAAGATATATTTTCGTCTGTTGTTCAAGCTTTTCACCTTTTCCAGAATGTCGCTCACGTGGTTGGGCCATCCTTTTCTCGGAGAGCCCCGACTTTTCATTCCATTCCTGTCCGAACTGTATATTTCCTTCGTCAGGCGATGCCTCCTCATTCACTCTCCCCATGTGGCCAAACCATCATATCTCGATGCGGTTCACTTTATTTCTATTGATGTCATAATATTTCTTTACTTTGGATTCTTTTCTAATGTCCTCATGTACATCAATCAATCAATCAGTGGGGCTACAACCCATCGTGGGTCCTGGCCTCCTCCAGAAGCCGCCAATTCACAACGCCCATCGTTTGATTGTCCCTCTCTGCTCCATCTAACCAACTAACATCATTTACTTACATAGCGTCAATAGTTTAAGTTCTGACGAAGAAAAACAAATTTATCTTCTCTTACGTATGAAGCATAGATAACTTTATTTCATATATTTTACTACAAATAGTGTGAGAGCCAAATGAAGAATTTCAACCATAACTTGGCGCCATTCATCATTTCCACTACGATTTTATGGGTTCAACTAACTATGAATCACTGTTGTATTTTAGCTTATTTTTTAATTATCTTGAATGATTGGTCTTGTAACCTAAAAATAAATTTCTACCTCAGAGCAGACTCGACTAATCATCATCATTTCATTAAAAGATTCTTTAAAATACTCAATTATTTTTTGTTATTTTTATTTCAATTTGAACGTTTTGTATTGGCCTTGAACCTCTTGTTGTAAATGATGTATATATATATATATATATATATATATATATATATATATATATATATATATATATATATATATATATATATATATATATATATATATATATATATATATATATATATATATATATATATATATATATATATATATATATATATATATATATATATATATATATATATATATATATATATATATATATATATATATATATATATATATATATATATATATATATATATATATATATATATATTATATGAAAGGTTTTCACGAGTATTCGAAAATATGTTAATATTTTTATCTTTAGGGGAAACTCGCGTCAAAATCAGATCCTTAGAAGGATCTTTCGTCAACTGACGTTTCGCCTGGATCTTACCAGGCATCTTCAAACGTCAGTTGACGAAAGATCCTTCTAAGGATCTGATTTTGACGCGAGTTTCCCCTAAAGATAATAATATTAACATATATATATATATATATATATATATATATATTTTTTTTTTTCCTTTTTTTTTTTTTTAATACATAGATTATTTAAGTTTTTTTATGATTTGTATTGAAATTCGGATTTTAAGTTGTATTGTTTTGGTTTTCCATAAATAATGTAATTTTTATTTATCAAACAATGTGTCATCAAAGAAAAAAAAATATGCAGCGTGAATTGTATGATAGGACAACATTAAATTATCTCATAGGGCGATATTAATTATATCATATGTCAAAAAAACATTGATCGATAATCAAATCCAAGATTTAATCAAAGTCGAATCTATGTGATATAATATATGTAATATTACCTACATATGTATAGATATTGCATTTTTGCGATTTGATATATCTTATATGAGAAGGTTTAATATTAAACAATTGACAATAAATCATTCCTATCTTTTCAATTGCCTTAATTAATATGTGCATATTATTAGATAGGTACCTATATTAAGTTATCAACTAACGATCAATTAAATAACAAAATAATATGAATAATCATATAAACCTTTGTTTTTTTTCGATAATTAAATCAATAAAAATGTAGGTAGGTACTTCATAAAAATCTATTTAGTGATTGTGAACCTTTAAAGAAGAAAAAAATAACAATTACTATGGTGTGGAGAGTTTAGTTTTGGCTACAACCCACTCGTTTTTATTATGTTTCAAATTTTACTGTAAAATATTAGGTACTGAATTTACGACCAAAATATGTATATAGGTAGGTAACTGAAGTAGGTATATAATGAATATCCTGTGTAATATGAGATATTTTTTGTTTATTAATTCCTTTGTTCAACGTAAATACATATACTATTTTGAAAATTAACTCTCTCTAACATGTATTATGTATATTTATTTATTTATTTAATATTGCTTCTCGGGCAACTAACAGGTACCTACTATGTCAAATATTAATTCAACATGCACCCAATAACAAGTTGCCACTTTCTGGAGACTTACTAATCGGGATAATAAACAAGACTTCTTGAGTTTAAACTGAACAAAAAGTTTTATTTAAACGAAAAAACACGTACACAATGCACAGTAAAACTACATGACAGATCGCATACAACAGTAGCGCCATCTGGTGTTATACTCAGATATATAATTTAATCCAATACTTACGATATTAATCGTCTCATAGATCCAGACTGAAAACACAATTAAAAAACTGTGTCTCCACCGGGAATCGTACCCGGGACTTTTCGCTCAGGAGTCAGATACCTAACCCACTAAGCTATGAAGGCCGACTATAATAGTTTATAAATTTTGAACTAAAATACCATAACTAATATCACCACGGCATATCTCACACTGTGGTGTGACCGCCAACATAATGTGAATTTACTTATAAAAGGAAGCACGATACATTCGTATATCCCTAAACACCAACATTCAGAATGGGTGATGAACCACATTGTCTGGTATAGATACTTTAAATTAAATGCGTAGGTACTGACTTATACAAATCTGTTTAATTTTTTGTTAGGTATATAATTTACAAGATTTCATTTCTTCGGTCGCACAAAAGCCTTTTCTTATTCGTATAAAATAATTCATTTCAGAAACTTTTTTTAGGATTTCAGTAGATACCTAGGTACTAAAGAAGTCCTAACGAAATTAATTTTAATCTTTCGAGTTCATATTTTTTAATTATTCGGCCATCAATTTGGAATCACTCCGGAAACTTTTCGGCGAACCATCAAAAAAAAAAAAAAAGTTTCGCGAATAAAAAACACTCGCGATGCTGCGGTTCTGCGGAGTCGTTCTGCAACGATAAAAGTTCACTACTTCTGAATTTGACTCAAATGATTTAATCCGATTTTTGCAGAACATATAATATATATACTGGGAAGCACCCGCACAACTCACCATGAAAATGGAATTGGGGGAAAGATTTTTTTTGCAAATTTTATTTTGCCAAAACTTTTTATCTAATGTCACTTTGAAATAAGTCACCCATCTCTTAATCCGAAAGATATGTCTTTTATTTCACAGTAAATAGATTGAAACAAAGAGACTTCTTTGTTTAATAATGATAAACATTAATGCTCAAGAAATGATAAATTTGATATGTAATATAAGTAGATACCCCCTCAGAACCTACATAATATATGTACCTACCTAATCCTTTGATAATGTTAGTGATCTAGATGGGTCAATTATTATTCCCTATCGAAGCTTGATTGTTACGTTCGTTGCATTAATTTATTTTTCACAACATTATAAAAGCGACAATTACGAAGATTAAAGTACCTACTGCTGCCCAACTAGGTAACTCTGCTCTAGGGCAAATAGTTGACAATTATATCACAAATATTTGACATTTCATCATCATCATCATCATCATCATAAGTTCGAGAGCCCTGGGTGGGCCTTGGCTGAATCCAGGAGTCTCCTCCATTCCCATCTATCCGTTTTACATTTCGACATTTGACATTTTTACATTTGACATTTCGGTTGTATATAATTATTGTGTCATTATTTACAAACAAATTAATATTAGAGCGGACACCAGACATCACAGCACAACAAATAACAACATGAAGGTACGTTTATTTTTGATGTTTTAAATAATTTACAATTAACGCATTGATCTGTGAATTATTTAGAAGATTTGTAAAAGTGGATAGCTTAGTATTCACACCAATTTTATAATATTCAACGTTTGTAAAAAAGTTTGCTAAGGATGTAGGTACTTTGTAATCTGGTTGGTTGGAAGAAATTGCCTAGTGGCAATAAGTCCGCCATTGTACAATTATATTTGTTTATATTATGTACAAGAAGATGTATAAATAAATAAATAAATAAATGATAAAAGGTATAAAATGTGACTCAATAATTTCTACGTACAAGTTGCATGTAACACATGAGATCCAGACGTCGATGGCGATATTATGTATAATTGAAGAATACGTACCAAACTATAAACACAAATAAATAAGATATTTTGTTTTCTATATTAAAACATGTAGGTATGTAGTTCAAGATAAAGTAGTATGAAGGTCAGTCTGTTTTCCTACACAGAATATGAAAACAGGATGATGGTGTATGTATGTATGTTTGTAGGTTAGGTAGGTATTAAACTATTGAGTGAGATATTTTTTAACAGAATTTTAATTATCTCAATAGAGACGAAGTTGGAATATTTATTGTAGGAGAATATTTATTGAGTGAGATATTGTGTAGTGTATACTGCCATACAAATTGTATGAAACGACGTCGTCACTAAATTCAATTTTTATAAAAAATGTTAAAAAAAAAGATTGGTATGAAGGTACTTCTACAATGTTCACAATTTTTATAGAAAAACTAATTATCTAGTTGGGATGTATCGGCTTTCTTCAATATTATTAAAAACTTTGGAAATACAGGAAGAAAAACACAAAAATTTATCATAAAAAAATATTTTTCTCAATAAAAAATATTTGTGAATATCTGGAATTTTTTTAAAAAAGAGATTTCATATTTGTATTTTTTATTTGTGGTTTAATATTTGTCTACATTTGTACTCATTTCAAGCTATCTAGCGATCTGGTTTTTGAGATATATAGAAAAATTAACCAAAAATTCAATGACTGAAACAAAAGGACACACTAAATGTTCTACATCAAATTCTGAGTAAATCCATATCATATAGAACATATACATATGCGAGATACATACAAATCTCGCGTATCTTGGCTTGATAATCTGTCGATAAGTAGATGGGTCGATGGCAGAGCGGTTAGCGCGCTGGGCTAGTAATCCAGTGGTCGCGAGTTCGAATCCTGCCTCGACCGATTTCGTTCACCTATAGCTCAAGCATTTATGCTTATTTTAGGGAACGTAGGAAGATGTATATGTACTTGTTTAACAAGGACATATTCATTTTTATTTAAAAAAAATATTAAGAGAAATAAATTCTCAAACAAATCGGCAGTTGGACAATCCTAACCAACTTATTCTTACTATTTTTTATGTAAGAATATACTTTTGGTTAGGTTATTGTTCTGGACTAAACTAGTGTCTCGACACGCTAGGAAAAATGCGTATGCATATAAATGCTTGCGGAATTCGTCGGTAGAGATACTGTGCGTCAAATATTTAAAATTTGTTGTGAATACTAGTCGTACCTGTAAAAGTCATTGAATGACTCCTAAAGATTACCACAACTTGCCCTAAATGTAAAACCGGGGGGGGTGAAAGGATGCCTGGTAGAGCCCCCCCAAAATGTGGAAATACAGCTGAGACACCTCATCACAAGAGGCAGCAAACTCTGCACATGCAGGGTCCTTAGATATAAGAAGAAAAGTCAATTTAAAATAAGTTTCTACCTTTTCCCCAGTTGTCAGGAAGTTCCAGCCACGGGTCCATGATGCGAATGGAGGCATCGTCGTTGAGTCCCACGAAGGTGTAGATGAGATGTGTGCACATGAAGGGGTTCAGGTCTGCCACTTGACATTTACCATTGTTCTGCCGGTAGGTCGCCCAACTGCCGTAGTAGCACAGAAGGAGTTCTGGAAAAATCAGTGTTTCATAATAATTATCTTATTTTGCTTTCAGCCAACGCTATAATGCTGGATATAGGTCTCTTCTCTCATCACCATGTTTTTCACTTAAGAGCTAAGTTATACTTGAAAATATATTTTATTCGTGTAAATATGTACCTACTTCTTACTTTTAAGTTAAAAGATATTTTCGTAAAATAAGCACTCTTTTTTGACTGATCTATTTTTGAAAATTTACTTTGAAAAAAAAAGAATTTAAGTCTGAAAAAATAAATAAATAAGCTTGATAAAAGAGGAACGAAAAGTAGAGGTCGGCCAAGAAAAAGTTGGCATGATCACATAAATGGAATTCTGAAAGATGGAGAGCATCAGGCGTTTGGCGTATATATCTATAATGTATCTTCCAACATATATTTATAGAAAATGTTAGAAGTGTGAGCAATAGACGAGCATGTATGAGACGATGCATGAATGTGGACGAAGCGAGGGATGCGTGCCAGGATAGGAAAATGTGGCGTTCGGTTCTCTCTGCCTACCCCTCAAGGGACATGGCGTGATGGTATGTATGTATGTAAATTAAAATATCAATTTGGGGTATTTCAGCGTTCTATTATAGCTCATGTGGTTTTAGAGATATATGGAAAAGTTAAGTAAAAAAATAAATAAAAAAACCCTCACTGAAACAAAAATTCGTATAAAAGTTTTTTAGGTCTGTAACTATCCGTATATTCTGACATTTTAGGCTCTGTGCATTGAGCGGATCAAAAGTTAAAAGGGGGGACGCACGCACATACACACTAATTGTTTTACTCCGAATTCTGAGTTAATCCATATATGTAATCCATATGTAATTCACAAGTACCATTCAGTAGATGTTTTTTGAGCGAAACGCGTCAGTGGTCAATTTTTTTAAATTAGTGGGATAAAGTTAAAAAATTGTATTTTTTCTTATTTTTAAGTAGGTTATTTTAAATAAAAGATATTTTGATAAAAACAATAAATGTTGAGAATCCCTAAAAAAGGGAGATAATTGGGTAGTGTCCGAGTGACAGTGAAGAAATTGGGGGAAATGGCTTTGGTACTTTTGTGTGGGGGCGAAATTCCTCAACCATAAATCACTTTTTAATAGACTAATAAAAATGTGCCAAATTGTCGTTGGCGAAAAATGTGGTATCAATTTTATGACAATTTATTGCCTCTATACTTAATTAGGTATGAAAGTTTTATATTGAAATTATATTAGGCACCTACCTATGTCTTACCAAATTTAAGATATTTTAGTAAAGGAATTTTTAAATTAGGTATACTTCACTAAAACTAGTAAATTTTTACGATATTTATTTTCTCGGAATGACCATTAAAAACTTTACTGTCATTTTTACGTGAACAAAATCCTTGATAAATGTCCAATATTATTAGGTATATAAACATCAACCGTCTTACTTACAAACGTAAACTATCTATAGTACATATGTACCTGGTAAAAGAGCGTGATTAACTTAAAAGTTTACTTATAAACCGTGACTATCTTCATTACACCTTTATTTCATAGACGTCAAGTTAGGACAGGACGAGAGGTTGTTCAACGCTTGACAAACGCGTCATAACAAATATTGCAAAATGGCGGATCTTTCACATATTACAATCCGACGCATATTTGAGATTGACAGAAAAACTTAATCCTTATAAAGTTTTTCCTCGTTATTCTTCATCGCAGTCGTGTTTAAAATGACTCAACACGTCACAATGCGGTGTTTGTTTTCATGTTTCGATATCAGTTATCCAAAGATTACATACGTACATTTATCTATTTATTGACATCAGTGAAGCCAATGCGGCCATATTAAAATAATAAATGAGGGTGTTCGTAAACAAACTAGTTAGTCATATCTTAGTATACGTTTATAAGTAAGATTTTTAAATAACGATCTTAACTATTTTATTGGTGCTTATCTTGTTACGCGTTTAGTAAGCTATCTAATATTTTTGTTTAAACTATTTCATAACATCATTGATTGTCCAAATTTATTAGAAAATATCTCACTTCACATTCCAAACCGCAATGTCAGATCAAAACCTACTTTCTCTATTTCACACTCTAAAACTAATCTTAGGAAAAATTTCTTTACTAACCGGGCCACCTCCAATTTTAACAACCTGCTCAATAACATTGACTTTTTTCATACTCAATCTCTACTATCGTTCAAAATTGCGATAAAGCGCCAACTTTGCACTGATAACATAACTCAAAATTCCACTCTCTAGTATATGCATGAATGTATTATTTATGTGTCACCATAATGGTTGCAACACCTTCTTCGTTGATCCTTAAGTAAGTTGGAATCCCATGTTATGATTCTTGAATACAATCCTCTCTGTACTATTCCTTGTATGTTTCTGGTGTGTTCCTATAATTTTGTTTTTTTCTCATTTTTCGTAAATTGTATGTTAAGCTTTTAAAATTATTTGATATGATGTCCTATTATTATGTACTGTAGTCTACATTTTCTTGTTTTTTTTTCATTGTCTTTAATATCATTATGCTCTACTGTACTGTTGGATATCCAAAATAAATAAAATAAAATAAAATAAAAAAATACATAAGTAAGATCGTAATAGTATTAATTATAGGCGTTGTGAATATTAAAACTTTTTCTTTTTATTGAAAAATTAGTTCCAAACTGTTGTACTTAATAAATTTAATTTAATAAAAAAACAATTATTCCTACAAAAAACTATTCGTTTCAAAACACTTTTTAATGAGTATGAGTGTTATTATTGTTAAGTTTTACTCAGATTTTGAATATTTATGCAGATTCAGTTTGGTCGGAACCCAATTGAATCTGCATATTATTATATGTTGATACTCACAGGTGTTAAACAATTTTAAATTACATTCATAAAATTTAAACAATTATTGGCTTCATCAAAATATTTTCAGTTATGAGAGACCGAGGAGGGTTGTGACAGAGGAGAGTTGTGACATAGTCAATTTTTCAGTCTATGGCCGATAGCGAGATTGTAATAACGCACATTTGTTGCTTTTTTGACGCGCCATATTAAACAGTTCACAGCGGTGCTGTACGGCAAGTGGTTATGCTTGTACATCTTCTACTAAAAAAAAAAACTCCAAAAGTAAGTTTTTGATTAACATTTCAATAGCCTGTAAATTAATAAGTATTAGGTTACTGAAGTAATTACACTAGCTATAATACACTGTTACTATTCAGTTTTCATTATATGATATTGTTTTTGTTTTTTCGCTATATGTTTTGAGGTTATGAAGCGTTAATTATAAATAATCACTCAATATGAAAGGTTACAGGATCGTTGAATAATTGAGTATAGAGAAATAAAATATTATTTGAGATATTAATTATATTTATTTATTTAGCGTTTGGCCGCATATAATAAAATTTGCTATTTTTAAGGTAAGTTAATTTTGCGCAGGGTCAAGTTTTCTGCTTGTCAAATATGGATGTCCAGGTTCTTGATGTAATTATATATTTAATTATATATTTAAACGAGAGGTTTGTGACCAACGCTAAACTCCTCACTAACAAGTCATTCTATAAAGTATTCAAATTTTATATGGAAACAATTCAGCATTTTCACGAAATGAGTTTGTTGAATTATTTTTTAATTAAATATTTTATTACGAAAACGTGATAATTCTTCAATGCTTTTTTATGAAAATGATGTGCCTTTTTAATTATCCTGAGCTTGGGGTCACTTTGAAATATTTGACAGTTAAAAAAAATGAGAAGCGCTATTCATATATCCTTCAAAATCTAATGGGGTCTAAGCGAGTATTTGAAAAACACGCCATACATAGCACACAGCACATAGCACACACATATAACAAAATTTCATGTTACAATTTCACCATGATACTAGTTGATAATCTGCAATAAAAAAATACCCTTAAAAAATGTGAAATCATGACAATCTCCCCTTGGGTTAGTGAGGAGTAAAAAAAACAATATATGTAAATTCACTTAATAATAAATAAACAAAATTAACACGAGAGAGGGGAGATTGAAACTAAAGTGCATCGCTTTTGCGGTCAGTTAAAACCCCTCCTAGCGCCGAATTTCAGAAAGATCGATGATCGCTGATTGGACGCTAGGAGGACTATGTATCCAACTGACAGGGCGGTCGCTAGGCGCTGTGCCTACAAAGCTTTGGCAAATTACCTAGGTATTTGTTTTCAAACACTTTGACAAATACATATTCCAATATTTTTTTTAACAAATATTCATACATTCATTCATTCATACCATCACGGCATATCCCACAATGTGGGGTAACCAGCGAAAGGTGTGCAGGTGTGCATTGCCTTATAAAAGGGAGAACAACACATCTATGTATACCCACACACCAGTCTCGTTTCACCAAAAAAGGCACTACATTCAGAATGTGTGATGGTGAACCTCATTGCTGAACTTTGTGAGATGTTATTGTTGCCTGTTGTATTTTCGATTACCCGGCTCTTACGGGACACTCGAAAACAATAATTTAAAAGAATGGAAGCACTATTCTAAGCCGGTGCCTCACAGCTGAGACAACAAATATTACCATACGAATACACCGTTTCCTTATTCGGGGTAGGCAAAGAGAAATGAACGTCAGACTCCTCTCTTTTGATATACATTTCTCGCTTCAATCACGTCAATGCACCTTCTCATACACGGTATTCTATTGTTCATAGTTGTTACATCTCCATCTTTCAAAATTCCATTTATGTGATCATGCCAACTTTTCCTTGGCCGACCTCTACTAATCGTTCCTCTTTTATACTCTTTTGTCAGACGATCATCACTCATTCTTTCTATGTGCCCAAACAATCTAAGGGCATTTATTTTCATCTTACCTCAACGACGATATCTATTTCAATCATACATTTTCGTCTGATGTCCAAATTACTTGTTTTATCATACATCGTCGAAGTGGATCAAAATGAATATTAGTCTCTGTATCCTATGCACAAATCGATCGGCCATCTATCGATTTTATCAGAAACGTAATAATTACGATCGAACGTCATGTTTTTATGTTCAGACAAAGAGGGCAGGTTTAGTTGAGAAAAACCTTTCTCCGCAATTTAATCACCGAGTTCTCTCCGGTTTCCCCTAATTTGTGAGAGAATCTCCTCTACAAATTCTACAAATTTAATTTTCGACCGTGCTAGAAGTAAAATTTAATCAACGACACCCTTTTTACTCGGTGGCAAATTTGTGCCAATCGACTTAACTGCAAGGGCCTACAAGGGCCTACATGGGCTTACAGCGACCTCGAAAACATTGAAAAATTAAAATTAGTTTCCCCCGAATTTGAACAAGTATTGAAAAGTCGGTCTTCGTGACTCAGTTATTTAGATATCTACCTGACTTTTGAGTCATATGTCCCGGGTTCGATTCCCGATGGAGACACAGTTTTTAATAGTGTTATTTTCAGTCTGGGTTTGTGCGAAGATTAATATCGTTGTTATTCAGGGGTGACATCTGTGTGAAGAAACACTGTCATGAATAAGGATTGAAACTTAAAACTTCCATTTTTATAAAAATAAAACAACTTCTCAATAAGCGGCGTTACAAAAAAAGGTTTTTTCGTTATTTCATAGATGGCAATAGAAAAAATGTGCTTTTTTCAAATGAATTGTATCCCATTATTGAAATATAGAGAACTTTCAAAAAATTGAATTAATTAGGGAGCTCGATAAGAAGGCATAGTTGGTGAACGTTGCGCAAGCACATAAAGTCATCACGTAAACCAGCCGATGACAGGTTGTAAGCCCTATAGGTGACTTGAGTTTCTGGTGTTTCTTTAATATTCCAACTTCGTCTCTATTGAGACGTTGAAAATTTGTTAAAAAAATATTTTTGATCAAAGTACCTACATATTAATACCTCAATCGAAAATTTCGGACAGCCTTTTAGGCAAACTGCGCACAAGGAAGAGATTTGGCATAGTTTAAATTCATATGGAGAAGGACTGCATTATACAAAGGTACTACGTATGTGTTACAAATATATTAAATTAAATAAAAAAAATATTTCACGTCAAACCATAGATTGTTTTTATTCATACTGCCAATGTCAAACACAAGCGTTTTGAATTCAAATACAGAATATGTTAATGAAAAAAAATGAAGCATTTTATAATACTTTTTTAATCTTCCTTAAAACTTTTTTAAAATAATGAATCTTAATTGATACTCTTTCCCCATCCTCTCTCACATCCCACAACCTCAATCTCCCCCTATCTCTGTTGATGTGATTTTCCATTTCATAATGTAACGTGTTTATCTTTCTGTATGTTTTTTGGTAAAAAAATAATGTAGGTACCTACCACTACACTATTTATGGCCTCATGTTGCTTTTGTCCGTTAGAAGAAATTGTCTTATGGCAATAAACCCGCCTGTGTACACATTATTGTACACGAAGTAAAATAAATAAATAAATGTTTTTTCTGTATCATAGATCACATTCAATGACTTCAATTTTTAAGACCATGGTCCAATTTTTACCTCACAACTTACTATCATCATCATCAACATCACTGGCACTATAGTCCCCTACGGACCCTGGCCTCCTCCAGAAATCGACTCCATCCCTTCCTATCGACTTCTCCAATTTATCAGATCCATTTCTCTTATATCACACAGCACGTCGTCCAGCCATCTCAACCTAGGTCTGCCTTCGGGACAGGTCTCTAATACTTTTCAGTTCATTTACTCATCTTATCAACGATTTGTTGGGAATAATTAAAATGATATATTTTTACTTATTTCACAGCTTGTGAGAAAATTTTATATTTTTTTTTTATTCGAAACCGATGAAGTTATCCTTCCTTAAAATGGAATTGGGCTGGCCATGTAGTAAGGACAGCAGATGATCGATGGACCAAACGCACCCTGGAGTGGCGATCGAGAACTGGACGCAGAAACCCGGGCAGACCGCAAACAAGATAGTCTGATGACATCAAACGAGTGGCAGGAGGTCAATGGCACAGGGTGGCGAGGTATAGGGAAGCATGGTGGTTGAAAGGGGAGGCCTATGTACAACACTGGACGAATAATGGCTGATGATGATGAAGTTATCGATTTGATACGCTTATGAGGAGTACCTACACTAGTTGATATATTATGTACAATCATGCCTCGACTGATTTTGTTAGTAATTTCTAGTCCAAGTTTTTCTTTTCTGCATTAATAGCGACCAATTTCAATAATAGCGACTCGCGTGAGCGAGTTGCTTTATAAATTGAATTATAACTTTTATTATGAATTTCGAATTAAATATAAAATTCACAGCTCATTTGACATAATACTACAAGATTTCAACCAATCAGAGAGCCAACCGGAAACTTTGACTTACTAAACCGGAAACAGGTGAATGCGGATCATAGACGCTAATATTTCGTTTGCCTATAGCAAAATCATTTATATAGTTTATGATGAATGTGAATTTATTATCTACACCATAAAATTATTCATTCTTAAAAAATTAAATATAAAAATGTATATGAAAATTATTATCGAACTGTTGAATATATTCATTTCCTATTGAAGACATTATGTAAATATTGTTTTCCGATTTTGAAAATATTTCGCTGAATGTAAATCACAATCTTGAAGTGTATTTTATTGGTGATCTGTCAAACACCAATACAGAAATTGACAAGCAGAAAATATGAAAATGAGAAAATATTTTCTTGCTAGCAATTGGTTGTATTGTACCTGTCTATTTACATCTTTTTCAAAATAATGAATAATTTTTTTTCTCTTTCATAATATCGTTTATACAAAGTTTTGAAAATATGTGCATTTTGATTTTTCTATTTATTTTACTTGCTCAATTTATTTTGTTTAAAATTATTGTATTTATTTCTTCTCGCTTACTGTATTGTAAAATTAAATTATTGTTATTTCCTCTATCAATATAGTTCTGTACCAAGCACTAATATAAAATATTTTACTTATAAATTCGTAATTGGAATAGGTACATATATATTTTTTTAAGATTATGTGAGCGATGTTTTATGTAATATATTTTGTGAATTTAACAACAAATAAAAATTAAGTAGATTGTCTTTGGTTTTTAAGTTAGTGATAAAAAGTTACTGATGATGAGCGCAAGCTCGAAAGCGCTATAACTTATTCGCAAGTTGTAATGTAGAAGTATTAGATACAAAATTTGTTATTTTTTTTTATGAATAAAAATGTCATTATCTTATTGCAATAGTTGCAATAGTCAGTCGGCCTTCGTGGCTCAGTTGGTTGGGTATCTGACTGCTGATCCAAAGGTCCCGGGTTCGATTCCCGGTGGAGACACAGTTTTTAATTGTGTTTTCAGTCTGGATCTGTTAGACGATTAATATCGTAAGTCTCCAGAATGTGGCAACTTGTTATTGGGTGCGTGTTAAATAAATATTTGACATAGTACCTGTTAGTCGCCCGAGAAGCAATTTTAAATAGTTTACATTGGATTGTATATTAACATTATTTTTTATCCATATTTTATACAAATGAATTTAAATAAATTTGGAGGAGAACCATACGGCAATAAACTCGCCACTTGCGCAAGGTGCAAGAAAGTTATTATTATAACAAATGATTATTTTTGTGAACCTATTTGTATCATTCATTTTACATAATATATATTTTTTTACTCTCGTTTACTCATCTTTTTTATCTATGTAAAAATATGAAAATCACAGCTTGCCTAGTGGGGCGTTATTAGTCAGTTTATATACATATATTATGTCATATTTGTTTTGTGTATTAATAAATAAATAAATAAATAAATAAACAAATAAATAAATAAAAAAACAAATAAATAAATTAATAAAATATCGATTGGTACTTACTTTCGCCAAAAGCGACATTCAAAAGGGAAACTATCACAACACAAAACAGTAATCGCGACATTTCGTTAAAAAAATAATATAATGTCACTGTCCCAATACCAACACCACAATGGCACCTCAAAACTCGACAATTCGCTATTTATTGTTATGAGAGATAATTATCAATAATTATAATTAGCGAATGATAACTGTTAAAATATTTTAAACTTTATACAAATGTACATATATACCTATAAATACCTACATAAGATTAGCTTATCTATAGTAATTCTGATATAGCTGAATGTACGTACATAATAATATAGATATCTAGATAGGTACCAACCTAGATAAAAATCACTTGACATTGATTAAAAAAACAAAAAGGATTCACTAAGATTATTTTCTTTTAATTGTGATGGATTTAATACGCAAAAGTAAATCTACAAAACTCCAGCAAATATCTTGAGTAATCCTGAATGATTGTTTTTTGACGGTGTTTAATGTGGTGACAGGAAAATTATTCGAAAAACAATTATTCGAATCACATTTTTTCGGAAAACATCAGAATTTACAATTGTTCGAATTTTTATGACGTCATGTTGGTAGTATTGTGAGAGGAATAAACTATTGATTTTTATTATAATATACTAGATGTCGTAGTTAGCAAATTTTGTATGAATCGAAAACAAATGACTCACTTTTTGCACGGAGTAGGTACTACATCTACATAGTATATTATGTTTAATAAAAATCTATGGAATAAACAACATGGCGACGCACCGCGCTGTCAGATATCCTAGGATGTACATCTATTTTTTAAACCTAAACCTACAAAACTTTGGTAAAAATAGGTTGGTTAGGTTTGTTTGTAGTTATAATTGCAACTGGCGTGAGCCAGTTGCATTATATATTTAAAAAAGTAACTATAATATTAAAATAAAATAACTAAATTGGTGTGAATACTAGATAAACATAAACTGGTGTACAAACTAGGCTATCCCGCGCTGTCAAACATCAGTTATTAAAAATACGTACCCAACAATAATACAACAAGTAATAATAGTCTTCATCGAATATATTTTACTGGCAACAAACATGTCAAAGGAGGCAACATAATGACACAAAAATATATTAAATTCGGTTAATTGGTTTTCCAACAAATAATTATAAAGTTCAAATAATTTGCTTTCGGACAATTGTCATTCTGATAACTGATTTTCGAAAAATTGTTATTCGTACAATTGCGCATTCGAACAATTGTGTTTCGAAGAATTTTCATGTAATCGTTTAATGTGTGGATCTCCATTATACTAGGTATTTTTTAAAAGTGGTATATTTTTTTTAGTTTCATATACAAATGCAGAATAGAAGCGGCCCGATCGGCATTTTACAAAATGAAAAATCTTCTTCTCGACGACAATATCAACTTAAAGCTGAGACAAAGAATGGTCAAGTGTTATGTGTGGTCAGTTCTGCATTATGGAGTGGAGGCGTGGACTCTCAAAGTTAATATTATAAACCGCCTTGAAGCATTTGAAACGTGGATCACCCGCAGAATGCTAAGAATATCGTGGACTGACATGGTTGGGGCTAGGTTGCGGCCATAGGGGCCTAGCCAGTAAAGTTGAGGGTGGCTGCAGCCCCACCTTAGGATTCTGGGTAACAGGTCAGTACCCTCTTCAATTCTTACCTATGGAAGAGCAGGGCAGACGCCTTAATGCCTCACTCGGCGGTGACTCATCAAACGTGGCGATGAGTAAGGATGCATCATCGGACGATGGAAATCGAAGCACTGAAAGTAGGTACTGTCCGGTGGTGTACCTGAAATTCGCCAACATGAGTACTAAGGGGTGGAGGAGCCCCCCGTGATGATTGGTCGGCACGACCCACTCGGCGGTACCCGAGCTGATGACGAGACAGGTGCAGCTGACGCTGCGCCTGGTGTGGAAATCGAAGAACTGAAAGTACTACGGGCGTGGTGGAGGCTCCCTGTTGCAGTCTGTTGTTCGTGGAGCCGCTGGGAGGGTAACCCTTGCTATGATTCACGGGCCTTCACGAGTGTGGTTGGACTCTTAGTGGCAGTGGTATGAAATATGCATGGTGGTAGTTCTTGTTTCGTCCGACGAGCAGCCGCTCCGGGGATGAACAGAACACTTTAGTTCTATAACGTTCCCTATGGAGTGGGGTAGGTGACTGCGACTTTTCCATAAATGACATGGTTAGTAACACTGAAGTAGGTACTACGTAGAGCCAACACCAACCAGGTACCTTGATTTCCCAGTCTCCTATAATATTCCAAGTTCGTCTCTATTGAGACGTCAAAAAATTGTCATGTAATAGGTTTGTTTTTAGTTTTAAAAACACTCACTTTTGTATTAAATCTTCTTGCAGTTTCACGCTTGGGTTCTATAAATCTATTTTTCCAACTGTCGATTCGTTCATGAGAATTCAATTCTCTGAATGAATCGACATTATTAAGCCAAGATGCGTGTACGAAGGAACATTTTGTATGGCGTAGTGGACTTTTTGCATGTTAATAACACCAACTAGAGGCCTCGCAGCATATATGTTCCCATACATGCATTTACTCAGAATTCGGAGTAGAACATTTTGTGTGAGTTTTGTGTGTGAGGGTGTGTGTGTGTGTGTGTGTGTGAGGGTGTGTGTGTGTCTCTGTGTGTGTGTCCCTTATAACTTTTGATCCGCTCAATTTACAGAGCCCAAAATTTCAGAATATATAAACTACAAAACTTTAATACTCAGAATTTTGAATTTTTGTTTCAGTCAGGGGTTATCAACTTTTGAAATTTCGGTTTATTTTTCCATGTATCTCAGAAACCATAAAAGCTAGAACGCTAAAATTTGGTATAAACATAGACAAATACAAAATCTAAATTTTTTTTTTAAAAATTCCAGGGTTTCTCAAACATTTTTTACTAAGAAATATATTTTTTTATGATAATTTTATGAGTTTAACTGCCTATACTAACATTTTTTATAAATATATAAAAAAAACCGAAACATCCCAACTAGATAATTTATTTTTTTATAAAAAATATTAACATTGTATTAGCACATCTCAAATTTTTTTTAACAATTTTTATAAAAATTGTATTTAGTGACGACATTGCTTCATACAATTTGTATGGCAGTCGCCTACACACAATATGTAAGAAGACTTAATAGTTTGATACAAATCTCCAAACATCATGCTGTTTTCATATTCTGGGTAGGATCAAAAGATTGACCTCCATACTATCCTATCTTGACATACATACCTAGGTACATGTGTTTTAAAGAAAACCAAATATCTTAAAATATTAAATAATTTGTATTTATGGGTTTATAGTTTGGTACTTATTCTTCAACTATACATACTATCGCTATCGACAGTTGGATCTCGTGTGTTACATGCAACTAGTAATTAAATCAATTACATTGTCGTTGTACACAAACTGTAATAGATTTAAATTATCGATTCTGGGAAATGTTGGATATTGTGACTTGACATTTGCATATTGATAGAGTTTCATATTTTGTTATGCTTCAATTTCATGTTACAACTAATATGTATATTAAACGAAAATTCCTTCAAGTAATAAGGTATGAAAACATAACGCAAGATGAGACTTTTCTTGTATTTTGGTGTTTGAAATAAAAATACTCTGAGATCTGTGTTTGAAACTGGAATTTGTAGAATATGGTACAGTAAAGAGGTCTTTATACTTACTAACACCTAGTCCTCTTCTCTCCACTGCTGGATAAAGGTCTCTTCAAAACTCTTTCACGCCGATCTGGAGCAACACGAACCCACTGCTTTCCCATCATTTGGACAATATCTCTCCTCTGGGGTCTTCCCACACTTTTCTTTATCCCCCCACGGCGACCACTCAAGAATCCTTGAAGTCCATCTGCCATAATCCCACCTTGCCTTAGCTGTCATCTATTCCAAGAATGTCCTTAATGTGCATTTGCAATCTTGGCATTTAGTATTACTGTATAAAAAATTTAAAACTATACATTTTACACTGTAAACAATGCGATTTGATTAATTGACTTATAATCATTTAATTTCTCTTATTAACAAAATACAAAAGAAAATTAATGCATTTTGTTTTATTGTGTTATTACCTATGTAATTGGTTAATCAGTTATAATAAATATTACTTATCAAGGATTATAAGTCCATAAACTTGTGTTTATTAAAGATTTTATGTTAGGTACGATAAACAATAACATATTCATATCTGCATAATACGACGAAATAAATATCAAATAGGTACATTATTATGTTTACATGTACCTAAATTGTTAACAATATTCTCAAACGATTGGTTTATAAATGTATGCATGAACAGTATTTTTATATTTCCGAGATGATAAAAAAATATATGCTGCATATGCTGCTTAGGTTGAAGGCACGAAGGGGACTGAAAGAAATGAAGGGACGGACAAAAGACGCATGAAAACAGAATAAATAAGAGTAAAGAGAACTTTATATAACAGAGTAAGAAGAAATATTTCATTAATATAATAAAAGTGAACACATTGAGATATTCATGATAATATTTTCAATATGTCAATAGAGAAGAAGTTGGGATTTGGGATACTATAGAAGAACTAGGAAATCAAGGCACCTACAGGGCATATGACCTATGATCGGCTGGTTTACGGGAACAATTAATGCCCTTACGCAACGTTCCCCAATTATAATAATAATATTAATAAAAATTTATAAAGCGCCGTTTAGTGATACAAGATCACTCTAAGGGCGCTGTAGCTTATTTGTTGGCTCTACGAAACAAGGCAGTCTTAAGAAGTTTACCGAAGGTGTCAATGCTCTGAGCTCCACGTATGTCAAGAGGCAATTTATTCCATTTTAAAGGCCCGTTCACACTAAAACCGCGATCATAGTAAGCCGCCTTATTGACTCTGTCCAATTCTTTTGAAGAGTTGGCACTCTGTGATCCTGACGATCTCAGCGTAAGCTGCCTCCCCGATGGAACATTCCTCTGGCACAATTCCTGAATGCATTGATGAATTATGAATGAATTAATATAATAAGAATGAATTATGCCTTCTTATTAAGTTTCCTTATCAATGCAATTTTTGAAATTCGTATATATTTCAATAATAGGATACAATTAAAATATAGGATTCAAATAGCAATATAAACAAATTAGTAACAAAGTGGCAGTAACAATGGACAGGGGCAGAGAAGTGTGTGAGAGGGATCTTACTCATGTTACCCATGAAATGACGGATCTCACTCATGTCCTTATATCAACCAACACATGACGTACATACAATACGCACGGAATAAATTTTGAGTGACTAAATACTTGCACAGATACTCATTTTGAATAGGTATTGCCTCGGAACAGGCTTTTGCCTAGTGAGGCAATATATCCAAGTACCTAATATTGATTATTTATTATTTGCCTAGTTAGGCTATATATCCAAGTACCTACCTATATTTTATTTCTGTTGTATTTTGTATTAATATTGTTATGTAATAATGGCTTATGTAATTCTTTTTTAATAATAATAATAATAATAATGAACACTTCCTTGCAACCTGCGCAAGTGGCTAGTTAATTGCCGTGTGGCAATTTCTTCCAACTAACCAGTGTTTCCAGCCCAGAGAAGCAATATTTGCGTGATAAATAAATTTAAATAAATTTCTCCTCTGCTGGGAATCGTACCCAGGACGCCCGCACAGAAACCAAACGGCTTACCAACTGTGCCACGGCGCGGAAATAACTAAATAAATATTAAATATTTTATATTTGGAGATAATAAAAAAAAAGCGTAAGTACGGAAATAACACATTTTTACTATCGCCATCTATGAAATGAATAAAAAACCTTTTTTGTATCGCCATCTATTGAGAAGTTGATTTTTTTTTGTAAACAAAGACAGCAGCAACAATCCTTATTTATTAAGTAACAGTGTTTCTTCGCACAGATGTCACCCCTGAATTTTCGGCTTGTTAACCTACTTTAACCATTGAGATAGTTTGGCCACATGAAGAAAATGAATGAGGAACGCCTGCAGAAAATTTTATAGGTACAAAGCTGACAGGTGAACGACATACCTACTGAAAGACGGAAGTATAACAAGTTTGAACAACAGACGAACGCGTATGAGACGATGTATGAATGTTGATGGGTCGAAAGAGGCGTGCCGGGATAGAAATATGGCGTTCGGTTCTCTCTACCTACCCTGTAAGGGACATGGCGTGATGGTGATGTATGTAACAGATTAGGTTAGGTAAGTATGAGAATAGTTTTGATGTAGCAATTATGGTAAGACGATTATACGTTATATTAAATAGATGAAACTTTCCTTACCTTTGTGTAAAGTATGTTGAACTCGGGTACACCATAACCACAAGTACCAAACAATACCTATAACAACATATTAAAAGTAAAATTATAAATTAAACTTGTACCTAAGTACTTATTTATGATAAAAAATATTTGGTCAACAAGGAAAGATAACCCTTATATTCGTCATATGTTGTATTCTTTAAAGGATGAAAATCTTGATGTTGTTTTGGGTTGGATCCCAGGACACAAGGGAATCCAGGGAAATGAGACGACTGACGAATTGGCAAAATCTGCTGTGCAGCGAGGTTCGGCTTCTTCCTATAGTAATAATTTCATACCCGATCTTCTCCCTTTAACTAAATCTTTCCTCACCTCTGATTGGACCAAACTTTGGTCCTCATCTTCCCTCACCAGGGGAAGGAGATATGGTTCAATTTCAACCAAGTATTCCAGTTAAGCCATGGTACACTTCTGTTATGCGCAATAGGATGGAGATAACGGTGATAAACAGAATGAGAATCGGTCACTGTTGTACACCTGCTCATTTATACAAAATTAAGATAAAAGATTCTCCAGCTTGCGAATGTGGTGAGGAAGTGGGAGACTTGGACCATATCTTCTTTTCTTGTCCTCATTCTGACCTTGCTGCATAGCAGTAATAAAGATATAATTTTTAATTTAATATTAAAATTCGTCAAAAGAAACGACATCAAGATTTGATTTAATACATCTATAGGTATTTGTAATATTTATTTTTTTCATTTTATTGTTAACCGAACAAAGAGAAGATATTATCTTTTAACTTGAAACTGGCCGTAAGACCCATTTATTAGGAGTCATCTCGCCAAAAAAAAAAAACAAGGAAAGATGGGTCGATGGCAGAGCGGTTAGCGCGCTGGGCTTAGTAATCCAGTGGTCGCGAGTTCGAATCCTACCTCGACCGATTTTGCTCACCTATAGCACAAGCATTTATGCTTATTTTAGGGAACGTAGGAAGATGTATATGTACCTACTTCTTTCTTCTTCTTCTTCTTCTTTTCAGCCCCTTTCACTCCACTGCTGGATATAGGGCTCTTCCTGGGTTTTCCATTTCTGTCTATCCTGGGCACTCTGCTTCCACCAATGTCCTACCAGTTCGACAATATCGTCAGTTCATCTCCTCTGTGGTATCCCTACACTTCTTCTATTATGATACTTCTTTAACAAGGACATTTTGCTAGAAAAAAAAATATTGAATATATTCTTTTCAAAGTTTTCTTCGCATATTGAATTTGTAATAGATTTTTTACTAGCATTTTATTTCTCGATCAATATTTTTATTTTCAGTATAATCATTTCATTTCATTTTTATTAAGTTGACATGTAGGTACATTATTATGTTCTTACAATGAAAACATGTAAAAAGGTAAAAAAATATTGTTGCATCTAACCTACATAATTAAATTAAAATTTTAGTAGCGCTCAGCTGGAAACGCATAGGTTTGTTTACCTACTTAATAAAAAAATGTTGAATTTTATCAAAATATCAAATAAATAAAGCTGGAATGCAAATGTCATCGATAATACACTAATTCTAAAAGCTTCAGAGCTTTAACTAGTTGAGAAGTACAGACAGACAGACAGACAGACTGGTGAAATTAAAGAAAAAGGTGTAGGTACTTAATTAAACGAGTGGGTTGTGGCCAACGCTAAACTCCTCACGAACAAGTCATTCTATAAAGTAGGTATTCAAATTTTGTAAGGAAATATTGCAGCATTTTCATGAAATGATTTTGTTATATTATTTTTTTATTTAAATATTTTATAATGAAAACATGATAATTCTTCAATGTCATATTATGATAGTGGTGTGCCTCTCTACCAATTTGAAAAAGACAATTTCAAATTTTAAGTTAGTCACTTTGAAATATTCGATAGTTAAAAAATTGAGAATCACTATTCAGATATCCTTCAAGAGTACCTACTTTAGTCTATAATCATGTACAGTACATAGCACATAACACGCAACACCCAGCACACACAGATACATTGTGATGAAACTTTTAGAATACAATATCATCATAATACTAGTTGATAATCTGTAAAAAAAAATTGCCTTAAAAATAACAAAACCATAACTCACCACTATATCCCCTTGGGTTAGTGAGGAGTAAAAAACCACGACATATGTATGTAAGTACCTATATATCTATTGTATGTATGTATTGGCTAATTCTTCGTAGGTTCTTAAATAGAGCACTTGGAGTCGTCACAGATTATTAACACAAAAAAAAATAATATAATAAAAACAAAATTAATAGAGAACATCATCATTATATCATCATTATATCAGCGTCATTATATGAGAACAGCGAAGCATGTGTTCGTGTTAACGACACAGTGACTACGTGGTTTTCTATAAATAATGGCGTTAGACAAGGGTGGGTGCTATCTCCATGGTTCTTTAACTTGTACATTGATTTCTACATTAGAGCCCTTAAGGATGAAAGCAAGGGTCTGAAATTGAGTACTGTAATGGTGCGAGATTTGATGTATGCAGACGATAAAGTTCTTTTAGCAGAAAGTATGGAAGAGTTACAGTATCTTGTAAGTATGGTATATGAAGGATGTATAGAGAATGGACTTAGGATGAATGCCAGCAAATCAAAGACAATGGTCTTTGAAAAGAGTGAAAGCAGAACAGCGTGTAAAGTAAGAGTAGAGAACGAATGGCTTGAGCAAGTCGACGAATATGTATACTTGGGAAGCATATTTCAACGGAACGGACGACTCGATAAAGAGATCGAAAGAAGAGTTATGGCAGGAAACAGAGTGAATGGAGCACTGAGACCAATTATGAATGATCGCAACATATCAAAGGATGCCAAAGTTGTCATTCATAACGCCATCGTAGTGCCAACCCTGACGTATGCAAGTGAAACCTGGACATGGCAGAAGACGCATGAAAGTAGAATAAATGCAGTTGAAATGAGATCGTTAAGAAGGATTTGTAATAGAACGATGTATGACCGGGTAAGAAACGAGGATATAAGGAAAGAATGTAAGATTAAGAAAGATGTCATCACTAGAATGAAAGTGAACACATTAAGATGGTTTGGTCACATGGGGAGAATGAATGAGGAGCGCCTGACGAAGAAAATATACAGAGCGGAAAGGAATGGAATGAGAGGTCGGGGACGCCCAAGAAAGGGATGGCACGACCATGTGAACGAAATTTTGAAAGACGGAAATGTTAGAAGTGTGAGCAATAGACGAACATGTATGAGACGATGCATGAATGTGGACGAGGCGAGGGATGCGTGCCAGGATAGAAAAATGTGGCGTTCGGTTCTCTCTGCCTACCCCGCAAGGGACATGGCGTGATGGTATGTATGTAAATTACATAATAGAGTTCGTTTCATCTCAAATGTTTGTACCTATAGGTATATCAAGTATTTTTTTAATCGAGTGCAAATATATGTAAAGTCGATCAAAACTGTGTTTTTCTTACAAGGTAGACTATTATAACATACTTACAATAATATTTACTTACAGATTTCCCAAGAAAGGTTGAAACACACAAAAATAATAATAAATATTAAATTCAATACAAACACAATACTAACCGTTTTGGGGTTGGATATATTTACATAAGTCCGACATATAAGTTATTATATTATTGCCTCTTATATATTTAAGTCCGACATATAAGTTATTATATTATTGCCTCTTATATATTCCGACATATAAGTTATTATATTATTGCCTCTTATATATTCCGACATATAAGTTATTATATTATTGCCTCTTATATATTCCGACATATAAGTTATTATATTATTGCCTCTTATATATTCCGACATATAAGTTATTATATTATTGCCTCTTATATATTCCGACATATAAGTTATTATATTATTGCCTCTTATATATTCCGACATATAAGTTATTATATTATTGCCTCTTATATATTCCGACATATAAGTTATTATATTATTGCCTCTTATATATTCCGACATATAAGTTATTATATTATTGCCTCTTATATATTCCGACATATAAGTTATTATATTATTGCCTCTTATATATTCCGACATATAAGTTATTATATTATTGCCTCTTATATATTCCGACATATAAGTTATTATATTATTGCCTCTTATATATTCCGACATATAAGTTATTATATTATTGCCTCTTATATATTCCGACATATAAGTTATTATATTATTGCCTCTTATATATTCCGACATATAAGTTATTATATTATTGCCTCTTATATATTCCGACATATAAGTTATTATATTATTGCCTCTTATATATTCCGACATATAAGTTATTATATTATTGCCTCTTATATATTCCGACATATAAGTTATTATATTATTGCCTCTTATATATTCCGACATATAAGTTATTATATTATAATTTATTATATATAATCATCCTTACAATGTTTGCCATATTTCACCCAAAATATTTTACAAATGGTAGGTGGTATATAAAATTATTCATAATGTGTTATTATGTTGTTTTACGTGACTATTCAAACGAAACATGATTTGTAAAATGTTGTATCCCTTAGGGCTTCAAATCTTGTATTGATATGTTAACATGTATGGATTCAATCTGCCAGAAACTTATTTATGGATTATATTTTAAGCGACTTTCACTAACGGTGGAGGTTATCAATTCGACGTAAACTTTTTTACTCCTCACTAACCCAAGGGGATATAGTGGGGAGTTATTATTTCGCAATTTTTAAGGCTATTTCTTATTGCAGATTATCAACTAGGATCATGCTGAGATTGCATTCTGAAAGTTTCATCACAATGTATATCTGTGTGTGTGTGTACTATGTGCTGTGTGCTATGTACGGCGTGTAGGTATATTTTACTTTATCGATCATAGACTAAAGTATTCATTCGATTATTTTCAAATTTTGCAAATATGTATATCTAATACTCACATAGATATATTAAATTTTGAAGGATATCTGAATAGTGCTTCTCAATTTTTTTAACTATCAAATATTTCAAAGTGACCCCAAATATTTCAAAGTGAAGCTCGGGAAACTTAAAATTTGAAATTTTTATTTTCAAATTGGTAAAAAGGCACATCACTTGCATAAAATGGCATTGAAGAGTTATCAAGTTTTCATTATAAAATACTTAAATAAAAAATAATTTAACAAACTCATTTCATGAAAATGCTGAATATTTTCCATACAAAATTTGAATACTTTATATGTTTAGTTTGTCGATCGACAATTCTTGATAGAACTCCATTGTATGTATGTTGATATGTTATAAAAATATAAAAATACTTGGTTATAGTTCTATTGTATTTATTAGATTACTCAGTCTTGTAGAGCATTATTCTGACGATGTGTTTATATGTGTATTATAATGACTTGTTAGTGAAGAGTTTAACGTTGGCCACAACCCACTTGTTTTAATGTATGTTCAGCGATTTCTTTTTATCACGTTGATCTATTACGATGATTCATTTTTCATTAGAAAAAATGTTTTATTTTAAATAGGTACATAAATACATAGGACGGTCGCACCATGCCTTTGCACGTGTGGCGAGTGATAGACAAAATATAGGGGTCCATTGTGTACTACATACAAGTAACACATACAAGTTTTGCACAGCACTACTATACTTACAATGGGGTGGTGTGGTTCAACCAACATTAAACAGATTTGAGATTGGCAAATGAATATAATGATTTCAATAGATAAATAAAAAATAAAATACACTTAAATATGTTTTTACTTACTGCGTATCTTTTCCTATATTTTTTTATTGTTTTTATTTTTTGTAAGTATATGTATTAAAAATTTAATTAAATAGAAAAAGGGGTGATACCTTCCGAATGGTCGTATTTCAATTTGGTCCAGATATGATTATGCGATCCATGAGAACTTCATCAAACTCATCAATTTCTTCGATAAGAAAACTATACAACATCGTCAAATTTTTGATAGTAAGGGAGTGCTCACTAATTATATCCATGATATGGGTAGTCGAGAGGGTTTTGATTTCGTTGGTTGGACCAGACTTGCCCCCCCAGGTAATATTATTTTTGTATTTGCAGTCTTAAATCTTTTTATCATGATAGCTTCCAATTAGGTATAGAATTCCATAATTATGGATGAATACAATTACATATCTGGTAGGTACAAGATTTAATTAAACCGACAACTTAAGAGTGGTATGTTTCTGTGAGCCATCAAATAAGCCACAGCGCCCTTGGAGTGATCTTGTATCACTAAACGGCGCTATATAAATTTTATTTATTATTATTATTATTAACTGACTAGTCCAGTTGAATATGGCCTAATATACCGAAAAGTTCATCAGTGAAAAATAGACATGATTAAGTGTTAATTTTTCATATTACCATGTTATATTTTGTTTCTCTAATTGGTTGGAAGAAATTGCCAAATGGTAATGAAACTGCATTTGTATATAGTAACAGAAGAAATGTAAATTTATGAAAAAGATATAATAAATTGAACCGAGAGTAAAAATAAACCTTTTGACCCCATTTTTAAACATTGAAAATAATGTAACGAAAAAATAACATCCCGAATAACATGAGAGAATTTTCGGGGCGATGTATGGTTGTAAACAAATCAAATAATGTTTTTTCAAGAGTGGACTTATGACACTCGAATCTATCTGTTTACCTTTATGTAATATACCTTCTGTTAAATTTTCTCATTTTTTTCAGTAACTACTTCCGTAGGTACTATTAATTTTGTTTCTTACACCTGTATCACAACAGTGATGAGTCTAGGGAACGGCGACATAATAATAAAATACTTTTATTATAAATAAAAAAAAGAAGATAATGTCCAAAAATAGTAAAAAGATGGGTTGGGAAAGGATAAAGGAAATATAGGTATGAGGATAAGAAGTGTGACTTGAGAAGCTTCTTGAAGTACATTAAGCTAGTATCTTCTCTTATACCATTGGGTAAATGGTTCCACAGCCGGGCTGCGTGTATTGTGAACTAGTTAGTGTAGGACGATGTGTGGTGTATCGTTATTGATAGTGTATTTTGGTTTTGAGATCGTATCCAAATCAGAGAAAGTTTTATTTTATTTTATTTTATTGAAAGTACACACACAATGACTGAACAAGTAAAATGGTGATATACAATATAAAAAAAGTAGTCACGCCCAGCATCAATTAAATGTATACATTATTACCTTATAAATTATAGTAGTGTAAGAAAAAAACAATGAATATTAAGTAAGACAAAAGTTAAAACTACAATATATGCTACCTTGTGTGTGTGTGAGGGTGTTTGTGTGAGGGTGCGTGAGTATGTGTGGGTGTGTGTATGTATAATTTTTATGCGATACACCCAATTCATCAGAGTGGAAAGTTAAGATTATGGCAGAATGCTTAATAATTTATTTTTTATTGTAATTAATGGGGAGTTAAAAAGATCTGTATCACTAATCTGGGAGTTATAAAAATGGGAAGTGCGGTATATGAAGGAGTTCTGTCTGGCATTAGTGTTGCAAATGGGGAGGTAAAGTAAGTTAGTCAGTCTAGTCGGTCTTGTTGGCACTCTCAGAGTCAAGCGTTCTAGCAGATCAGGGCAGTCAACCGTTGAGTTAGCAATTTTGAATAAAAAAATAATATCTGCCACAGTTCTACGACTTTCAAGTGAAGTCATTTTGTAGTGCTTCAATGAGTCAGAATAACTGATGTGGTCTCTATGTGTACGAAAGTCAAGATATCTAAGAAATTTTTTTTGTAACCTTTCAACTCTTATTTTATATGTGGCATAAGAAGGAGACCATACTTGGGATGCATACTCAACAATACTGCGAACATATGCGAAATAAAGAGTTTTAAAGGTAGAAACATTATTAAACTTTCTGCACAAACGGAGAACATATCCCAGCATTTTGGATGCTTTAGAAGTGATACTATCTATGTGCTTGTCCAAGAGTAATTTAATATCTAACTTTACTATCTAAGTTGTTTATTGAATCCTTTGTTCTGCCAATTTTTGATTACTGTGATACACTTTATGGATTATGTTTGTTGACCAAACATCAACATATAATCCAAACAGTCTAAAGCGCTTTCGCCAGATTTTGCTTCTCAATTCCTCGTAGGGCACATGTCTCACCATATTTGGCTGAAAATGGAATGGCGAACCGATGGAAACTACACCTTTCTTGTCAGATATATAAAGTGATCCAAAATAAGAAACCCAAATACTTGTTTGAAAGATTGGAATGGTCTGAAAGTGTTCACAACTATGGTACGAGGTCCAGAGGCTTCTTATTGCTTATTCCTAGGCATATAGGGGCGGAATTCGAACCACCGCTAAAATCAGTGGAAATAATCTATTTTTTTAAAGAGAATTGTCTAGCGAACCTTCTGGCCTCGCAACTACAGTGTGAAGTATGTAAGAATTTATATGTGTGGTTGCGTATAAATAAGTTTGTGTATATATGTATGTGCGTGTATGTATATTTATGTAGATATGTGTGTATATTTATATTTGTGTATTTTTGGAGCATTTTTTGTAATTTTTTTTTGTATTTATATCTATCTGCATATAAATAAAGTAGACCACGTGTTATAATACACAAGCAATAGGTCATGCTGAAAATCAGCTGCTGGGGGGCTTGTCTTCCTGCAACATAGCTGAGCATGGTCCTTTTGAGTCAGAAAGGTTGTTTTTGTTTACATTTGTTTTTATATGTCTGTGTTTTTGTATGTAAACTTCTTTTCGTCTCAATAAATAATGTTTATTTATTTATTTCAATTTCTCCTTGAGGTACCTACATATGTAAATGTGAGAGGGTTATTAAGTGTCTGGTAAAGTAAGGAAAGAACATGGGAATTTCTTCGTTCTCGGATTTTGAGCCACTTCAACTGTTTCCTGCTTTCAGACACGTGATCAAACTTTCCAAAGTCCAAACACATATCGTATGCAGACATTTTGCAGTCTCTCAAGTTTGTCAAGTTGATCCTCAGTGGCGTCTAGGTAAGCTACGTCTGCGTAGTCGAGTAGAGGTAACATGTTTTTGTGTAAAGGCCCCCATGCACGATCGTGCCATCCTTCCAAATGGCTTGCCATCACTCCAAAATGCGCTCGTGAAAAGTCAAATCCCGCGCAGCCCAATTGGCATGACACACCAAAATGGAATTCCAAACGATCGAAACTCTGTAGTACCTACCGCGAAAATGGCGTGACGCATCCTGTCGGCACGGCATGCTCGTGAGTGTGAAAACCAGCGGTACATTGCGCTATCTCATTGCGCCGAGCTGTTTGACACTCTCGTGAATACGAAAATACAACATGTTTTCTTTGTTTTTTTTTCTATTTATATATAAACAAACCGCTAAATAGCAGTTGTATAAAACTCATCATCAGAATAACTCATTTTTACTTGAAAATGAAAAAAAAATAGAACTTATTAATGCGAAAGTGTCGACCGTTTGCGTATACTAATTCTGATGGCTCGATGGCGCGCCCGTGAGTGTGATGAAAATTTTACAATGCTCCAAATGGAGCCGGTCCATATGGAACGACGCTGAATGGCACGATCGTGAATGGGCTGCTTAAGAGTAATTTTTATATATTGAGGAAGGTAGTTTTTAAGGCATAGTACGACATAGTGCGGATGAATTATTTAGTAGAAAGTTTATAATTTCAAAGAATCTGGTATATTACGTTTTTTTATTATGTACCTATATAATCGATGTATTTACACTTATTGTTATTTTGTTGTGCCTACATTGTTCTATTTATCCTGTATTTTTTTGTAAATGCCCTATTAAGGGCGTATATATAATAAATAAATAAATAAATATTGATTGACACACGCTGCGAGTGTTTTATAAGATGGTGTTAAGGAATATATAAGAATTAAATGAGATAAGAAATACTAATACATCTACATATGAATAATCAAGGTCTGCAATTATTTTATATTATATTAGATATCTATGTATTATTGTACTCTAATAAACAATTTTACATATCTAAGATATAATATCTATTAATCTTTTTACTTAAGATGTACATATGTATGTACATGGTATGTTACCCGGATGCGTATTTATTTGTTACACGTATAGATTATCTAAATATAAATTTTACTATTTTATTAGTACCTACATAAGCACCTACCTAATTAAAGATTAGTCACACATAAAATCTAAGAATACACTTTAGAAAGTTTTCTTTACGTTGAAATCATAGGTTGAAATGAATAATAATAACATAATATTTCACGTCAGTCCATAGATTTTTTACATTCATGCTGCCCATGTCAAACGAAGTTGTTTTACACAGCAAACAAATTCATATTCAGAACAAGGTAGGTATATAATCAACTGTGAAATGATATAAATGGTAGGTACTGAAACAATTACACTATGTACGAAAAAAGTTCAATTTTATCAAAATATCAAATTAATCGAGCTGGATACATTTTCATCGGTAAAAATTTCAGAGTTGGTTGTGGACAACGCTTAACTCCTCGCTAACAAGTCATTCTATAAAGTATTCAAATTTTATATGGAAAACTAGCTGACCCGGCAAACGTTGTATTGCCATATAAATTATTTCTTGTGAATAATTTGGTAATTAAATAAAATAAACTAAATTATTGGAAGTATGTGGGGATGGGGTATATGAGTGAAAGAGATGACGCTATGGACGATAACGGCCTATAAAAATAACAAAACGGCCTTCGTGGCTCAGAGGGTTGGGTATCTGACTGCTGATCCAAAGGTCCCGGGTTCGATTCCCGGTAGAGACACAGTTTTTAAAATTGTGTTTTCAGTATGGATCTGTGAGACGATAAATATCGTAAGTATCCAGGAAGTGGCAACTTATTATTCGGAGAACCGCCGAATAGTTTGTCGTTGCTTTTTATATCATTCAGTGTCCTGTCCTGAATTTTTGTGTGCCATAGTGAATTCATCCCAGATGATAATTCATTCCTGCTGTTCTGCCTCCATCCAATAAAGTTGCTGCAATGCCAAATGATGCAACGGCCAATGCGATGCCATTATTTGATCGTATTTCGGCGAGAATTAGCAAAATGAGAAATGTTTTGCCAGTTCCACCTGGTGCATCCAAAAATAAGAATCCACCTTTTCCTCCCAAAACTGCCTGCATAATGCGGTCGTAAATGATTATTTGTTCATCAGTCAGTAAGCATGAAAGAGTTCAACCGTTGGCCTCTCATGGACTCCCATTTCGGTCTAGAGAAGAAAGAACCCTTGCCATCCCACCTCACGTTACAGATTATTATTAATCTTCCTTCACATGCTGCCCGGCTGTGGAACAATTTAGCATTTGATATTAGAACTGCCACATCACTTTCAAATCTCGTCTTTAATGCTTACTCTTCCTCTCAATTCAATAACGAACATATATCCCAATTTGACTTTCCATCCCTTTTGTTCGCTCCTCATCCTCTCCCTTCCCTTTCTGATTTTCCTCTCCTTTCTGAATTTGTGTAATTTCTCTCACTTTTTGTTTTGCTGTCTTATACTGGTTGTGTTATTGTGTTATTATGTATATGCCGAATCAATGTTATGTAGGTACATTTGATCTCAGATGGTTGACTGGAAGAAATTGCCTCCAGGCAATAAGTCCGCCATTTGTACTATGTATGTACTTTTAAGTATGTACAAAAAAGTGTTATATAAATAAATAAATAAAATTATCGTACGACAATGATTAATCAATTGCCATCTTGCAACCCTATTGCGCATCTGTGGATAAAAGTAAAAATAGTAATATCGCTATTAAAAAATAGGGGTTATTGGTAAAAGGGTGTAAATTAAGGGTTATAAGTATTTTTTAATGCCAATACATAAAAAAAATAAAATAAAAAAAATAGTCAAAAAACTAAAAAAAAATCTGGAGAGGGCCACCCTTATGCAATAGGGGTATAAAAAATAGCCTACAACCTATTTTCAGACCTACCAAATATACACAAAAAAAATCATAAAAATCGGTCAAGCCGTTTCGGAGGAGTTCGATAACAAACACTGTGACACGAAATTTTTATATATTAGAAGATGAGATATTCAGCATTTCCGTGAAATGAGTTAACGAAATCGGTCGAGGCAGGATTCGAACTCGCGACCACTGGATTACTAGCCCAGCGCGCTAACCTCTCTGCCATCGACCCATCTTTGTTTATATAATTTTTATCTAAATGTTTTATTATGAAAAATTGATAATTTTTCAATGCCATTTTATGAAAGTGATATCAAAATTTACGTTTCTTGATCTTGGGACCACTTTGAAATATTTGATAATTAAAAAAATGAGAAGCACTATTCAGATATCCATCAAAATCTAATGGGGTGTAAGCGAGTATTAGATTAATATGAATGCAAAATTTGAAATGAATCGAATGTGTACTTTCATCTATAATCGATACACTAAAATAAACACGCCGTACATAGCACACAGCACATAGTACACAACGGTGACAGGAACATTATTCGAAAAACAATTATTCGAATGCTCAATTTTACGAATGGCAATTATTCGAATCACATTTTTTTCGAAAAACAATTTTCCGAACACATAATTATCAGAATTTACAATTATTCGAATTTTTATGACGTCATGTTGGTAGTATTGTGAGAGGAATAAACCATAGATTTTTATTATAATATACTAGATGTCGTAGTTAGCAAATTTTGTACGAATCGAAGTGAGGCATTTTTCCGGAGAATTTTTGACGTTTTAGTACATCGTTTTTCCATAGAGAATAAGGACTAATGTGAATTGTTTTCGGTTTTATTTGTCGTAAAAAACACTTTGTTTATTTAGATTTTAGCGAAAAGTTATTTAGGATGTGTTGAAATGTAAGGAAAACTGAAATATGTTGCCAACCATAAAGTCAAACGCGCGATATTCCATGACTCACTTTTTGCACGGAGTACTACATCTGCATAGTATACATTTTTATGTATGATAAAAATCTATGGAATAAACAACATGGCGACGCACCGCGCTGTCAGATATCCTAGGTTGTACACCGATTTTTCAAACCTAAACCTACAAAACTTTGGTAAAAATAGGTTGGTTATGTTTGTTCGTAGTTATAATTGCGACTGGCGTGAGCCAGTTGCATTATATATTAAAACGAGTGGTCGAATATTTTTATTATTGCATATGCGCAAACATTGGATTTTTTTCCTGTCGGGAGTCAAAGATATTTTTTAACAGATTTTTAATTATCTCAATAGAGACGAAGTTGAAATATTTACTGTAGGAGAACCGGGAAATCAAGGCACCGACAGGGCTTACGACCTGTCATCGGCTGGTTGACGTGATCACTTTATGCGCTTGCCCAACGTTCACATAATTGGTGAACGTTGCGCAAGCGCATAAAGTGATCACGTAAACCAGCGGATGACAGGTCGTAAGCCTTGTCGGTGCCTTGATTTCCCGGTTCTCCTACAGTAAATATTCCAACTTCGTCTCTATTGAGATAATTAAAAATGTATTATAAAACGAGTGGGTTGTGGCCAACGCTAAACTCCTCACTAACAAGTCATTCTATAAAGTATTCAAATTTTGTATGGATATTTTCCAACATTTTCATCAATTGAGTTTGTTAAATTATTTTTTATTTAAATATTTTATTATGAAAACTTGATAACTCTTCAATGCCATTTTATGAAAGTGATATGGCTTTTTAAGAATTTGAAAATAAAAATTTCAAATTATAAGTTTCCTGAGCTTGGGGTCACTTTGAAATATTTGACAGTTAAAAAAAATGAGAAGCACGATTCATATATCGTTCAAAATCTAATGGGATCTAATCGAGTATCAGATATACATATTTGCGAAATTTGAATATAATTGAATGAGTACTTTAGTCTATAATCGATAAAGTAAAATGAACACGCTGTATATAGCACATAGCACACACACAGATACATTGTGATGAATACCTTGAAGTAGGTACGTAGAAGAAATATAATGTAGATACATGAAAAATTAATTGTTATATTGAAATATTATCATAGCCGTGACACAGTTGGTAAGCCGTTTGACTTGTGTGCTGGTGTCCTTGGTACGATCCCCAGAAGAGAAGAAATTTATTTATTTTTTTCTTCATACGTTGCTTTAACTTTGTGGCAGATTTTAAATATATTCACTAATTGAAATTTGGTACAAATTTATTTTGTTTTAACCACTATGAATACTAAGTGTATTACCAGTTTTCGGAGATGGTTAGACACTAGGTTCATAGTGGTTAAAACAAAAGAAATTGGTACCTACCAAATTTCAATTTGTGAATAAATTTATTTAAATTCATTTCTCACGCAAATGTAGCTTCTCTGGGCTGAAAACGCTGGTTAGTTGGATGAAATTGCATTACGGCAATAGTGTTTATTATTATTATTATCATAGCAAACCATCGCGACGTTTACCTTTTTGGAGTAGGATGAGAGAACTTTACGCCAGACTTCTCTCTCTTGGCATATATTTTTCACTTCATTCTCTTTCATGTGTCGTCTCTTACTCTGCAAACACGACATCTCTCTCTGACGAAGTAAGTCCTCTGCAACATCAGTCGCTTCGTTCCCTGATGATGCAACTAATGTCGCAGAGGACTTTGTATCATGAATAGATCACAATATCAGTTGCGATATTATAAATTGCCTGATAAGACTTGTCCCCTTACCTTATGACTTCATTTTTTATTATGTTTGTATCTGTGCATCTTAAATAATTATAATCGATGCTTGATTATTGAATAATTGATAGATTGGCACCTAATTCAGATAATATAATCGTTTTTATTTTCAATCAATAATCATTGAAATCAAATTTCATCTGATTTTATATAACTGTCATTAAAGAAACAAACATGCATGTTATTTTGTGATATGCATCTGATTTATGATAGGCTCAAATTGGTGATTCAAATCTATTTTAAGATAAAGGGCATATGAACGCATGCCATAAATTACAATAGTGTGCCACATACATTATTATTTACGATTTTATAATATTATGTATGTAGTACAGCTGCGAAAATGACAAAACTCATAATGCACCAACTAGCCAAGCTAAAAATAATAGGACATTCTCTTTATTTCGTGGTTTAAGTAGGTATTTCTCAGTGAAACTTTTCTATGTAAAATTATTTAAGTTATTTAGAGAGACTCCTCACTTGCTCATCATGAATTAAAATATTTTTATAATTATTAACTATTTGCATGTAACACATGAAATCCAACCGTCGATGGCGATAGTATGCATAAATTGAAGAATAAGTAGGTACGTACCAAACTAAATACAAATTAATAAATATTTTAAGATATTTGGTTTTCTATATAAAATATGTAGGTAAATATGTATTTTCTATTAGTATTTTCTTTTGTTATTCGAATATGTGTTTTGAAATGTTTTCTCATTTGTGTATTCCTCATTTTCATTTATTTTAAAACTTTTTTAATGTTATTTGATTTTTGTTCATGTATGATTTGATTTAATTACTTTATGTATGACTTTGTTTTATTGCTTTGTATTTGATATTTTTTATGAGTGATACCCTCATCAAGCACAATATTGAAATCTTTTTGAAGAGGCACTGCAAAGAAAAAAATATTATACTAGTGAATTATATCTTTGTTTGTATTATAAAATTATATGTTAAATAAACAAAAATAAATAAATAAATGTCAGGATAGGATAGTATGGAGGTCAGTCTGTTTTTCTTACCCAGAATATGAAAACAGCATGATGTATGATTGTTGATTAAGTAGGTATCAAACTATTGAGTGAGGTATTGTGTAGACAAATTTAATTTACCTACACCGAGACTCTACTCGCGGCTTTGTAATATTAAATGAAATTTTTAAAAGGCCAACTAATTTTTGCTTTCTTCATATATATATATATATATATTTTATCGAATTATTCTCGTTTTTATATTATCTTGTTTTTATATTATCAAGCTTTTTTATTTTTGTTTATCTATGTTGTATTACTTTTATGTAGGAATTTGAGAAATTTATTGAGGAATTTGATTTGAGATTGGCGTATTTAGGTTTACATGGCCCCTTAATGACTTATTTAGCTTATTGCTTCACATTTGAGATTGACGTATTTAGGTTTATATGGCCCCTTAATGACTTATTTAGCTTATTGCTTCACATTTGCTTTCTCGAGTATATAAAACTAGTCCTTAATAAAAACAAAAAAAATGCCTTTTAAACTTGAATTTGTTCGAATGAAAAAACTTGGTAATCGATCCTGCTCCGTTTCGGCATCACTGTGAAGGTTGCTTTTAAATAATTTGACGATTACAGCTCGGGACATACTTTACTTTGAATACTTTACTTTGAAAGTGGGAGAAGAAGTTTTTAACAAAATGGGCAGTTCTTAAACAGTACTTTTCCATCAGCCAGCCCCCACGTTCGGTCGCCTTTTATTTAGTTCATCCGAGGATTTACCTACAAACTTGCCAGATTACCCAAAAATCTCATTTTTAATCTCGTGTCTAAACAGCGAGAGAAGATTTTGAAAATAAACAACGTAAAGATGTAGATTCCGTGCTATTTCGGAACATAATATCATTATGTAACAAACACCGTTACCTTTAACGTTGTTTTGAATTATGTTTTAAATATTTATGGCGCGCGCTAGTGTCTGAATCCGGACGATTCAGCCCTATATAAAGACGCCTCAGACCGGGAGCGTTCATTCGATCTACCCTGTTCCAGTTGTCGCGGTCGCGCTGTCCTTGCGACCCCATAGTTTTCAATCCGCGTAATCATCGTATATTATTCTAATTTAAAATATAATTATTTATTAAGTCAACTATTTTCAATGTATTAGAGTCACTTATCCAAATAAATTCATGTAAGTAATTGCACCAATTATCTTTTGATTTCTGCCATCTAATTACCTGTGTTTTACTGTAATATTAAATATCTATATGTACGTAGTGCTGTGTTAGGTAAGTACCTACACAGTCATTACAATACCTTCGCTTGGGGATAGGCCAACAGGTTGAAATACCTAAAGCCTATATAGACCGGCATAGCCTATCCTGGGTGACCACCGACAGGTTATCTAACTTGATCGGCAGCACAACCCAGTCCTCGGTAACCAAGATCAGGTAACTTGGTAACCCGAGGGCCCAAAGCCAAACAGGTGACGAGAGTACACCTAAACAGGTAAACTGGTGACTCAAAACACGTGAATTTGATCACAATTGGTTACCAATAAGTAATCTGGTAAACCAAAAACGTGAAGTAAAACACAATGGTTACCAATCAGTAAACTGGTAACCACCGAAATTGTATTTGAGCATATAATGTAACATAAAAAATAAAGGTTTAAAACTGGTAAGCCCCATGTATTATTTTAAAAATTGCATTATTTCGTGTACTATTTTTGTATTGAATTGGATTATTTTATAAATATTTTTGTTGCCAAGTAAACGTGCTCAATTTGTGATAATTATTGTAACCGGTAAATTGTTAAAAGGAACAAAATAATTTTGTGCATTAATAATCTACCCATATAATTTCACAAATAATATATTTTTTTTAAAGAATTAATCATAACAGGTAGCCAGAAATTAAAAAATAATTGAATTTGTCGTTAAAAAGGACTGGCTAGATCGAATCCCACGGGTAACTCTATACGCATTCAGAAGTAATCGTATTTTTTTTTGTATTTATGTAATTTAGCCTAATATAATACGCAAGACCCGTGTGAAGCGTATTAATTTTAAAAAATGCTTCGAAATAGTTATACATGTAAATTTAATTATAAAAAGCGACATATATAAATATGTAATATAACCCTATTATTGTTGAATACTTTTGTATCATAACTGATATTTCTTTTAGATATAAATGTATATGTTTATTAATAATATATGTTATTTTTTTTCATGAAACGAGACAAACCAAACAAAACAAGTAAACTAGACGAAAAAAAATAATACCCAAAAAAAACCAAGGAAGTTGGAAACGAAGTAAAAATAAAAAATTACATGCCAGAGAAGCAAGAATTCTACAAAAAGTTAAGTAAAATAATAATTTTTATAATAATATTCAGTTGTGCAGAAAAAATATATAGTAATTTCATTGAAAAATATATATATGTAAAGTCATTGCTAAAAAAAAAATAGTTAAAAATATGTAAAATTATTGCCAAAATTAGTAAAAAATATATAAAATCAGTGCACAATCTAAAGTAAAATCATTGATGATTTTTTAAAAAAATTAATAATAGACGCATTTTTTATTGGCAAATTGTAGAGGCATTTTAATAAAAATACCTACAAAAAAGGAATATAATACTCCGCATATTTTTTAAATATATGTTGTTTGTCTAAAATTATAACCGAATAGAAGGTAACGAGAAATCTAGCACATTTAACAATCATATCAAAATCGTGTAACAAAAATACCTATTATCAAGGTGATATTATTTTTGCGTTCGCATAAATTATTATCATGATATTTTGGTATCTACCAATAATTCGGGTAGAATTAAATTTTGGAATATTTATCAAATCATAATTTATTATTGTGTGTAGTAAAAATACTGCCGAAAATCGTCACCAAGCGTAATATTATTCCGCGTGATATAAAAAAAAATACCCATCGAAAAAAACCGAACAACAATTTTGCCAGTGACGCGCATAATATACAAGAATAAAACCAAACAAAAAAATATTATTTTGCATTTAAAAAAAAAAAAACACAATAACATTTTTAGCAACAAAGTGAGAATATATACTATATTGTAAAAAAAACCATTTGAAAAATAATATTTTATTTAAGCCATTTTTGTTAAAACCAAGGGTATAATTTAATAAATAATATTAAATACCTAACTAACTTTGAAAAATTACAACATAATCATCTTATCAAACATCAGAATATTTATAAAAACTTAAAATCATATTATTCGTGTCCAAACCAATTTATTTTAAATTAATCGTAAAATAAATAACATCGCAACAATATTTCGGACGCCACTGCATTCCCGAAATAACTAATCCCGCAAAGCGAGAAACCGTATCCCGAACGTCAGTTAACTCGCCGCGAATCTCGTAACGGAAATAATATTGTCATCTAGCATTAATACCCGGAGTTTCACAAACAACATTATATTATTTAATATTATTTATTTTCTGTAATAACTTGTAACTTTATTTCAGATTTTAAACTTATAATATTTTAAAAAGATATAATATTTAACCAATATCAACTTAATCAACGGCAACAAGAAACAAAACATCGCACTTCAAACAAATACAAATAGAACTTCAAAAAAAAATAATTTTTCGAAACGCGTATAAATAATTATAAAACAAATTTTATTCCTCTTTAATTAAAAAGAAAAGAAACAAAAGAAACATTTTTAAGATTCAAAACTTCTTTAATATTGAATTTTTTTTAAGATTCAAATTATTTTTTAGATTCAAATTTTTTTTAAGATTCAAATTTTTTTTTAAGATCCAAATTTTTTTTAAGATTCAAATTTTTTTTTTTATTTACAAATTCATTTCTAAATTGATCAAACATTATTTCATCAAGCAATTTCAAACATTAATTGAAAGCAACTTAGTTAATTAACAAATACAATCGTCTACAAATAATAAAAATTTAAATTTAAATAAAATTGTATACAATGTCCTACGATAAATTAAGCATTATGGATCAAGATAATCTACATCAGACATCACAAGAAACAGGAAACGAAATATCTTCAGCGAACCTCAAACTACCATACGTATGGAGAGAGAAAATCCACTTATGGTTTTTTACGATAGAAGCGCAATTCGCGAACGCGAGAATCACAAAAGACGAATCGAAGTATAATCATGTTTTAGCAGCATTGGATCCTGAAACCATGTCTTGCGTCGCAGATATTATTCAATTTCCACCAAGTACAGAGCGCTACAAAAATCTAAAATTAACATTATTGAACCGTCTACAAGAATCGGAAGAAAAAAGACTCACACATCTACTACACGGGATGCAATTGGGAGATAACACACCATCGGAACTATTAAGAAAAATGAAAAATCTCGCAGGACCAACATTAAACAACGACGCACTCATCAAAAGACTTTGGATAGAGAGACTTCCGCATAGAATTCAAGAAATCATCACAGCAATTAATACTGACGACATTATGATAATCGCAACTACAGCAGACAGAATTATGGAGGTGAACAATAGAGCTGAAATACAATCGATAAATTTACCATCTACATCTACAATGAATAACCATGCACATAACGATCCAAACACAGTTCAACTCCTTATTGGAATGCAGCAGCAAATTAAAATTTTGACTGACAAAATATTAGGACTAGAACTTCAGCAAAGGCAATCAAGACCATTTTATAATAATCAAGAAAGAGAACGTTCCAGATCAAGATCGTCTAGTAGAAACCGTCATAATAATTATAATAATAATTCTTATCACAACCGACAAAATAATAATCGAAATTATAAAAATAAAAATAATAATAATAAAAATTATATGCCTAATAATAATAATCACAACAAGAAGGAAGATATATGCATACCACATCAAAGATTTGGAATTAACGCAAGATATTGTCAACTACCCTGCACTTTCAATCTTCCGGAAAACTAAAACTGCGACAGGTGTGCGAGACAACACTGTCGCAAATGAAACATCGTCTCTTCATGCCAGATATAGTCACCGGCGTTAAATATTTAATCGATACTGGTGCTGAGATCAGTATAATACCGAGATATCACAAAAGTGACAAAGCAACGATCTCTACAGACAGCATCATCACTCCAATATACGCCGCAAACGGAACAACGATACCAACATACGGTCATAAAGTTATAAATCTAAATCTCGGGCTTCGCAGAAATCATAAATGGAAGTTTGTAATAGCCGATGTAACAAAGCCAATTATCGGAGCGGACTTCCTTACAAATTATGATATTTTAGTTGATTTAAAAAGAAAACTGTTAATAGATAAAACAACAGGTATAACAACCAGAGGATTCATGTACAAGACATCAGTCATAGACATAGCAACGGTGCAAGCAACATTAAAATTTAAAACAATTTTACAAAAATATCCGAATCTGACGAGAGCAAACATGACACCAAATGAATCGAAACACAACGTAACACACCACATTCAAACAAGAGGACCGCCTGTCACATCAAAAGTGAGAAGATTAAACCCGATGCAACTAGAGATAGCAAAAAAAGAGTTTGCATACATGGTCGAGCAAGGCATATGCAGACCCTCAAAGAGCAATTGGTCAAGCCCACTTCACATGGTTAAGAAACCAGATGGAAACTACAGAATGTGTGGAGACTACAGACGACTGAATTCAATTACCAAGCCGGACAAGTATCCGATACCACAACTCCAGGACTTTTCACATAAGCTCCACGGATCAACGATATTCAGCAAAATTGATTTGGCTAGAGCTTATAATCAAGTTAAGATGGAGGAAGAAGACATTCCGAAAACAGCTTTAATAACTCCATTTGGATTATTTGAGTTCACAAAAATGCAACCTGGACTATCAAATGCAGCACAAAGCTTCCAGAGGTATCTTCATAACATCACAAGGGACCTAGAATTTGTCTTCTCGTATATAGATGACATTCTGGTCGCCTCAAAAAATTTAGAAGAGCATGAAAAGCATATAGACATATTGTTCAAAAGACTATCTGAGAATGGTCTCATCATTAACCAAAACAAATGCCAGTTAGGCGTGGAAGAAGTCAACTTTCTCGGTTATAAAATAAACAAATACGGAAGCACCCCAATCCCAGAAAAAATCGAGGCAATAACAAAAATTGACCCACCTAAGGATGCCAAAGGACTCAGAAGATTTATGGGTATGTTAAATTTCTACCGAAAATTTTTACCCAACGCAGCAGAAACGCAGCAAATATTATTCAATCAGCTCAAAGGATATAGCAAAAACGTCAAAAGAAAACTAGCATGGACAGAAGAGTTACGCAACGCATTCGAAAAATGCAAACAAGACTTAGTACAAGCAGCACTCCTCACGCATATAAACCCTTCAGCAGAAATGTCAATAATGGTCGACGCATCCGACAACGCCATGGGCGCGGCCCTGCAACAAAAGAAAAATAATGATTGGCAGCCTATAGCTTTTTTTTCAAAAAAGTTTAACAATGCGCAAGTCAAGTACAGCACTTACGACAGAGAATTAACTGCCATATATGAAGCAATAAAATATTTCAGATCACAGATTGAAGGAAGAAATTTTTGTATAATAACGGACCATAAACCATTAATTTTCGCCTTCACAAAAGTCAAACTCAACTCTCCAAGACAAGAGAGGCAGCTTGACTACATTAGCCAATTTACCACGAATATCCTACACGTATCAGGCGAAGATAACGTAGTCGCCGACACATTGTCAAGAGTCGAAGAAATAGAGATCCCATCAAATATAGATTACCGAAAAATGGCGACAGAACAAATCAGTGATAAAGAATTTAGGAAAATTCAAGAAAAATCATCGTTAACGCTGAAGAAAATTTTAATACCGGGAACTACTAAAATGTTATGGTGTGACATATCTAATAATACAGTACGTCCGTACGTACCGGCCAGCATGAGAGAAGAAGTCATTTTGGCGACACATAAAATAAGTCACCCCGGAGCAAAAGCAACTTCAAAAATGATAAAGCAGAGATACGTTTGGCCCAATATTGATAAAACTGTCAAAAACATCATAAATAATTGCATAGAATGTCAAACGTCGAAAATCCACAGACACACCGTCACACCTTTAATAGAATTTCAACAAACAGATGGAAGATTTAAAAACATTCATTTAGATCTCTTAGGACCGTTACCACCGTCCGGAGATTATACATATATGCTAACAATAATCGACCGATATACCAGATGGCCAGAAGCAGTGCCACTAAAAGATATGACTGCAGAAACAGTAGCAGACGCCCTCATGTATTCATGGATTTCTCGTTTTGGCGTTCCCACCTCGATAACAACAGATCAAGGCCGCCAGTTCGAAAGCTCCCTATTCAAAAAGCTTACAAGTAAATTGGGCATAATACATAATAGAACTACCGCATACCATCCACAGTGCAATGGAATGATTGAACGATGGCACCGCACGTTAAAAAGTTCAATAATGGCAGTAGGTAATACGTCATGGTCGACGTCACTACCAATGATACTCCTAGGTCTCCGCGCAGTAATCAAGGAAGGATCAAGTTACACGCCCGCAGAGATGACCTACGGTACAACACTCAGATTACCTGGCGATTTTTTCGAAGACAGACCACCAGAGGAACCAGACACCTATGGACAGAGACTACAAACAATGATGTCAAAAATTCGCCCCATTCCAATCTCAAATCATAGCAGATTAAAAACATTCGTGCATAAGCAGATGAATCAGACAAAATACGTCTTCCTAAGGAACGACGCAGTGAGACGCCCTCTTCAGAAACCTTACGACGGACCTTACTTAGTGCAAGAGAGGGATGATAAAACAGCCACTATAAATATCAAGGGAAAAAGCAGAAAAATTTCATTAGATCGTCTAAAACCAGCCTTCTTCCTAAATGAGAGTATGGACCCCTGCGATGAGATGAACACCAGACAAGCCACTTCCCCAGAGCAGAGAAGGATGTCTATTCCGCAGACTAACAACGCCACTACGTCAGAAGCCACTTCATCACAGCAATCACACACAACCACCAGAGCTGGAAGAAGAGTGTACTTCCCTGAAAGATTCACAAGCTACAGATTTTTTTAAGTTAAGTAACTTATATTTTTTTTTCTTTTCATATATCTATGAAAATATTTATAATTTATGTAAAATATGTAACACAAAGTGCATTCGTTATAATATAATATAACTGTTTTATTCAATTTGTAGCACCTCACAGTAAAGTGCATTGAATAAAATAACATAATTAATTAAAATATTGTGTATAATTTAATATGTAAAAAAAAAGCACTTACAAGCTCATAAGTAATGAGTAATTATTTAAGTCTTGTGTACCTATAATTTAATTTGTAAAAAAAAGCACTTACAAGCTCATAAGTAATGAGTAATTATTTAAAATTTTGTGTATAATGTAATATGTAAAACTAAGTACTTACAAACTCATAAGTAATGAGTAATTATTTAAAATTATGTGTATAATGTAATATGTAAAACTAAGTACTTACAAACTCATAAGTAATGAGTAATTATTTAAAATTTTGTGTATAATGTAATATGTAAAACTAAGTACTTATAAACTCAGAAGTAAAGAGTTATTAATTTAAATTTTATGTACCTATATGAAAACCAACTCAGAAGTAATAACTAGTTAATTTATTTATTTTTTGATACCAAGGAATGTAATTATAAAGAATTAAAATTGTATTGGAAAACTCATACAGCATGAAAGTATGCTATATTTTTTCCATTATTATGTCAACATAACAAAGAAACATTTGTATTTAAACCAAACCAAAGAAATATTTTTTATCTCATGCCAAAATAAAAAAAAAAACTTAATTTTTCCTCATGTCGAATCAACAAATGTTTTAAAATTTTTTTCCATTGTTACAGAATGCTGTAAGGACTATAGGGGAAGCAAGGATATCGTCGAATCGACTGGAAAGGGGGTGATATGGCGCGCGCTAGTGTCTGAATCCGGACGATTCAGCCCTATATAAAGACGCCTCAGACCGGGAGCGTTCATTCGATCTACCCTGTTCCAGTTGTCGCGGTCGCGCTGTCCTTGCGACCCCATAGTTTTCAATCCGCGTAATCATCGTATATTATTCTAATTTAAAATATAATTATTTATTAAGTCAACTATTTTCAATGTATTAGAGTCACTTATCCAAATAAATTCATGTAAGTAATTGCACCAATTATCTTTTGATTTCTGCCATCTAATTACCTGTGTTTTACTGTAATATTAAATATCTATATGTACGTAGTGCTGTGTTAGGTAAGTACCTACACAGTCATTACAATACCTTCGCTTGGGGATAGGCCAACAGGTTGAAATACCTAAAGCCTATATAGACCGGCATAGCCTATCCTGGGTGACCACCGACAGGTTATCTAACTTGATCGGCAGCACAACCCAGTCCTCGGTAACCAAGATCAGGTAACTTGGTAACCCGAGGGCCCAAAGCCAAACAGGTGACGAGAGTACACCTAAACAGGTAAATATTTATTTATTTCTTTACATATCTAGCACCAAAACTATTTGACAAGCTAAAACAAGACATCCCAGAAATTTTAACTTTTTCAGTTACTAAAGCAAAAATAATAATAATATTTAATTAGCTATTAAACAAAGGCAGAGAAGAGAGCGAAAAATTATTACTACCTAATGATAAATAAACTCATATTTTTTACAGTTTATACAACCTTCTAGAAGGAATAAATTAAAATAAACTTTATTCAAACAGTCAGGAATTAAACACTTAACAACTATTATGTATGTAAGTATTATGTGCAATGCCTAGTGGAGTGTCGTTTACATAATTCACTACCTACAAAATCAATAAATTTATGTGATTTGAATAGAATGATTTATTCAATACATTTAATAAAAATATTTGGATACAAATAATGAAAAAATATAAATCTGTATAAGACGCTAATGACATATTAGCATTTTATATATTTATGTACATGTTTTATAAATTCTCATACCATACAAATGTTTTTGTATTCTACAAGATTTGTATCTATATTATAAATTTGAATGTTTGTATGTACCTATATACCACATATCGGAATACCGATCTCTTTTAAGGTGGTTGCCCATCAGGCAGCGTAGGAACCTACATACCCTCACACTTCTATACAAGGTCTTAAACAACTCCAATGCTCCAGTTTATCTACGAAATCAATTTCACTTCCTCTCTGAACACGGGTTGCCTCTTCGATCAAATACTGAAAGAACGCTCAGTATCCCAGTACACAATACTTCTTTTTTCACCACCTCTTTCTCCGTACAGGCAGCTCGTCTTTGGAATCACATCCCATCGCAACTTCGAGTTTCATTAACACTTCCCATTTTCAAAAGAAATCTGAGGAATCATTTCCTTACACATAATACCTAAATTTGTCTCCTTATCCTATCCATGTCCCCCCCCCCCTCTCCAGTCACCTCTGTTTCTTTATTGTTTTTGCTTATATGTTTTTTTTTTCATTTTATTTGTTTTATTTTCTTTATAGCTCTTGCTTGTATTATATAAAAATTTTGCTTCATACCATAATTGTAATAGTTTTTCACTAAATGTATATGGTTGGTTGGAAGATATTGCCATTTGGCAATAAGCCCGCCATTGTGCACTTGTGCTCAGAAAGTTTAAAATAAATAAATAAATATATACCCATGTACGTATGCGCTCCTTAACCGTTCATCCGATTGCGATGAAACTTTGGTGAATTGTCGAGAGTATACCAGGGATGGTTTCTGGATCAAAAAAATGTTTCTTCTTTTTCTTCTTCATTGGGTATTAGGTCATTTTATCTATGAAGGTGGACTATCCTGGGAAACGTTCATCCGATTGCAATGAAACTTTGATGAATTGTCAAGCTTATGCCTATGATGGTTTCTGGATTAAATTTTTTTTCTTCTTCTTCTTCTATATCGAGTATTAGGTCATTTTACCTATGAAGACTATCCTGAGAAAAGAAGGAAACCGTTCATCCGATTGCAATGAAACTTTGATGAATTGTCAAGCTTATGCCCGGGATGGTTTCTGGATTATTTTTTTTTCTTCTTCTTCTTCTATATCGAGACTTAGGTCATTTTACCTATGAAGACTATCCTGGGAAAAGAAGGAAACCGTTCATCCGATTGCAATGAAACTTTGGTGAATTGTCGAGCGTATGCCTGGGATTAACGTTGGCCACAATCCACTCATTTGCTTATGTGACAATAAACTGTGTGCAATTTAAATGCTTAGTATGATAGTGATTGGATTATAGGAAGATGGGTTTTAATTATAAGATTGTTGAAATTGAAACGATAAAATTAGTTTAAAAAATTTTTTAACAGAAGATTATTTGCGTGTTCAAAAGTGTTTAAAAACACATCTATCTATATTAGATATACTACAGACAATAAATATTGGGGCAACTGATAATTTATGTATTGAAAGATAGTACTCACCCTGGCAAGTATTTATTTCAATTAAAGTTTTAAATTTTAGCCGTTTAATAATAATGATATTTAATTAATGCAGAATAAGAATGTCGAGGAGAATTCGCAATACGTCAAGCCACGGTACTGGAGATAATCTCGAATGGTTAGCTTGCGTTGGTAGCAATGATATTATAATAAGAGATGTGCGGACGTCAAAGGGATGTTCCGCTACAGGATCGTATTGAAAATCAGTTGCTGGGGGCTTGTGCTCTTGCAACGTGAAAACTTGTTTATTGTTGTGAATTGTTATTTGTGTGAAAACTCTTTATGTCTCAATGTGCAATTATTATTGGCTTTTTTTTCTGAATAGAAATGTGCCTACTATAATAATTTTGTGAAACTATCAGTTAGCCAAAAATATACTTTCTTCGGATATTAAAATAGATCGAACCTAGGATACCAGTACAAAACTTAAACTGTTTAACCAAAACGGTCGATATATTCCTTTAAAATAATTGTGCCAAAGAGTTAAATCAAATACATATTAACGTAGGTAGTCTATTTATTTTAGTTTGTTCAAGCAATAACTGAGCTGGTTGTTAAATGTATAAGAGAGTTTTTTTTTATTTTTTAAATATAAAAATGTATTAAAATGAAACAATTTATGTTGCCATTTTAAGTGGCGTAATAATCATTATGTAAATTGAAGATGATATCAGGATAGTTTACTGGTAAATTAAAATTATCTAAAAACTTTAAAAAGAAATGTATTTTCAGAGATGGGTACAAAAACAGAATACAAATTTATTTATAATATATTGAATTGAGTATTTTAATGAAACAATGGTATTTTAGCTGGTTATAAAACAGTTGATTTCGGTTCTATAGATATAATGTTATTTATTTATAGGGACAAATACAGTCTTATAAAATAAACAGAAAAAATCACTATGAAATATACAAAAGAGAGACCAATAACAATTGTCCACAATTGATGTTCATTAAATAATCACATAAGTACCTACCTATATTATAACAAAAAATACATTATGACATAAACAAATATCAGACCACTTACTTTTGTCCACAGTTAATGTTCATTGTTTGTTGACCTATGATTTGTTATTGGTTGCTTTATTAATTTCTTTCATTGCTATGAAGTGTTCACTTATTTATTTGTTTATTGATTGCTTTCAAACTGGGATATTTTTTCATTACTTACTATGAGTATAATTCTTCTTTTTTAATTTCAATATTTCAATTATCTAGCTAGAAGTGGACTTGTTTTTAAAATTGTGGTAAAATTGTCTGTCTTAAAACAGGAATTACTCCTAGTTAGATAGACAAATATTTATTGCAGGAACTATTGGAGGAACATGGTACTTCCCAACAACTATTTTATTTTATATTACTTTTATTTTATTTTATACACAATAAATCATAAATTGCATGTTCAAAAAACCTTAGTTCCTGTATGTATCTTGTTATGGAAAATAAATGAACATTATTATTATTATTATTATTAAATAATCACACAAGTACCTACATTGCAAACAAATATATATTTAGTTAAAATTATTACACGTTTGCCTGTCAAATCCACCTGAAGAAGAGAACGGTTGTTCTTGAAACTAGTTGTGGAATAAAAATAAATAAGTGGAAATAAACAAAGTTATATTGTTATTTTAATACGTTTTTCATATGTTTGTGAAGCACAGTATGTCGATAAATAAATTATTATTATTATTATTAAATTTCCCTTATGCTGGGGATCGAACCCAGGATGCCGTCACAGAAGCCTGTGGTTTCTCAACTGTGCCATGGCGGTCGGCATGGTAAGCATAAGTACCTATGTTGACTGTAATACGTAATGTAAAGAATTAAGAAATTCTAATTCTCTTTTGTAGTATGTAGATACTTATGTAGCGTTTTTCTTATCGTTTTCTTTGTTTTCCATACAGAGTATATAATAAGAGTGGCGCGTTAAATAAAAGGTCTCCCTGTTGGCCTAAACGGGAAGGCGTGGGCACCAGGAGAGGGTAGGAGGGCACCATGAGAGGGTAGGGATAGAGGGGACGGAAGGCACAACGAGAGGGCCATGGAGGGGATGAGAGCGGCAGAGGGTGGACTGCTCAATTATTTTTAAGCACATGTTCAGTTTTGTTGTGTTTACTCTGAAACAGAAGCAAATTAGGGTAAACGGTACATTTTAATTTTACTTCATTAAAAATATTTACATAGATTAACACCAACCGAAACGCATTAGGTTCATTATGTTATCCTTGTGACTTTTTATTTGAAAATATATTTGTGAAAATTAAATTAGACGTTTTTGCAATCCAACCGTCGATTTGTTCACGAGAATTTAAAAACTTACCGTCTTACTTACTAACCTAAATCTTTAGTGCCCGGTAATAGAGCGTGATTAACGAAAAAGTTTACTTAACTTATCCAACCGTCGATTTGTTCATGAGAATTTATAAACTTATCGACTTACTTATAAACCTAAATCTTTAGTGCCCGGTAATAGAGCGTGATTAACGAAAAATTTTACTTACATACCTTATCCAACCATCGATTTGTTCATGAGAATTTATAAACTTATCGTCTTACTTAAAAACCTAAATCTTTAGTGCCCGATAATAGAGCGTGATTAACGAAAAAGTTTACTTATAAACCGTGACTATCTGTATTACAACTTTATTTAGTAGACGTCAAGTGAGGAAAGGTTGAGAAGTTGCTTAACGCTTGAGTAACACATCATAACAAATATTTCAAAATGGCAGAGACTTAGGTATAAACATGATCCGACGCATATTTGAGATTGACAGAAAATTTTCACAATTATAACGTTTTTCCTTGTTATTCTTCATCGCTATCGTGTTTAAAATAACTCAACACGGCACAACGCGGTATTTGTTTTCATTTCTCGATGTCATCCAAAGATTAAATGCATTTATCTATTTTTTGACATGTGTGAAGCCAATGCGGCCACATGAAAAAAACTAGTGGGTTGTGGCCAACACTAAACTCTCCACACCATAGAAAGCGTTCATTTTTTCTTCTTGAAATGTTGACAATCTCAATATGGTATAGAATGCTTATGTTGTATGAAATATTTTAATCAAAGCAGATAAATATTGTTTTAAAGAGCGTTAGAGCATTTTGAAAATTTTGACACGTGATATCATATGAAGAAATTTTTTATTATTTATGGAAAGCTAATCAGTTCTACATATGTTCAAGCTCTTTACATTATAACATGAAATCAAATTACTGAACTTTTCCATACATAAGAAATTTATATAATTATAATTTACATTTTGATTCATTCTAAATTTTACTACCAGGAATATAATTTTTTTAACGATAGTATAGTTTTATATTAATATAGACATATTATTAATGCAGTATGGTGAATAATGCTTATGTTGTATGAAATATTTTAATAAATGCAGATAAATTTTGTTTTGAAGAGCGTTAGAGCATTTTGAACATCTTGACTCGTGATATCATATGACGAAATTTTATGATATCTATGGAAAGCTTATCAGTTCTAAGTTCAAGCTTTTAATATTCTTCAATCAATATGAAATCAAAGAATTGAACATTGCCGAACATTAAATAATTCTCTTGTTACATATAAGTTTCATACGAAAATCCACTAAATAAAATATAATTTTTCAAACCGTTGAATATTTTTCTTTTAATATTGACCAACTTTGAATACAATTTTATGAAAATTCTTGGTGTTGTATAAAAAATTGAAACCAAATTAAAATATCTCTAATTTCCAGGTCGTGAGAGCATTTTTTCATTTTTAATAGATGAAATCATAAAGAAACATTATAAACAAAACTAATCAGTTCTAAGTTTATGGACTTAACACATATGATATCAATATGAAGTCAATCGGACTTATAGTTTGGACTGCAGAGAGGACACAAAAAAAAACAACGTAAATGATGAATTCATAGAGAAGAAATCAAAAGTTGTCTATGGAAAACTAATCAGCTCTGGGTCTATGCACTTTACACATATGGTGTTAATATGAAGTCGACCGGACTTATAATTTGGGCTGTAGAGAGGACACAAAAAGTATTTTCCGTACGCCGTTCGCCATACGCCGTACGCCATACATACAAACACATCATGACGAAACTCACAGTGTGCACTCTCTACATAGTCTACATGATACCCGTTGTGAAATCATGACTCTCCCCTATTCCATAGTGTGGAGAGTAATAAATTAGGATGTTCGGTTGACCTTCGTGGCTCATTTGGTTGGGTATATGACTGCCCAGGTCCCGGGTTCGATTCCCGGTGGAGACACAGTTTTAAATTGTTTTCAGTCTAGATCGAGACGATAAATATCGTTAGTCACCTGAATGTGGCAAATTGTTATTGGGTGCGTGTCAAATAAATATTTGACATAGTACCTGTTAATATTAAAATAAATAGTAAAATAAACCATTCAGTGAACTATGTAATCAAACTTAGTATAAGTTCATAAGTAAGATTTTTAAATACCGATTTTAAATATTGTAATCGTGATAAACTAGTTGCGCGTTAAGTAAGCTTTTAACGAAATCTAGTAAGTAAGACCATTACCGTCTTACTTATAAACATAAACTATCTGTTGTTCCTGGTACTAGAGCGTGATTAACGAAAAAGTTTACTTTTAAATCGTGGCTATCTTTATTACATATTTATTTCATAGATATCAAGTTAGGACAGGTCGAGAGGTTGTTTAACGCTTGACCAACGCGTCATGCCAAATATTTCAAAATGGCGGATCTTTCACAGATGATCCGTTGCATATTTGAGATTGTCAGAAAAATATGACTGACTGACTGACTTCCGATGGCCATACAACTCCGGTAGAGCTTTTGCCTCCTGAACAATAGCTTTCCAAGCCTTCCAGTCATCACAAGCATTCAGCACGTTCAGATCTCGGGTAACATTGTCCATCAATCTCTGCCTTGGTCTACCCAGGGGTCTCTTGCCTACAGGGTTATTTTGCAGAATACGTTTTGTGGCTCTTCCTTCTACTGATCTGACAACATGTCCAATCCAAGCTAATCTTCTGGACCTGATTTCGCTGGTGATTAAAGGTTGTCCTGTCAATGCACGAATTTCCTCATTGCTTCGTGGTCTCCAGGTACCTGTTGCAATTCTTGGTCTTGGGCCTAATATTTTACGTGATATCCTGTTTTCAAATGTTAGCAGTCTTTGTTGGTCCTTGAGTATCATGCACCAGGACTCAGAACCATACAGGATTAGTGGTTTAATTAGGCTATTATAGACCTGGAGTTTCACTCTTCGCGATATGGACTTTGGAGACAGGAATGCTCCAAATATAATCCTTATTGTCTTTGTTATTTTTCATCGGAATCGTGTTTAAATTGACTGAAAACATCACAACCCGGTGTTTGTTTTCATTTTTCGATGTTAAAAGATATCCACAAATTAAATACATATATATTTATTGACATTTGTGAAACCAATTCGGCCATATGAAAAAAATATAAATGAGGGTGTTCGTAAACAAACTAGTTAGTCACATCTTATTACACGTTGGTATATAAGATATTTTAATACCGATCTTAACTGTTGTAGTGGTGATTATCTTCATAGTTGCGCGTTTAGTAAGCTTTTAACGAAATCTTTAAAGACCGTTTATCTTTTCCTAATCTCAAACCCCTCCGTGCGCGCAGTTTGCTTAAAAAATAACCTGATTTTTTTGCTTTACGTATTAATATAATATTAATACACAATTATAATTTTAACGCAGGACAAAAAAAAATGTTAATTATAGTTTTCGATAATTTTCAAGACGTTCCGCAAAGTCATTACGAAAATAGCAAAATATTTTTTTTTTGCATTGGATAAAGTAATCAATTTTTAAGTTGAAACAAAAAAATAAACTTCTGTTATCAATGATATATAAAAATAATAGATACGTTACTAGTCTTTCAATTCGGTTGACAAATAGTAAGGCGCATACCTCAATATTTTTTTAACTCACCAATACCGCAATTACATTGGTATGGTAATGCAGAATTTAAAGCAGCAAAGAAATAAAGCAATCTCTTTTGAGTTTTTTGGAGTGAGAGTGAATTAAGAAGGAACTTTCAATAACAATTTTAATCTTAAGCTGATGGAGTCTAAATCGAAAGGGGGGTGATTTTGATTAATTGGATTACGAAGATTAAGTACTGAAGATGTTTAGTAAAGTGCTTAACTATTCGGATTAAATGCTCTGAAAATCTCTTCATATTATCTTATTGGAAGGTTGTTTTGTAATAATAATTGTATTCTTACTTAACAGCATCCGATCAGATTACAATATATAAACAAATTACTGCTCTGTGTAGAGAAGATGGTAGTGTCTCACAAGATAGATCAGAACTACTAGAAATAACGGCAGATTTCTACCAAAATATATATGCATCACTACAGCCACGAGTTGAAATGAGCATCCCAAAAACTAAAAATTGGTAACGTAGGATCAGAGGAAATCCCAGATGTTACTAAAGACGAAGTTTTACATGCAATGAACAAAATGAAGAATGATAAAGCTCCAAGTGAAGACGGAATAATAATAGAAGCTCTAAAACTAGGAGGTGACAACTTGTTACATAGAATTGTCATCTTGCTTAATAAATGTTTAGAAGAGGAAAATATTCCAGCAGAATGGAACAATTCAAACATTGTATTATTGCATAAAAAGGGATATGATAAAAAATAAGAAAACTACAGACCAATAAGTCTTTAATCACATCTATAAAAACTACTCACAAGAATTATCTGTAACCGCTTAGCCACTAAACAAGATAGATACCAACCTAGAGAACAGGCAGGATACAGTACAGGATATGGAACCAACGATCATCTGCAAACGCTGAAAAACATTATACAGAAGCACAGTGAATACAACTTACCATTGGCCCTAGCCTTTATTGATTTCGAGAAGGCTTTCGATTCAGTAGAGATATGGGCGATAATAGAATGTTTAAATAACTGCAGGATAGACCACCTACATATATTCACAGCTTCTTAAAAATATACATATATTCCAACGCGACCTCTACAATAGATCTGCATGAACCAACCCTGATGCTCAACATGTCAATAATCTTTCGCGTCATGTGGGCCTAAAAATGAATTACTTTAAAACAAAAATTATGTACACTTCAGAACAACCTCCACCAGTGATGGTAGAGGGAAGGAATATTGAAAGATTAGATTCATACATATACTTCGGACATAAGGTAAAGCTAGGTGGAGACAGTCAAGAAGCAGAGATCGAACGCAGGCAGGGCCTTGCATGGGCTGCATTCGGTAAACTATCGTATACTTTGAGATCCAAACTATTTGCAAATCACTTGAAGAAAAATATATTTGATATATGCATCCTCCCAGTACTGACACATGGTTTTGAAACTGTTTTTTTTACAAAACGTACAGTACAGAAACTCCGAGTAACGCAACAAGCAACAGAGAGGAGTATGCTAAACATTAGTCTTCGTGATCGAAAACGCAACGAATGGATCAGAGAAAGGACAAAAGTTACCGATGTTGCATATAAGGTAGCATCCGCCATGTAGTAAGGACAGCAGCTGATCGATCGACCAAACGCACCCTGGAGTGGCGACCGAGAACTGGACGCAGAAATCCGGGCAGACCGCAAACAAGATGGTCTGACGACATAAAACGAGTGGCAGGAGGTCAATGGCACAGGGTGGCGAGGGATAGGGAAGCATGGAGGATGAAAGGGGAGGCCTATGTCCAAACACTGGACGAATAATGGCTGATGACGATGATGATAATATATTCGGTTCCGAACTCAAACGGTTGTTCTTAATGGTTTTAAATCGACAACCAAATATATTTCCTCCGGGGTCGTTCAAGGTTCACATCTGGGACCACTGCTTTTCAACATTTTTATTAATGATATCAAATTTTCCATCAATTTCGCCCTATTTATAATTAACGCCGATGACATGAAACTTATCTGTACAATAAAATCCTGGGAAGACTGTGATAATCTCCAAAAAGACCTTTTATCAATATTATCCCTTATGCAAACACAATAAATTATCCCTTAATGCTTCCAAATGTTATTCCATTACTTTCTCAAAAAATAAAACCCAAATAAATTACGAATATTCAATAGATAGTATAGCCGTTGAAAAAAAAGGTTATAAAAGACTTGAAGGTCATTGTTGACAGTAAACTTTCCTTCGAGAAACATTTTGACCATATAACCGGTAAAGTTTACCGTATGCTACGCTTTCTATTAAGAAATACTAAGGAATTCCGAGATTATAGAACGTACATTATATTATACTATGCTCTTGTTCGGAGTCATCTCGAATCCTCGTCAATTATTTAGAACCCTTCTTACCAAATTCATAAAAACCAAATTGAATGAATTAAAAAATTATTCCTCAGACAATTAAGCTATAGATTAAGTTTTTCAGATGTTGACGATTATCTCACTCTTCTTCAAACCTATAATTTAATGAACTAAAATTATGAAAAAAATTATATTTAATTTTACGTTCTACTTAATTTTTTTGCAAACGCGACTCCCATTCACCGATATCGCTCTATGCTGAGCATCGTCAGAATGGTGAACAATAGTGATGAAGACCATCTATATACATATATAGATTCACAAAGAGGATAACAATTTCAAAAAGAGGATAACAATCTTTTATATAGAAAAAACAAAAATAATGCTTTACATATTTCTCGGAGCGGAGATTTTATGCAATCCTATTGGTTAGTATTTCTCCGTTTCTCCGCTCCGCTGCCTCGCTCCGCATCAATGGACGGCAGCCTTAATGTCGGGTTTTTCTGTTACGCTACGTCCTACGTAGGCGATTCAAAGCGTACGCGATTGCGAAGCGATGCGGTGCGGATACAAGCGAATTCAATGCGATACGGGGCGACGCGGCGGCTCTGTCCTACGTGTGCGCGAATCGTTCCCTCTGCCGCCAGCTACTGTCATGGATGTACGTATATAAAATATTCAAGAAGTATGTACGGCAGAGAAGTGAAAATAATATTGCGTAGTTAGAGAGGCATATTTATGGGGGATATCACAATTTGTATGAAGAATTACGTGATCTTGAATTAATAAATGAGACTGAATTTACATCTTTCCGGAAAACATATCAAAATTTGACATTCGTGCAAGCGAGAGAAAACTTTGTGTGTTTTGAACAACATCCTATTGTAAAATAGCATTAATAAATAAATGTGTTTACTTGTAGTCCCATTTATTTTTGCCAAAGCCTAAAATTCGCGGTTCGATAATAATAATTATTTTGTTCCATAATATGGGACGTTCATGGACAGAAATTAAAATTTCTGTTTCTGACATGTCAAAAAACAATGGCACCGCTTTCAATTCGCGTGAAAATATCAAACCAACTGATCGCGTTTGCTTCGTATCGCGCAGCGCCGCATCGAAACCTACGCGCGCTCGGTAACGTAGGACACTTCCATAGTTACCGACTGTTTGTTATTTTCGTGCCGCGCCGCGCCGCTTCGCATTCGCTTTGAATCGCCTACGTAGGACGTCGCGTTAGCCATTATTCAATAGATGGGTCGGTGGCAGAGCGGTTAGCGCGCTGGGCTTGTAATCCAGTGGACGCGAGTTCGAATCCTGCCTCGACCGATTTCGTTCACCTAAGCACAAGCATTTATTTGTTTATTTTAGGGAACGTAGGAAGATGTATATGTACTTGGAACACGACAATATACCTAAAACTAAACAACAAAATGATAAAATCAAAACAAATAAACATTAAAACCGGAATCTTTCAAGGTGACTCCCTAAGCGCACTATGGTTCTGTATCTCCCTCAACCCACTCTCCAAGATGCTTAACAAAAGCAAACTTGGCTACAAAATCACAACACACAACTTAAATACCAATCCTATAAAAATCAACCACCTTTTATACATGGACGATTTAAAACTATATGGCAAAAATAATGACGAACTAAAACAACTAATTTATAAAACTGAACGCTTTAGTAATGACATAAAAATGAAATTCGGTATTGATAAATGCAACACATGCTCAATAGTAAGAGGTAAACCCAAGGAACACACGGGAAGCACCTTGAAGGATACGAATGAAATAATACGCGCAATGGACGAAGATGAATTTTATAAATACTTGGGAATTCTCCAGAACCCAAGCATAAAAGATAAAAAGATAAAAGAAACCACCAAAAACGAATACCTTAAAAGACTAAATATCCTCCTCAAAACACAACTAAATGGAAAAAATATGACTAAAGCAATAAACACATACGCAATACCAGTACTAACATATAGATTTGGAATAATTAAATGGACCAATACGGAACTTGACGATCTCAACATTAAACTCAGAACAACATCATCAAAACATAGAATTCACCACGAACATTCAGCAATAGAAAGATTCACACTGCCAAGAGAGGAAGGAGGAAGAGGACTCATAGACATAAAAAATCTACACCATACACAAATAAATAACTTAAGGCAATACTTCTACACAAAACGAAATAGCCCAATACACAACGAAATAATAAACATAGATCACACATACTCACCACTTACACTTAACGACAACGAACGCAATCTAGAAATAACAACACATGACGCAAAGATTGAAACATGGAAAAATAAAACATTACATGGAATACACCCAAGTCATCTACAACAACAACATATTGATAAAGCCCTTAGTAATAATTGGCTCAAACACTCAGACCTATACGCAGAAACAGAAGGATTTATCATAGCTATTCAGGACAAAATAATAAAAACAAAAAACTACACGAAACATATTATAAAAGACAATACAATAACAAACGACACATGCAGAAAGTGCAAATTACAAAAAGAAACAATAGAACACATAACAGGTGGCTGCTCAACTCTTGCACCGACGGAATATACAATAAGACACGATAACATCTGCAAACACATATATTTGGAACTAGCCCACAAACATAAACTTATCGAAACACACCCCAAGTGGTATCAATACACACCCCCAGCTGTAACAGAAAATGATAACTACAAACTATACTGGAATAGAGATATAATCACAGACAGAACAAACCTACATAACCGACCAGACATTACATTAATCGACAAAATACATAAACACACATATCTAATAGAAATATCGATACCAAATACAGCAAATCTACAAAAGAAACATTTAGAAAAAATAGATAAATACATACCTTTAGCAGAACAGATAAAATCACAGTGGAAACAAGAAAAAGTAACAATAGTCCCAATAATATTATCGTCTACAGGCATCATACCAAAAACTCTCCAAAAAAATATAGACATACTAAAGTTACGTAATCACCAACATACAAAAAACTACAATTATCAACACATGCACAATAGTCAGAAAATTTCTACAGGTACCACTTTAAACAACTACACACCACCACACAGACACACAACCACACAGACACACAAACACATAGCCTCACAACTTGAGTACGCTCCGTTGTGAAGGAAACTACCGAACCATAACCGAGATCAATCTCCAATAATAATAATAAAAAATATAATTTAATAGATTCTCCAACACCTTGGTTTCAATATTCCCCATTGGCAGTTATTGAAAATAACACACATAAACTTTATTGGAACAGAGATATAATTACAGATAGAACCAACCTACACAATAGACCTGATATAACATTGATTGAGAAAAATACAAAACAAACCCATTTAATTGAAATATCTATTCCTAGTACAACAAAATCCAAAAATACCTAACACAATAAAGTAACAATAATACCGTTTATTATATCATCTACAGGAGTTGTACCAAAAAATATAAATGATTCAATTAAGAAACTTGATCTACCAAATTTTATAATCACACAGATTCAAAAGAGTGTGATTATAAACACATGCTCGATAGTTCGAAAATTTTTGCTATCACCACTATAAATATTTTGCATAATAACTAAGCATCTTGAGAACTGCTCCGTTGTTTAGTTTTTTTTCACCGGTTAACCCGTGAAGAGGTTGAATAATAATAATATTTTTTTTTATTCCAGTCTGTGAGCAGGGGGGTGCAATGCTACACAAACCATATTTTTACATACAAAGTATACACTAAAAGTCACAAAAGAAGAAAATATTTCTCAGAAAACAGACTATATACAACAAAAGAAAAAAGAAATGAGAAGGAAAACAAAAATAACAAATGAGTTTATATGAAGAACAAGAAAAGAAAAACACTGTATAAATGATATCATTATCGTCTTTCACTTCTATCATCTGTTCTTCCCCCACCACCACCCGTTCTGCTTATGGGGACTAATAACGGCCCCTTGCAAAACTCTGAAAGAACACATAAAGAACATACGAAGAGTCTGGAGAACTCTTAAACCTTGCAGACACTGCACTTAATGTGCCAAAGAGAGCTAATCATGTTGAAACAACTGGCTCACTGCTCAGTGATAGTGAAGATAATAGTGCACCGAATTTAAGACAGAAAGTCTTGAAAGCCCTAAAGTTGCTCTTCGTGGCTACAAGGTCCGCATGTCCAATGGGTCCAAAGAAATTCCCTCGGACATCGTCGTAGAGTTCTCGTCGGAATGTTGACACGGAGAAGTTAGTGCATTCCCATAGGATATGCTCAGAAGTCTGTTCAGGGTTATCACAAAGCTGACATGAGGACGAATCGGATAAGTGAAAACGAAAGAGATAACTTTTGAAACTGCCGTGTCCAGTAAGGAATTGCGTGGTCCAATAATCGGGAACAATCCACGAGGAAAAAATTCGAGTCCTCACATCAGGAAGAAATAAAAATGTCAGTCTGCCCACGGAAGAAGAAGACCAGCGACGTTGCCAAGCATCTAAAAGAGAACTCCAGGCCAAGTTCTCAATCTCTCCACGAACTGTGGGTAAATTTACAGGTGGGAGAGAAACACCACCCAAAATTGAGCTTCGACCTCTATACAGGTTGTGAATTGAAGCTCGTCGCTGTGTTTCCAGATCAAGGGGAGCCATACCTGTGAGAATAGAAAGTGTGTCGGTAGCGCAGGTTCTGTAAGCCTTTGCTAAAGCTATTAGAGCGAAGCGCTGTCCAGAAAGCAGCAGACGTCTAATGTATTGGGTTTCACAACGATGAGCCCAACAAGGAGCGGCATAACACATAATACTCAGAAAGGTAGCGTTGTAAAACAGTCTTGCTACTGGAAATTTAAGGCCCCAACTAGCTCGAGCAAGACGTGAAATCTTTTGGAAGGCTATTTTTGCACTATCGGATACAGCACGAACATGGTATTGGAAAGTTAGGCCTCTATCTAGTGTAACACCCAAAACTTTGACCCTATCCTTAAATATTACACGCGTATTGATAAATTTGATGGAGGGAGGACTTTTCATTATGCCTTTTAACACTAACCCATACGTCTTCTTAGGTGCGAAATTGAGTCTATCATCTATCATCTAACACTTTTTATCCTCTTTTTGAATCTATAAATAGATGTTCTTCATCACGCATGTGTCGTGCTTCCTATTTTAAGGCAATTCAAACCCGCCCACCTGTCACTGGTTTCCCCAAATTGTGAGATATGCCGTGGTGGTATCTTTATTCAACGATGCCATTAATAATTTTGTATTCATTCGAAATGTTTTCAGGCAGATTAATTTCAGTGAAACTTGGAGTTGGTGCGATTTTAATCAAAAGCAAAACAAGAGTTAGTTGAGTTGTGAATGTTTGAGTTTAGTGTCTCAGACACCGGGGGGCTGAGAGAAATGAATAAAGCTTCATTAGTGATACATAAACTGAGATTAGCCGAGGATGATTTTAACTAAGCTTTGAGAAGGGACTGAAATTAAATTTTCATTAATCGTCATTTTATTAGTGATGGACAAACAATTAGGTAATAAATTACGGATCCAAGTATTGGTCAGGGACCCTATTCTCCAATCTCGCACTATCGACATCGTATATGATATATTATTATTACTTTCGCACGATTTCTAGAACATGCTATTCTTGAGTCTCGCGTGCGACATAGTCGAACGAAAATCATTCGAGATTTTGACGAATGGTATAGGACTACTCGACTTTCAATGTCGCATGATTTTGTCTGTCAATAATGGTCGCCATATTGCATTTACATACGGCAAGCGTCTGTATCAATAAGTATTTTCGTTTTTTTTTGTCTTTTGTAGTAACAATGGCAAAACGACGAATAAATTATTTTATCTATTTATGTACAGTATGTTCATATAAAATAAACATGGATGACGAAAAAAATTTAAAACATTGGATGCTTTCACTTTGGATATCTCCATTAATAAGTTTTTGCAAATGTTCCTATTTTCTAACAAATGCCATAAACAAGTATTGTTTAATGTTCTTTATTTACTCATCACATATTTCTCCATTAATATGTTTTGTATTTATTTGCTATTGAATATTTCAATACAGGCAAGTACACAATATTTATTTCTATTTGTCTTGTTTGTGTTCTTTATTTGCAAATAATTTGTCTCTTACATGAACAAAAGTAAATTTAAATTGAATTCCTAGTTGTTTTATGATATTTTTTTTATAATACTAATGACTAATTGTTCATTCAGGAAGCGTCATAATGAACAATACATATACGCACTTTTCAATCTTTCGATTGTGACGGCTTCTAATTTGTAGAATTCCATTATGACAATGATTAATATGAACACATATATAATTCCACAATTTATTTTATTTTCTCCCGACGACCGTTTCGGCTTATAAGGCCATAATCAACCAGTTGATTATGGCCTTATAAGCCGAAACGGTCGTCGGGAGAAAAATAAAATAAATTGTGGAATTATATATGTGTTCATATTAATCATTGTAACAATACATATGTTATGTGCATAGAAATCTATCATACTATTGCATTGAAAAAGGTTGTGTTTTGACAACCATAGAAAAAAAACGGCAAAATATGCAATAAATTCTTAAAAATATTTCAAACGCATCCCAAATGCTATATGCTGCATATTTTTTCATGTGACATTTCAATGTCGAACGATTTGAATGTTGAATGATTTCAAGAATAGGCTAAAAGCCTACCATACGACATTTCATTCGACAGTTTTTTGGCGACATAGTCGAATACGACATTTACCTACTATGCGAGATTGGATTAATAATTGAATTTTTATGACATATTTTTAACATCTCAATATAGACGAATTTGAAATATTTTAGGAGAACTAGGAACTCGATATACCTACAGGGCTTTCAACTTGTCATCGACTGGCTTACGTGATTACTTAATGCGTTTTCGCGACGTTCACTAATTAGGTATGTTTTCTTATTGAGTTCCATATCTATTCATTTTTTTTTAAATTCTATGCATTTTAATAATGAAAATCTGTATGTTTGTAAATAAATAGAAAAACACTATTACCATCTACATAATATGATCCATGAATCCTTTTTATAACGCCATCTATTGAGAAATAGGTTTATAAACAATGAAAGCAACAATGGTTATACATGAGATGACAATGATTTCGCGCAGATTCAGATGTTCGTGTATATGGAATAACAAAAATATTTATTTATTTATTTCAGATACCAACAGAACATTGAAATATACACACCCAAGTTAACATATGTATGTTAACAAACACATAAGTTCTCCAATGCTCCAATGACAGGCGTCTGTCAGATAGTTAGTACTAAATATTAATTTATGTAAAAACAATATCCCCGCGGAATCAAATAACGAAGAACCGACAAACCCTAACAATAACAGAAGTAAACATCGCTTCAAGAAATAATAAAAGACCAGGGGGGCAAGTCTGGTCCGACCGGCGAAATCAAAACCCTAGTGATTACCCATAATATCATGGATATTATTATTATATGAAGTTCTACAATATCATTAGATGTCATAGAACTCCATATAATAATCCATGATATGGGTAATCACTAGGGTTTTGATTTCGCCGGTCGGACCAGACTTTCCCCCCTGGAAAGGACAACTTGCCCGCTGAGCTTCTTAAATATGGAAATGAGCACCTGAAAAATCTGATACATAGCCTCATTGAAAAGATAATGTGGACCATGGAGGAAATCCCAATGGGAAAAGAGTTATTGATTTAAAAAATAAAATCTATGTACATAAAATAAAAGAACATTTACCGAGTGCAAAATAATAAAAAAACGAGTGGGTTGTGGCCAACACTAAACTCTCCACACCACAAATATTGACAATGAAATATTTTATTCATTCTAAATTTTACTACCAAGAATATAAATTTTCTAACGATAGTATATTTTCATGTTAAGATAGACAAACTATTAATGCAGTATGGTGAAGAATTCTAATGTTGTATGAAATATTTTAATAAAAGCAGATAAATTTTGTTTTAAAGGACGTTAGAGCATTTTGACAATTTTGACACGTAATATCATATGAAGAAATTTTTGTTATTTATGAAAAGCTAATCAGTTCGATGTTCAAGCTCTTTACATTATAACATGAAATCAAATTACTGAACTTTTCCATACATAAGAAATTTATCTTATTATATACATTTTTATTCATACTAAATTTTACTACCAGGAAAATAAATTTCTATCGACAGTATATTTTTATGTTAAGATAGACAAACTATTATTGCAGTATGGTGTAGAATGCTTATGTTGTATGAAATATTTTAAAAAAAGCAGATAAATTTTGTTTTAAAGAACGCGAGAGCATTTTACAAATTTTGACAGGTGATATCATATGAAGAATTTTTTTGTTATTTATGGAAAGCTAATCAGTTCTACGTTCAAGCTCTTTACATTATAACATGAAATCAAATTACTGAACTTTTCCATACATAGAAATTTATCTAATTACATTATTATTCATACTAAATGTTACTATCAGGAATATAAATTTTCTTCCGATAGTATATTTTTATGATAAGATAGACAAACTTTTAATGCAGTATGGTGTAGAATGCTTATGTTGTATAAAATATTTTAAAAAAAGCAGATAAATTTTGTTCTAAAGAACGCGAGAGCATTTTCCAAATTTTGACAGGTGATATCATATGAAGATTTTTTTTGTTATTTATGGAAAGCTAATCAGTTCTATGTTCAAGCTCTTTACATTATAACATGAAATCAAATTACTGAACTTTTCCATACATAGAAATTTATCTAATTACATTTTTATTCATACTAAATGTTACTACCAGGAATATAAATTTTCTTCCGATAGTATATTTTTATGTTAAGATAGACAAACTATTAATGCAGTATAGTGAAGAATGCTTACGTTGTATGAAATATTTTAAAAAAAGCAGATAAATTTTGTTTTAAAGAACGCGAGAGCATTTTTCAAATTTTGACAGGTGATATCATATGAAGAATTTTTTTGTTATTTATGGAAAGCTAATCAGTTCGTTGTTCAAGCTCTTTACATTATATCATGAAATCAAATTACTACACGTTTCCATACATAGAAATTTATCTAATTACATTTTTATTCATACTAAATGTTACTACCAGGAATATAAATTTTCTTCCGATAGTATATTTTTATGTTAAGATAAACAAAATATTAATGCAGTATAGTGAAGAATGCTTATGTTGTATGAAATATTTTAAAAAAAGCAGATAAATTTTGTTTTAAAGAACGCGAGAGCATTTTCAAAATTTTGACACGTGATATCATATGAAGATTTTTTTTGTTATTTATGGAAAGCTAATCAGTTCTATGTTCAAGCTCTTTACATTATAACATGAAATCAAATTACTGAACTTTTCCATACATAGAAATTTATCTAATTACATTTTTATTCATACTAAATGTTACTACCAGGAATATAAATTTTCTTCCGATAGTATATTTTTATGTTAAGATAAACAAAATATTAATGCAGTATAGTGAAGAATGCTTATGTTGTATGAAATATTTTAAAAAAAGCAGATAAATTTTGTTTTAAAGAACGCGAGAGCATTTTCAAAATTTTGACACGTGATATTATATGAAGATTTTTTTTGTTATTTATGGAAAACTAATCAGTTCTACGTTCAAGCTCTTTACATTATAACATGAAATCAAATTACTGAACTTTTCCATACATAGAAATTTATCTAATTACATTATTATTCATACTAAATGTTACTATCAGGAATATAAATTTTCTTCCGATAGTATATTTTTATGATAAGATAGACAAACTTTTAATGCAGTATGGTGTAGAATGCTTATGTTGTATAAAATATTTTAAAAAAAGCAGATAAATTTTGTTCTAAAGAACGCGAGAGCATTTTCCAAATTTTGACAGGTGATATCATATGAAGAATTTTTTTGTTATTTATGGAAAGCTAATCAGTTCGTTGTTCAAGCTCTTTACATCATATAATGAAATCAAATTACTACACGTTTCCATACATAGAAATTTATCTAATTACATTTTTATTCATACTAAATGTTACTACCAGGAATATAAATTTTCTTCCGATAGTATATTTTTATGTTAAGATAAACAAAATATTAATGCAGTATAGTGAAGAATGCTTATGTTGTATGAAATATTTTAAAAAAAGCAGATAAATTTTGTTTTAAAGAACGCGAGAGCATTTTCAAAATTTTGACACGTGATATCATATGAAGATTTTTTTTGTTATTTATGGAAAGCTAATCAGTTCTATGTTCAAGCTCTTTACATTATAACATGAAATCAAATTACTGAACTTTTCCATACATAGAAATTTATCTAATTACATTTTTATTCATACTAAATGTTACTACCAGGAATATAAATTTTCTTCCGATAGTATATTTTTATGTTAAGATAAACAAAATATTAATGCAGTATAGTGAAGAATGCTTATGTTGTATGAAATATTTTAAAAAAAGCAGATAAATTTTGTTTTAAAGAACGCGAGAGCATTTTCAAAATTTTGACACGTGATATTATATGAAGATTTTTTTTTTTATTTATGGAAAGCTAATCAGTTCTATGTTCAAGCTCTTTACATTATAACATGAAATCAAATTACTGAACTTTTCCATACATAGAAATTTATCTAATTACATTATTATTCATACTAAATGTTACTATCAGGAATATAAATTTTCTTCCGATAGTATATTTTTATGTTAAGATAGACAAACTATTAATACAGTATAGTGAAGAATGCTTATGTTGTATGAAATATTTTAAAAAAAGCAGATAAATTTTGTTTTAAAGAACGCGAGAGCATTTTTCAAATTTTGACAGGTGATATCATATGAAGAATTTTTTTGTTATTTATGGAAAGCTAATCAGTTCTATGTTCAAGCTCTTTACATTATATCATGAAATCAAATTACTACACGTTTCCATACATAGAAATTTATCTAATTACATTTTTATTCATACTAAATGTTACTATCAGGAATATAAATTTTCTTCCGATAGTATATTTTTATGTTATGATAAACAAACTATTAATGCAGTATAGTGAAGAATGCTTATGTTGTATGAAATATTTTAAAAAAAGCAGATAAATTTTGTTTTAAAGAACGCGAGAGCATTTTCAAAATTTTGACACGTGATATTATATGAAGATTTTTTTTGTTATTTATGGAAAACTAATCAGTTCTATGTTCAAGCTCTTTACATTATAACATGAAATCAAATTACTGAACTTTTCCATACATAGAAATTTATCTAATTACATTTTTATTCATACTAAATGTTACTATCAGGAATATAAATTTTCTTCCGATAGTATATTTTTATGTTAAGATAGACAAACTATTAATACAGTATAGTGAAGAATGCTTATGTTGTATGAAATATTTTAAAAAAAGCAGATAAATTTTGTTTTAAAGAACGCGAGAGCATTTTTCAAATTTTGACAGGTGATATCATATGAAGAATTTTTTTGTTATTTATGGAAAGCTAATCAGTTCTATGTTCAAGCTCTTTACATTATATCATGAAATCAAATTACTACACGTTTCCATACATAGAAATTTATCTAATTACATTTTTATTCATACTAAATGTTACTATCAGGAATATAAATTTTCTTCCGATAGTATATTTTTATGTTATGATAAACAAACTATTAATGCAGTATAGTGAAGAATGCTTATGTTGTATGAAATATTTTAAAAAAAGCAGATAAATTTTGTTTTAAAGAACGCGAGAGCATTTTCAAAATTTTGACACGTGATATTATATGAAGATTTTTTTTGTTATTTATGGAAAACTAATCAGTTCTATGTTCAAGCTCTTTACATTATAACATGAAATCAAATTACTGAACTTTTCCATACATAGAAATTTATCTAATTACATTATTATTCATACTAAATGTTACTATCAGGAATATAAATTTTCTTCCGATAGTATATTTTTATGATAAGATAGACAAACTTTTAATGCAGTATGGTGTAGAATGCTTATGTTGTATGAAATATTTTAAAAAAAGCAGATAAATTTTGTTCTAAAGAACGCGAGAGCATTTTCCAAATTTTGACAGGTGATATCATATGAAGATTTTTTTTGTTATTTATGGAAAGCTAATCAGTTCTATGTTCAAGCTCTTTACATTATAACATGAAATCAAATTACTGAACTTTTCCATACAAAGAAATTTATCTAATTACATTTTTATTCATACTAAATGTTACTACCAGGAATATAAATTTTCTTCCGATAGTATATTTTTATGTTAAGATAAACAAAATATTAATGCAGTATAGTGAAGAATGCTTATGTTGTATGAAATATTTTAAAAAAAGCAGATAAATTTTGTTTTAAAGAACGCGAGAGCATTTTCAAAATTTTGACACGTGATATTATATGAAGATTTTTTTTGTTATTTATGGAAAGCTAATCAGTTCTATGTTCAAGCTCTTTACATTATAACATGAAATCAAATTACTGAACTTTTCCATACATAGAAATTTATCTAATTACATTATTATTCATACTAAATGTTACTATCAGGAATATAAATTTTCTTCCGATAGTATATTTTTATGTTAAGATAAACAAACTATTAATGCAGTATAGTGAAGAATGCTTATGTTGTATGAAATATTTTAAAAAAAGCAGATAAATTTTGTTCTAAAGAACGCGAGAGCATTTTCCAAATTTTGACAGGTGATATCATATGAAGATTTTTTTTGTTATTTATGGAAAGCTAATCAGTTCTATGTTCAAGCTCTTTACATTATAACATGAAATCAAATTACTAAACGTTTCCATACATAGAAATTTATCTAATTACATTTTTATTCATACTAAATGTTACTACCAGGAATATAAATTTTCTTCCGATAGTATATTTTTATGTTAAGATAGACAAACTATTAATGCAGTATAGTGAAGACTGCTTATGTTGTATGAAATATTTTAAAAAAAGCAGATAAATTTTGTTTCAAAGAGCGTTAGAGCATTTTGACAATGTTTACACGTGATATCATATGAAGAAATTATATGATATCTATGAAAAGCTAATCAGTTCTAAGTTCAAGCTATTAATATTCTTCTATCAATATGAAATCAATGAACTGATCATTGCCAAATATAAAAAAATTCTCTTGTTACATATAAGTTTCATACAAATATCCATTAAATAAAATATAATTTTTGAAACCGTTGAATATTTTTCTTTTAACATTGACCAACTTTGAATACAATTTTATGAAGATTCTTGGTGTTGTATAAATAGTTGAAACCAAATTAAAATATCTCTAATTTCCAGGTCGTGAGAGCATTTTTTCAGTTTTAATAGATGAAATCATAAAGAAACATTGGGAAAAAATGAACCGTTGTCTATGGAAAACTAATCAGCTCTAAGTTTATGGACTTAACACATGTGATATCAATATGAAGTCAATCGGACTTATAGTTTGGGCTGCAGAGAGGACACAAAAAAAAAACAACGTAAATGATGAATTCATAGAGAAGAAATCAAAAGTTGTCTATGGAAAACTAATCAGCTCTAGGTCTTTGCACTTTACACATATGATGTTAATATGAAGTCGATCAGACTTATAGTTTGGGCTGTAGAGAGGACACAAAAAAGATAAATGCTACGGCGTACGGCGTACGGCGTACGGCGTACGGCGTACGGCGTACAGCGTATACGCCATACACACAAACACATCACGACGAAACTCATAGTGTGCATTCTCTACATGATACCCATTGAGAAATTGATGTAAAAAAAATACGCTTAAATTTTGCGAAATCATGACTCTCCCCTATTCCATAGTGTGGAGAGTAAAAATTAAAATATTCAAATTATTGTAATCTTTAAGCGCGTCTAATGCTCGGGATTAGCCTGGTGTCGTTCTCTTTCTGTGTCGCTACTAGGGATTGCAATTGATGGATCCTGCATCCAGTGATCCAGCTGGATTCAGCATATTTTTCGGTTTGCTGAACCCTCCCGAACTGAACCTTCGCCGCGGGTCATCGTGGAGAATGACATTGAGACGTCTGGGGCATCGATCTTTTGTCCAGAGTTTTTACCAGAGTGCTAGTCTTTTCTTTCTTCTTCATCCTGGCCTCTTCCCAACTTGTCGTCGATGAAGACTGTTGGTGTCAGCTCTCCTCGTCCTCAGGCTGTACACTTTTCGGTTCTGGGCCGCCTCCGATGTTAATTCTTGTTTCATCAATTATTGTGAACTCCATGTATTTTTTTGTCTTCTTTGCGCCATCCATGTATTTTTTGGTCTTCCCCTATTTTTCCCTATTGTTATAGTGCTAGTAATTATATAATGCTAGTACTTGTGTAAAATTAATATTGGAAGCGGTCCTTCAGCTTGACCAAGACCGAGTTTGGTTTTTTGACCATCACTATTTTTGTAGAAATGTTGATCTGATAATCCACTCCATTGATGACGTCAAATACATATCTCCTAATTGTTGTCGAATTTTGTCTACATTTACCATATCTATTTATATAGGATCAATTAACCTAAAACATAAACAAATGTTTTGGTTAAATTCCGAGTCAATTGCACGTTTGTTAGTGTAATGTAATGTACATTATTTTTATTTCTCACTACTTCAAGGGGATAATATATAGTGTGGAGTTCTTCTTCTTTTTGCGTATGGGATCGGCTTTTTTTTCACCGCGAGGGTTGCGTCCTGGTGTCACGTCAGTAGTGTGGAGTCATATTATATTTGCAATTTTTATGGTTATTTTTTATTGCAGATTATCAACTATGTAGTATCATGATAGTATCGACATGCACGCACCGAGTCACAGTGGTAGCAAACGCTAGTGGAATATATGTACGGGTGGCCGATTACTGGGGACTACGAATATGATGAGTTATTACTCTGGACAATGTCAACAGGGCGCCGTTTTATTGTGGACAATTGTTGTAATTAGTCTATCTTTTGTATATTTTCATAGTGATTTTTTTATGTTTATTTAACAAGACTGTATATGTCCCTATAAATAAATAACATCCTATCTATGGAACCGAGATCAACTGTTTTAAAACCAGCTATACTAGTTGCATGTAATACATGAGATGCAACTGTCGATGGCTATTGTATGTCATGTTGAAGTTAAGTATTAAACTATGAACCATTAAATCCTAATTATTGAGTATTTAAAGATATTATGTTTTCTATACAGAACATGTAAGTATGTCAAACAAATGTGTAACAAATTCTTATACCGTCAACCAAATGATAACGAAAAAATAAACTGTGGAATATTTTTTATTAACTAGTTGCATGTAACACATGAGATCCAACTGTCGATGGCGATAGTATGTATTATTGAACAATACGTACAAAACTAAAACTTATCGATATTTTGTTTTCTAAATATGTATGTATGTCAGGATAGGATAGTATGGAGGTCAGTCCATTTTTCTTATCAAGAATATGAAAACAGCATGATGGTATATATGTATGTTCGGAGATTAAGTATCTAAATATTGAGTCCCCGTATATATTGTGTAGCTTAATTTTTGTACTTATGTTTCTTTTCTTTTCCCTTAGCGCTTTTTGTCCCGTTTCTATCGGGGTACGCTTTGACCATGATCCTGGAATTGGCGAGTCTGGTTATTACGTTGAAGCGACTGCCATCTGACCTTCGTAACCCTTAGAAAGAGGAACCAGACAAAAAAATTTGTACTTATGTTAAAACTTAAAAATAAAAAAATATAAAATAAAATAAAAATAACTAAAAATGAAAATAAATAAATTTGTCCGAGGCCATACGAGAAATACAGGCCATGCCACGGTACCATGTGACGTCGCCAAAGTTGTGACCGACGCCATACGAGAAATACAGGCCATGGCGCGGTAACATGACATGTGGCGTCGCCAAATTTGTGACCGACGCCATACGAGAAATACAGGCCATGGCGCGGTAACATGTGACGTCACCAAAGTTGTGACCAACCCCATACGAGAAATACAGGCCATGGTGCGGTACCATGTGACATTGTCAAAGTAGTGACCAAGGCCATTAGAGAAATACAGGCCATGGCGCGGTACCATGTGACATTGTCAAAGTAGTGACCAAGGCCATTAGAGAAATACGGGCCATGGCGCGGTACTATTTGGCGTCGTCAAAGTAGTGACTGAGGCCATACGACAAAAAATATAGGCCAAGGCGCGGAATCGGTGATGTCATAAAAGTAGTGTCGTTTGGTATTTGTCGTGTTAGTTGGGTTCCTTAACACTACTAAACGCCACTACTTTATGACATCACCGATTCCCCGCCATGCCTGTATCATTTGTCACATAGTACCGCGCCATGTCCTGTATTTCTCGTTATGGCCTCGTAGTGATTCGCACATGGTTAAATGTAAAATCATAAGATGAAACTATCAAAATTATCAGCTTACTCAAAACGACCTTGAATCTAATTTTATTTTATTATTATTATTTAAAATCACACAAAAGATTGTAGTATTTTTCTTTCAGTCATAAGCTTTGGATTTATAAAAACGAAACGTTGACAGGGTTAATCTGCGCATTTTATTATCACAAACAGAATTCGAATAATAAAAGACAAACCAAAATATACACGAGTGTCATTTTCAAAATGAATGAAACGATGGATTAAGGAATGTATAGAGAAGCTTTGCATACAATTCCGTTATAAATAGTTAATTACCTTAGGCAGGTTAAACTTGGTAAATTGAAAAACATTATGTCGTGCTGGAATCAAAGTTTAAATTAGCATGGAGTGTGTGGATGGGAGTTTTGTGCCATGCGATATGTTTCGTATGTAGTGTGGGGTAAAAATTAAGCTGGAAAAGGTTTAATCTAAACCTATGTAGGTAACTGGGTATTTGTATGTACCTGGAGGGATACTTTGCTTGCTCAGCCCAAAGGGAAGATTATATTACAACTTGATTGTTTGAGGACAGTTATGTCTGTTCAAGTACATATTAAGCACGGGATTTAATTGATTAGTAGGAATTATAATATATCCCTGTCTTAGCAATTAAAAAATACTTTAATTTCTTCTTCTTCGGCTAGGACTTTGACATGTCCTGTTTTTCTCGGATAATGCACCTGAGAGTTGAATATTCAACTATCCCTCCATCACTTGGGTGATATTTCTCTGGGTCTGCTACCAGAAGGATACCTACTCCTCTGTATTCTGCTGGTAACAGACTATAACCTCTGAAGCGTGTTTTATGTATCCCAATTAAGTTATTGACATTTTTACTGTATCTAAATCTATATTCAAAAGGGAAATTTTAAAAAAAGATCACTGATAAAAGATTCTTAGGACCTGGGTGTGGCTGGAATGCACTCTTGAGGAAGTAATGTTATATGAGTGATGTCATTCTTGTGTATTCTAAACTATACTTCATAATACGTTTTTTCAATAATTGTTTTTTTTTCTTAATAAATAAATAAAATAAAATATCAAATCAAAGTGATTTAATAAGAACACAAGGAAAGTAGTTTTGAGGATATGAAGAAGAAAGACTGTCCCAAACTTACAATGAGTAGGTATATTGATCACAATTAACAGTTTTCTTATAGGTAAATTTACAAATAATTTAACATTAACAAAGGAACTTTCTCACGATGAGTAGGCATAACGAGCGAGTTAGCGAGTGAGTCGAAGTGTCCGAGAATTCGCATGGTGAAGTACCATCGTGCTCGCTGGGTCGAGAGATGACCGGTGGTCGAGTGAAGAAGTGACGGCGTGGTCGAGAAGCGACCAGTGGTCGTGTAGTGTAGAGACAGCGTATCCGCGGGGTCGTAACGACATGAAGTGACATCGTGTACAGGCATATACTCCCTTATATACATAGCTCTGGTGCTAAGGGTGGCAAGTTCAATGTCCTCGAACTTTCTAGATCATTTCATGGAACTGTCATACCCTGTTGAAGCTTATTGTCACTTGCTCGACATCGCGGGCGATGAACTCGGCCTAGCAACAAACAAATGTCATCGTTAGGCGCGCGCTCAAAAGAAATTTCTAGAAGTGGTCTGCCACGCCTCATTATAATAAACTCCAATCAGATTACATTCAATATTCTAAATGACGTGCCGATGTTAAACGCGATATTAAATTTTCTTTTCTCAATATGTCTTGGACATAGAATCAAAATTAAAAGAGAATGCTAATGATTTTTGGAAGTATATAAATGATTTAAAAAAATGTAAATCTAAACCAAACGCAATGACATACGATGGGAAGGAAATTAAATGTCCCAATGGTATTGCCACTGCATTCTCTGATTACTTTAGATCAGTTAATAGTAATACTCCACCTTTACGAAATACTCTTGGCTCTGATACTTCATATATTGCTCCACCGTTTCACATAACATCAGTCACTGAACATGATGTTCAAAATGCAATAAAAAATTTGAAAAAGCCGAAATCGACTGGAGTCGACGAAGTGCCAGGTTTTATCATTAAAGGATGTGCTAATTATTTCACAAAACCGTTATGCCATATTTTTAACACTTGTTTATCTACTGGAAATTTCCCACATTTATGGAAATCAACCAAAATAACGCCAGTCTTTAAAAAAGGTGACAAATGTAATATTACTAATTACCGACCTGTCGTGATATTAGCAGCAGTTGCTAAAATTTTTGAATCAATATTATTTGGAAAAATTTATAGTTATGTTCAAAAGCACTTGGATGATAATCAGCACGGCTTTAGACCAAAAAAATCCGTTTCAAGTAATCTACTTAATATTACACAATTTATATCCGAACACATGGATAATGGTCACCAGGTTGATGTAACTTATTACGACTTTGAAAAGGCATTTCACAGAGTAGACATAGACATCCTTTTGATGAAACTTGGTAAATTCGGCTTCTCGGAAGGTATGATAAATATTTTTGTGGATTATTTTCGAAATCGTAGACAATGTTAGTTTCAATGGTGCAATTTCGTCCGAATTTCCTGTTTTTTCTGGCGTTCCTCAAGGATCTATCTTGGGACCTTTGTTATTTTTATTATTTATCAAATTCGCAAGCTATCTTATTTTTGCCGATGATCTTAAATTATACTCTAAAATTTCAAGCCCTGAATGGTGCCATCTTTTTCAATCCGATATCAACTCGATACACGAATGGGCAATAAAAAACAAACTATCATTTAGTATTAAAAAATGTCACGTTTTATGTTATACAAAATCTAAAAATCCTATTAACTATGCATATAAACTTGGAAACAATATTCTAGAAAGAGTCAATACCACTACCGATTTGGGTATAATATTCGACTCTAGCATATACTTAAATTAGTTTCAAAAGGATGCAAAATGCTCGGGTTCATTTTAAGACATTGCCATAAATTCAGCGACCTCCACACTATCAAAATTTTATACAATTCGCTTGTATTGAGTATACTCGAAACAAATTCAATTATTTGGTCTCCAAATGAGGCTACATATTGTCTTATGATCGAAAAAATCCACAAAAAGTTTCTCAGATATTGCTACCTCCGGACATATGGCACATATCCTTGGCTGTATCCATCTGCTTTTTACTAGGTATGATACAACTCATTGGAAAACAGACGATTAGTTTGCCTATTGAAATACTTCTTTCAGCTAGTAAATGGGTTGGTATATAATCCAAATTTACTCGGTGAAATAGGCATACATGCTCCGGTTAATTATACAAGAGGAAGAAATCATACATTGTTTCTGCAGCCGTACAGTCGAACAAATATTTTAGTCATGTCTCCAATAAATACATAGGGCCGTCACAATGTTCAACATTTTTTCAAGCGAAGTTGACGTCTTCAATGTCAGTATGAACTGTTTCTTAAATTTTATTATGTTTAAATTTTAAGTTGTGATTGTGAAATTAATTGTTGTTAAAAATAGTTTTTTTTTGTATTCTTTTTGTATTTTGTATTTTTTTTGTATTCTATTTGTATATTGCTTTTGTATTTCTTTTCTTCATGCCATACTGGTTTGGGTCTCCCTGTAAGGGTGTGGCATTCCTTGTTGTAATAAATAAATAAAGAAATAAATAATTTATAAGGACTCGCTAAAAGTGAGCAAACATTTATGCCTTTGAAATTTCGAACAATACTTAAAGAATGTATATATCGCAGTTTTATATTTTTACTCTCCATGGAATAGGGAAGAGTCATAATTTCGCAAAATTTAAGCGTATTTTTTACATCAATTTCTCAATGGGTATCATGTAGAGAATGCACACTATGAGTTTCGTCGTGATGTTATATTTTTTGTGTCCTCTCTACAGCCCAAACTATAAGTCCGATCGACTTTATATTAACATCATACCTATGTGTAAAGTGCAAAGACCTAGAGCTGATTAGTTTTCCATAGACAACTTTTGATTTCTTCTCTATGAATTCATCATTTACGTTGTTTTTTTGTGTCCTCTCTGCAGCCCAAACTATAAGTCCGATTGACTTCATATTGATATCATACGTGTTAAGTCCATAAACTTAGAGCTGATTAGTTTTCCATAGACAACGGTTCGTTTTATATTAGCTAGGTACTTCATGGGCAACAAACAGGTACTATGCCAAATATTAATTTAACACGTACCCAATAACAAGTTGCCACATTCTGAAGACTTACGATATTTATCGTCTTACAGATCCAGACTGAAAACTGTGTCTTCACCGGGAATCGAAACCGGGACCTTTAGATCAGCAGTAGGATACCTGAGCCGTTATTTTTTAAATTGATAATTTTGAAGTCGGCCGCGACTTAATGGTGAGTCGTTTGACAACTGTGCGAGAGTTCTGGATTCGGTTTCCAGTATAGGAGAGAAATTTGCGAGTTCGAATTCAGCCACGATCGATTTCGTTCACCTATTGTACAATCATTAATACTTAGTTTAGGGAATGTATGAGGATGTATGTATGTGTTGCTACATGGATACAAAATATTGAAATGTGTATGAGTGTCGGTGTGTATAGGCGAGCGATGATGTCCATTATGTATTTGTGTGATATTCACTAGGTATAGTATTCTACTTATGTACTTTTTTTATTTAATAATTTCAAAGTATTTTCGTTAACACAGTGGAAGTTCATAGTTATAAATAAAATATTTATAAAAATAAATAAAATATTTATAAAAATAAATAAAATATTTATAAAAATAAATAAAATATTTATAAAAATAAATAAAATATTTATAAAAATAAATAAAATATTTATAAAAATAAATAAAATATTTATACAAATAAATAAAATATTTATAAAAATAAAATTAAATAAAAACACACAGTTTTAATTTTTTTTTAAAACAGTTTTAATCCACAAAAGGAAAAGTTTATAACTTTTCCTTTTGTGGATTAAAACTGTGTGTTTTTATTTAATTTTATTTTTATAAATATTTTATTTATTTTTTTATTTATTTTTCAAAAAGTATGTACTACATGATAAAGAAACAATAATACATTTATTTTACGAAAACGAGTACCTACCTACCTATCTCGAATTACCGTTGAATATCAATATGTAAAATATATCCTAATTTTAACTTCAACAAAAATTGAAGAAAAAAAAACGGCATAGTAGCAAAAAACTTACTGTATTTATAAAACAAATATGGAAATAAACACATTTTTTTTTTCAAATAGAAAAAAAATTAATAGGTCCTTGTTAAACAAGGACATATTAATTTTTGGTCCTACGTTCCCTAAAATAAGCATAAATGCTTGTGCTATAGGTGAACGAAATCGGTCGAGGCAAGATTCGAACTCGCGACCAATGGATTACTAACCCAATGCGCTAACCCCTCACCCATCGACAGTAAAACGCCTTTAAAACAACAAGGAACAAAATAACTATGTTAATACTGTCTCGATAGAGTAAAAAAACTCGTGTTCGAGAGAGGAGCAATTTTTAAAACTTTGAAAGTTGTTAAGCCACCACCACTCGGGGTTCATATTATCCAATCATTGTTAAATGCTGCGGGATCTTTAACAGGAAAAAAAAACAGCCAGTACGTAATGAAGTAAGTCTGGCAGTTGATATTTTATATATATTTCATTTATTTGTTTATTTTTATTTTATTTATTTATAGGTACTTCTTTCTGTACATAATATAAACAAAAATAGTGTACACTGGTGGACTTATTGCAATTAAGCAATTTCTTCCAACCAACCAGATTACAAAGTATGACAAAATTGTGTATGTACAACAACAAAATAATAAGAATAAAAGAAAACAAAGAAAATCTATATAATACTAAGATACATACTATTAAAACAAAAAAAAAACAGCAAAAAAAAAGATGGGGTAAGGACAAGGAGAGTAAATCGGGGTCAGGTGTTCAGGGATAAATATTCCTTCTTTATTTTTTTCTTGAAAATACAAAGTGAATTAGACGACGCAATATCCGGAATAAGGCTATTCCATTATAGCCTTATTCTTGCTGATTGTACTTCTAACGAAGAGCTGAGCTAATTCTGTATTATGGATAGGGATGGATAGTGTTGTACGTTCAGCAGATCGGAGTGGAAGTCCATGATTGGATAAATAAGTGAATGTTCTTTTGAGGTACTGTGGCAGGTTTGGATTCGAGAGAATATTGTACAATAGTGACAATATGTGTATATTTTACATACAAATTTAAAGGATATTTGATCGGCACGTGCGTCCCATTTAATTATAATAGTATATTGTGTCCTTTTTGAATATCGGTTGGAATATCCTTCAGGTATGTGGGAAATTTCGAAATTGATATATCAATATTAAATTTATCGAAGTATACCTGTCCCTATACATAATATATTATTGCAATGTATCTATGTATGTATGTTTGTATGTATGTTTGTATGTATAATAGTATTATTATTAAGAATTGACAGATAGTATGTACATACATACATATCCAAAGTGTAAAGGCAAACCGACACTTGGTATTATCTACATAACAACATAACATTCCATGTGAATATTTCACAACATTACATAATATTAGGTACAGTTTCTCAGATATAGGTAATACTGACTTAACTTCAAAAAATATATTCGTACATTCATTAGTTATACGGAGTCAGAGAAGTCGTAAATTTATTCGTTTGTATGGATGCTCAGACCAACTAAACAGATTTTTATTTATTTATTTGTTTATATGTTTGTTTGTTTGTTTGTTTGTTTGTTTGTTTGTTTGTTTGTTTGTTTGTTTGTTTGTTTGTTTGTTTGTTTGTTTGTTTGTTTGTTTGTTTGTTTGTTTGTTTGTTTGTTTGTTTGTTTGTTGTTTGTTTGTTTGTTTGTTTGTTTGTTTGTTTGTTTGTTTGTTTGTTTGTTTGTTTGTTTGTTTGTTTGTTTGTTTGTTTGTTTGTTTGTTTGTTTGTTTGTTTGTTTGTTTGTTTGTTTGTTTGTTTGTTTGTTTGTTTGTTTGTTTGTTTGTTTGTTTGTTGTTTGTTTGTTTGATTGTTTGTTTGTTTGTTTGTTTGTTTGTTTGTTTGTTTGTTTGTTTGTTTGTTTGTTTGTTTGTTTGTTTGTTTGTTTGTTTGTTTGTTTGTTTGTTTGTTTGTTTGTTTGTTTGTTTGTTTGTTTGTTTGTTGTTTGTTTGTTTGTTTGTTTGTTTGTTTGTTTGTTTGTTTGATTGATTGTTTGTTTGTTTGTTTGTTTGTTTGTTTGTTTGTTTGTTTGTTTGTTTGTTTGTTTGTTTGTTTGATTGTTTGTTTTTTGGTTGTTTGTTTGTTTTCATGTTTTTTGATTTTTTGTTTGTTTGTTTGTTTTATTTATTTATTTATTTCTTTATTTCTTTATTTATTTATTTATTTATTTATTTATTTATTTATTTATTTATTTATTTATTTATTTATTTATTTATTTATTCATTTATTTATTTATATATTTATTTATTTATTTATTTATTTATTTATTTAAATAATAAATAATTTACCCCTTAATCTAATACAGATTAAGAACAAGGTGAAATAGCTATCGACCAATAAACATTACATGTAGCCTATTTAAAAGTGTAATTTTATTGTTAGCATAAATAATATTGTATTTTTAAGGTGACGTCACTATTCCATTAACAGAGCGATATGTGAGTGAGTGAGTGTGTACATGTCATTATGTTATGAAATAATATGTATGTGCCTAGTAGAGATATGATGGTTCATGACAATTTGAAAAGGAAAAGCATTTTGACATATTGTGAAGGCACCTATATTGAAATTTTGTATTAAATTGATGTATGCCAGGATAGGGATGTCACAGTCACAAGTTATGTGATTAAACCTCGTGAAAGTGTTATTATACCATCTTAATTATGGATAGCTACTAGCAATACATGTCATACATACCACTTACATAACTTATGAAGTACATCGTCAAACCGTCCAAAGCAAGGACCCTCAAAATATCCACGATCTACAAAAATAAGAAGAAAAAGAAGTAGTAGAAGAAGAAGTCGATCGCTACGGCAAAGTGAAAACACCGAAAAAAATATTATGACAACCGAACTGGCTATCTGCGTTGTAGCCAAACCTTTGTTATCAGTAATAAAGGTCTATCTAATTATGACTGAACTGTTTGGCTGTGTGCACAAAACATTCGGTTTTGTAGTCGCTAAAGTTTGGTTAATTTTAGCATGAAATTTTGTTACTATTAACAAAAAAAAATTTCAGTGAAGCTGTTTATTCTGTTTAACTTCTGTGCAGGCATCGCAGGTTCGATTCCCATATGAACATATCCTTTCAACCTGTGCATAAGGCGATTTTATTGTCAAATAGAAACTCCTTCTTGAGTTTATCGGCTTGAGGAATGTGGAAAAGCTGTTTTACACTGCCCAAAACCATGAGGCTTTATCTCAATTGATCGTCTATGTCAGAGGACATGACGGTACAGAAGAACCAGTGTTTCCAATAGAGAGAAGCATGGTTAGCACGCTGGGCTATTAATCAGTGGTCGCGAGTTCGAATACTGCCTCGACCAATTTCGTTCACCTATAGCACAAGCATTCATGCTTAATTTATGAAATTGGTGTAGGTATATGTACCTGTTTAAGAAGGATATATTCATTTTTTATTACAAGTTGCAAAAAAAAATAATCAATTTCTCTTATTACAATATATTTGAATGCATATATTTAGATGGGTGGTGGGAGAGCGGTTAGCGCACTGGGTTAGTAATCCTGGGTTAGTAGTGGTCGCGAGTTCTTTTCCTGCTACGACCGATTTCGTTCACCTATAGCACAAGCATAACTGCTTAGTTTAGGGAATGTATGAAGATGTATATGAACATATTCATCATTTAAAAAAAATATATGAATTGTATTAAAATTTAAAAAAATATAGAGAGTCATCTACATAATATATGATTCCCATGTTATGATTCTAGAATATAATCCTCTCTGTACTATTCCCTGTATGTTTCAGGTGTGTTCCTATAATTTTGTTTTTTCTCATTTTTCGTAAATTGTATGTTAAGCTTTTAAAATTACTTGATATGATGTCCTATTACTATGTACCGTAGTCAACATTTACTTGTTTTTTTTTCATTGTTTTTAATATCATTATGCTCTACTGTACTGTTGGATATCCAAAATAAATAGAATAAAATAAAATAAAATAAAAATATATAATTGTAAAAGAAACTTATAATCAATAGAAAGTTTATAGTTAAGTCTGCGATCAATATATTTCGTTTCCAGTTTGGTAGTCGAGTTCAATTAATTTATATATAACATTATAACATTAATAAATTTTTGCATTCACTCTTTTTTTGATATACAAATACAATTTTGTCACACTGAAAAAAAATATAAAGACAACCAAACTGCTCACCTGTGTTTTAGCTAAAACTTTGTAATCGGTAAAAAAGGTTCATCTATTTATAACTGCACTGTTTGGCTGTGTTTGGGTTTTGTGCAAACAATTGTTTTGTAGTAACTATAATTAAGTTTTAAATTTTATTACTGTTAACATTTTTTTTCAGAGCATACATTGTAATCTGCTTGGTTGGAAGAAATCGCCTACAGGCAATAAGCCTGCCAGTATGCAATATATTTATTTATATTATGTATTTATTAAAAGCTTTTCGTTGATTGGAAGAATTTTTTTTGTATCCTAAACTTATATTTTTTTTCGCCCCTTAATGTTTTTGTTTACCTAATCAATTTCTTAACTATTTCATTTCTTTCATTAGTTTCATTAGTTTTTAGCAGCGCCTTGTGGGCTGCAATATGTATGGCCCGGGATTCTCGAATACTTCCGAAGATTTACGAAGATCAACGAAACACAGCCCGCTGCATGTTGATACAAACCTACATACATTTATTCATGTGTTGATCGTTCAATAGGGTAGAGTCGCGTTAAATCTTTATCTATTAGTTCCGACCCACGACATCACAAACTAATTAAGTTATTATTTATATCACGTCGAAATAGCGGATTCAGTGAGAGTGCTAAAAATAGCGGCAGACGAGATACCGTCAACCAGCAGACCCCCTGGACGACCGCCAAAGAGATGGAAGGACAGCTGGACATCCGCGTCCCAGGAGTGAATCCGAGAATAAACAGTACCCAGTACTAGAACAAGCAGAAGAAGAAGAAGATTATTTATATTGTAATTTCATTTATTTAGAATAAACCAGAGTTGATCATGTAATTAGCTCTTTTGATTGAACCCTTCATCACTATAAATTATGTATTATCAATTGTTTAATGAATAGACATAAGCAATATCATACTTGGAGTTGTATGTTTTAAATAAAATAGAATCCATATTTGAATTATAAATTAGCTATAAACCACTTGTTTTTTTGAGTCACATCGCGACATGTTTCGGAAGAGCTGTCCTTCCATCGACCGGCGTGTCGAGACTAACATGTTGAATTTGTGTGTATCTGTCTGTGAAGCGAGAGAGGTGGCGGTTGAGGGTTGTTTGGGTAGGTGTGTTTAGGATGGAAGGACAGCGCTTCCGAAACATGTCGCGAAGTGACTCAAAAAAACAAGTGGTTTATAGCTAATTTTTAATTCAAATATTGTTAATATTAACTACCATAAAATATCCGCCGAATCATTTAATGATATTAAAATAGAATCCTTTTGATCACGCACATTTGTAATATAATCCTTCTTCATTAAATAAATAAAATTAAATATACACCCCCAAAAGTTATACACACATTTATATTATGTTATTATTTCTTGTATTCCTTAATGACTTGTATTGCTTGTATTCCTTAGTGACTGAAAAGGTAACGGAATCAAGACTGAGATGGTATGGCCATGTGATGAGGCATGAGGACCATGCAGTCCATACAGCATTGGGAATACAGGAAGGCAGGAGAGGCAGAGGCCGACCCAAACTCACATGGTGGAGCGGTATGGAGAGGGAGTTGAAAAGGCACAATTAGATGAAACAATGGCGCCAGATAGAGAGGCATGGAGGATAAAAAAAGGAGAGCCGACCCCAAAACAAATGGGAGAAGGATGAGGAAAAGAAGAAGCTTGTATTCCTTAGTGAATAAATAAATAAATAACCTTCAAATATTGAAATTTCTGGTTATGTACAATTTGAGAAACACCGATCAAAGAAAACAATTTGTCTGTATTCAATAATTATTATAAACAATCTATACTGACAAATTAATATTAGTTCTAAACTCGAGTGAGTCTATGTAATATTCCGCCATGTTGTTACATATACATATGTAGATACATAGTGTAAATGATTTGTGATTTGTGTGTTGGTAGCAATGAATGAACAGCCCTGCGTGTGGGACGTAGTATGAAGGCAGACGAAGCTGGAATTCGCTATTGAAATTCCACAAATGAGCAAAATAGCTACCCATGTATGTATGTAGTGGGTATGTTGAAGTGCGAGTTATATATTGAAGGATGCCAAATAGAATTGACTGCCCCCGAGGCGCCAAAAACAGATTCTTTTTCAATTTCCCATCAGAAAACACAATTCAATAGTTGAAACATATTTTATTTAAGATAAATTATAATGCTTTACGGAGGTTCGGACACACAGGACGAATGAATGATTAAAGCCTGACAAAGCAATTATTTGATGCTATAGGTCGCAAAGCTTCAGTTAAATTTGTTACAATAGTGTACTGAATAATAAAAAAATATATATAAATATACTGTATGGAGCCCTAGTTACAATATTCACATCGACAGAATTGAGAGGATTCAGAGAAGGTTTGTTAAAACGCTCAATTTAAGAAAAAAAATTTACCGCCATGATTATGACCAATCTTTAAAATTACATGGGTTTTTTTATTTATTTATTTATTTATCAAGGAAACATACAGTTTTATAAATAAATTGTAATGATACAAAATGATTATCAAATAAACCAGCAAAGTTTCCATAAATGGTTTACAATAAGATACTTTATGAAGGAAAAAACATTAGTTATAGCAAGAGGAAGAATAAACAAGATTGAAATAAAACATAACATAATAAAAAATAAAATTAATAAAATTAAATTAAAATAATATTAAGTCAAGTTGGGTTCGTGTTACTTCAGGTGTCCCTCAGGGTTCCTTGTTGGGGCCTCTGCTTTTTAATATTTATATAAATGATATTTCAAATTGCTTTCTGTTCTCTCATGTTTTACTTTTTGCCGATGACATGAAAATTTTTGCTTGTGTGAAAAGTGTTGAGGATTGTCAGAACATTCAAAATGATCTAAATCGCCTTGACCTATATTGTAAACACCATAACCTGAAGATCAATACTGATAAATGCTTTGCTATCCGGTTCACCAGAAACCGGAATATTGTTAATTATACTTATAAACTTAACAACCATCCTATTACTATAACCACTGAAATAAAAGACCTAGGCATCAAGTTGGATGGTAAATTACTCCTGGACAAGCACATAGATAATATCACCTCCAAAGCATCCAAAATGCTGGGATATGTTCTCCGTTTGTGCAGACAATTTAATAATATCCCTACCTTTAAAACTCTGTACTTCGCATATGTTCGTAGCATTGTTGAATACGCATCTCAAGTCTGGTCTCCCTCATATGCCATATACAAGATCAGAGTTGAAAGGCTGCAAAAGAAATTTCTCAGATATCTTGACTTTCGTGCGCACAGAGACCACATTAGTTACTCTGATTCCTTAAAGCATTACAAAATTACATCACTCGAGAGCCGCAGAACTATAGCAGATGTTATATTTTTATTCAAAATTGCAAACTCAACGGTTGACTGCCCTGATCTGCTAGAACGCTTGACTCTGAGAGTGCCAACAAGACCGACTAGACTGACTGACCTACTTTACCTCCCCACTTGTAACACTAATGTCAGACAGAATTCTTTCATATACCGCACTTCCCATTTTTATAACTCCAACATTATGTAGTGATGCAGACCTTTTTAACTCCCCATTGATTATGGTAAAGAATAGATTATTAAGTACTCTAATATAATCCTAGATACTCATGCTGATAAGTTGGGTTCATCACATAAAGGTTCACACACATCCTCATACACTCCCACACACACCCACACATACACATACTCACACACACACACACACACTCCCCACTCACATGTCACATATCTGATTATTTACTATTTTCTTTTTTTCTCCTACACTACATAAATATATAAATGGTAATAATGTATACATGTGAGTGATGCTGGGCATGCTAATTTTTTTTCATATTTGTATCGCCTGTATATTTTGTCCAGTTATTGTTTGTATATTTTGTATAAAATAAAATAAAATAAAATAAAATAAAATAAAATAAAATAAAATAAAATAAAATAAAATAAAATAAAATAAAATAAAATAAAATAAAATAAAATAAAATAAAATAAAATAAAATAAAATAAAATAAAATAAAATAAAATAAAATAAAATAAAATAAAATAAAATAAAATAAAATAAAATAAAATAAAATAAAATAAAATAAAATAAAATAAAATAAAATAAAATAAAATAAAATAAAATAAAATAAAATAAAATAAAATAAAATAAAATAAAATAAAATAAAATAAAATAAAATAAAATAAAATAAAATAAAATAAAATAAAATAAAATAAAATAAAATAAAATAAAATAAAATAAAATAAAATAAAATAAAATAAAATAAAATAAAATAAAATAAAATAAAATAAATAAAATAAAATAAAATAAAATAAAATAAAATAAAATAAAATAAAATAAAATAAAATAAAATAAAATAAAATAAAATAAAATAAAATAAAATAAAATAAAATAAAATAAAATAAAATAAAATAAAATAAAATAAAATAAAATAAAATAAAATAAAATAAAATAAAATAAAATAAAATAAAATAAAATAAAATAAAATAAAATAAAATAAAATAAAATAAAATAAAATAAAATAAAATAAAATAAAATAAAATAAAATAAAATAAAAATAATAAAATAATTAACCAGTTAACCACTCAAGAAATGAAAAGAAAAAAAAAAGAAAACAGTTAACACGTACCCACATATAAGTTAAAAAGTATTTTTTTCACACAATATTAAAAAGTTTTCTTTTTTCTCATGGGTTTATATCACTTGAAAAAAGAAGAAAGATATCCGATGTCAATCTGTTTTATAAAATACTTAATAACTTTGTAGACAGCTCTTACCTACTCTAAAAAATTCTTTCAACTGCCCCATGAAAACAACACGCCAAAATCACCTTTTCTATACACCATACTGCTGAACAAATTACGCACAGAATAATTATGTCAAAAGATGCTTAAATTATTACAATAGTCTTGACCCCCAACCTGATATATTTAACTCCACATAGACATCGATGAAACGCCAATTACGCGCAGTTATTGGTAATATTACTGGTTAAAAATCAAACCTACTTTCCTTAAACATTCATCCCTTCCTTATCAACGCTTTCCTATAGCCATTACCCTTCCCTTTCCCCCACATACACTCACCATCTTACAATGACTACCCAACATCAATAATATATAATAATTTAAATATGTGAAACTTTATAATTGGCAATTTATGTTGTATTCTCATTTGCAATTTAGTATTATAAATGTATAGCTGTTAAGTTTCCAAACAAATAAAAATAAAAAATAAAAATAAAATAAAACACTGATTATATCCACGAGAAAATTAAGAAGGTGAAAAAGACAGTTCAGGAAGAGAGTCGGTCATAAATTATTTGATAAATTTTTTCAATATTGGACACTGTCACTTCGTGGTAGAACTCCATAATTAATTAAAACTATGAAAAATTTTTATATTTAATTTTACGTTCTACTTAAATTTTTTCGCACTCGACAATACACTAGGTAAATTCTTGAATAACAGTAAAGATAAAATCGATAAATTAAACCGTAGTGGTGTTTACTCTCTTACATGCAATACATGCTCAGGTATATATGTTGGTCAAACGGGTAGATCTTTAAATACACGCCTTAAAGAACATCTTGCGTGTTTCCGTTTGAAAAAAGACACTTCGAACTTTGCGACACATTTACTTGAGAGTGAGCATTCGTTTAACTCACAAACTGGGATAAATCTTATACATAGTTTAAGAAAAGGTAAAAAATTAGACAAACTAGAAATATTAGAGATAAATAGAGTAAAATGTAACAGCAACGTTCCTTTGATTAACGCACAAATAGATTTTAATACTTCTCCATTATTATTACCATTAGAATAGTTAATGTCGGGTTTTTCTGTTGGCCATTATTCAATATAATTGCTGTCCTTTTAATACAATATTTGTATATTCATTCCTTCATTTCAATTTTAATTTTTATTATACCTGCATACATATTTACCTTAATGTCTTTCGGATATTTAATTTTTCTTAGAATTGCCCCCTTCCATATCTATTGTTGTTATCCTCTTTGTGAATCTATATATGGATGGTCTTCATCATTATTGTTCACCATTCTGACGATGCTCATCATAGAGCGATACCGGTGAATGGGAGTCGCGTTTGCGAAAAAATTTAAGTAGAACGTAAAATTAAATATAAAAATTTTTCATAGTTTTAATTATTTGATAAATGTTTTGTATTAAATACGAGTATTTGTATGGATAGAAATGACGTAACATGATCACCTAACCTAACCTTACCTAACCTAAACTTTTCCATATTATATAGCTGATTGTGCTATAATTGAATATGGATGGCAAGTTTGTTAGATGAGGTTAGATGAACGTCTATTACTAGATACCTGGGGGGGCAAGTCAAAATACATATTATACCAAGCATATAGCAATATCCACAAACAATGTAAATAACAAAATGGAAAATTATTAATGAACTACTAGACAAAAATAAAAATAGACGTGATATAATAAATACAATAATATATGAAAATATTACTATAAATGTAGAGAATGAAACAAAACGATGTTCAAATATTTTCAATCAGTTCTTCTTGGATGTAGGGAAAAATCTTGCTACGAATATAGAATCATATCTCATGAGACCCAATGGTAGTGATGCTGATAACTCGAGTGAAAACAATATAAGTTTCTCTAACTTTATCATAGTAACAAAAAATGAAATTGAAAATACCATAATGACATTAAGAAATGGGTCATCGCCAGGATATGATGGCATAAACGCTGCTTTTATTAAAAAATTCAAAAGCTATTTAAGTGAGCCTATTATATATATAATAAATCTAAGTTTAAAAGTAGGGAAATTTCCGTCAAATTATAAAAAGGCAACAAATTATAGACCAATATCTGTTATATCAAATATCGCTAAAGTAATTGAAAAGTTACACATATCTCACAAATAACGACATTTTGGATAAAAATCAATTTGGTTTTAGAACTGGCTGCGGCACGCATGATGCTATAGCACATATTACAACGAGTATCACAACAGATATAGATAATAACAAAAATGTATAGGAACATTTGTCGACCTGCGCAAAGCATTCGATAGCGTATCACATAAAGTATTATTAACTAAACTATCACAAATTGGTATAAGAGGAAAAACTTTAGAATGGTTCAAATCATACATATTAGACCGAGAACAAATAGTTAAACTACATGATACCCTTAGTGACCCGGGAATACCAAGTTATAGTGTTCCCCAGGGGACTGTTCTGGGACCTAAATTGTTTATAATATATTTATAATAATAATAATAATAATTTGTATAGCGTCGTTTAATGATTCAAGATCATTCCAAGGGCGCTGTTATTTAGATAGATATTATATTGCTCTACGAAACAAAACTGTTTTCAGTCCTTTAGAGAAAGTACTCTTACTATTTGCACTGCGGACATCTAGAGGCAATTTATTCCACTTTATAGGACCACTCACAACAAAGCATCAATCATAGTAAGCCACTTTATTGGCTCTGTCCAACTCCTTTAGGGAGTTGGTACTCTGTGATCCAGAAGACCTAAGTGTGAGATGCCTCCCAGAGAGATCTTTTCTCTGATATAGCTCTTGTATGTATCGTGGTGCTAGGTTATTTAAAGCATTAAACACCGTTAAGCAGATTTTGTAGTCAACTCGCTCTGGACACTTCAACCAACGCAATTCGTTAAGTAGTGGAGTTATGTGACATCGTTTTTCCGCTCCATAAATGAGCCTTGCCGCTGCATTAAACACCATCTGTAATCTATCGAGCTGATACTTTGGCAATCCATCATAGATGCCATTACAGTAATCTAGCCGAGACACAACGGAAGCATTTATAAGTGTTTTTGTCTCATTTTTGGGCAGGCTTCGACGAATGTTTTTCAGTTGTCTTAGTTGGAAAAAGCATGAACTGACTGTTTTAGAGATTTGCAGGTCAAGAGACAACTTATTGTCTAAGTGTACACCCAAAAACTTGACACTTGCAGACGGCAAGAGTTTTTCTCCGTTGATGTTAATAGGAGTACTTTCAATGAGGTGTTGTCGCCGTGGTGAAGCTACCCATATAAACTCTGTTTTTGTTGGGTTTAATTTTAGCTTGTTATGAGACATCCACGTAGCGACTTTTTCGATGCACTCAGCAGTATCCACTTCCAGACGGTTTTTGTTCATGGTACTACAAATGAATAACAAGCGGTCGTCAGCGTAAGCGAAAGAGTCAAATCCTTGATTTTGAATTATATTATCAAGTTGTTTTATGTATTAAATAAATAAAATTGGTCCGAGCACCGATCCCTGAGGCACTCCAAACTTTACAATATCCGGTATATTTAAATTCCATCTTTAGAATAAACATAAACAGTAAATTAATTACGTATGCCGACGACACAGTTATTTTGACAACTGGCGATTCATGGGATGAAACTATAGAAAGGGCTAATCGGGATATCAATATAATAAAAATATGGTTTGACAAAAATATATTATCACTAAACCCAGAAAAAACAGTATTTGTACCTTTTTCAGTCAATCCATCCCAAGTCCCCCGAAATATAGAAATAAAAATTCACAGTGGCATGTACCATGGCTTATCATGTAATAACAATTGTATAATACTAGAGCGTAAAAAAACCGTGAAATATCTGGGAATCACTATGGATCATGATATGAAGTGGAAAAGCCATCTCGAGATGACTGTGTCTCGGATATGAAAGCTGATATATATTTTTTTAAGACTGCGAAATATTATGTCAATACAGTCACTGAAGATGATATATTATGCATTTGTACAATTGGTGCTAACTTATGGTATTATCGCTTGGGGAGGAACATATCCAACTAATTATGGTATTATCGCTTGGGGAGGAACATATCCAACTAATTATGGTATTATCGCTTGGGGAGGAACATATCCAACTAATTATGGTATTATCGCTTGGGGAGGAACATATCCAACTAATTATGGTATTATCGCTTGGGGAGGAACATATCCAACTAATTATGGTATTATCGCTTGGGGAGGAACATATCCAACTAATTTGCAAGCAATAAATATAGCACAGAAATTGATAATCAAAATAATACTTAAGAAAAAAAGAAACTTTCCATCAGAACAACTTTTATCATTATTTAATGTTCCTACAGTTAACGAAATTTATCGTAAAATAACTTTACTACAGATATTCAAAGAAATCATAGATGGGCAATTGAGAGTTCGTAGCCAAAGATCAAATGTAGTTGGAAATATTATTGTGCCACGCTATAATAAAACAATTGCAAAACACCACTACATTTATCTGTGCACTAAATATTTCAATACTCTCCCAAGCGATATAAAGTTAGTTAACAACTACAAGTTCTTCAAAGATGGAATTGAATATAAAAGAGCTTGAGTACCAATGCATGTGCGCGTATGTGCGAATATAATTTGATTTTTTTATTTTATTTTGTTTTATGTCTCGGGCGGCTGATGGGTGCTGTGTCGGATGGTTATTTGAGACGCACCCAATAACAAGCTGCCAATAACTGTAACTATCTAACTAGTAAGCTCAACCCTCTAAAAAAACTGTAAGCTCAACCCTCCGCCTATATAACCCAACAGAAACCCCACGCTGTCATAGAAGATGCCCTAACAAGGCGAAATAGATATCGACCAATAAATAATACACGCACAATTTTTTTTTTCATTAAAGTTAAAATGATATTCTACAAAGTAAATTATTCAAATTAACATAATATCAACAGAATTATTGTTATACAAAATATTCTTTTGCAATTATTGAATTCAGTTACCAGTCTTAAATTAATTTAAAGTTGATTGAACCACACCACCCCATTGCTCCCCATTATTTACTTATTAACATTTCATTATAATATACATAAACCTACCACGGGTATTGTTTTGTTAAAAAGATAACATTGAGCGGAATTCTGTAATTAAGCCGAGAGTTTTACAAATTTAAATTTAAAATTTCCTGAAAATAAAAAATACTGTTCTGTGTTCTTTTGTTTTGTGCAAGTACCAACATATGTACTTTGTTCTCCCTTTAGGCTGGGAGACTTTAACATAGAAGGTTAATTCTTTCATTATCTTGGCCTGTTGTTGAAAAACAAAAATATTAATAAATTATTTTATTTCACCTTTAACCCACTCCGCTCTACGCCACTGCTTTTTTCTTGTCTTTGTTAACAGGAGTCGTATTTTTTTCTTATTATTGTATTCCTTCTCGGGTGATTAGAAGATACGTATTACATCAAATATACTCACAATAAAAAGTTGCCACATTTTGAAGACATTTTATGATTATCCATAAATGTAGAAACAATGAAATAAATAAATAAACTGTATAAAAAGCCAACCAAACCTCGTACTTTCTTTACAAACTCAACTATTTATATCTCTCTGCATACACTACACATTCATATCAAATCGAAATAAGTAGGTACACAAAAATGCATACATTTTTCATAGTTTATATATGTGTACGATAAACGATAAATACATACATTACTTATTGACAATACATACATACATACCATCACGGCATATTCCACAATGTGGGGTAACCAGCGACAGGTGTGTGGGTGTGCATCACCTAATAAAGGGAGCACGACACGTGCGTGTATGCCCACACACCAGTCTCGTCTCACCTAAAAAGGCACCTACATTCAGAATGTGTGATGGTGAATCTCATTGCCGAACTATGTGAGATGTTATTGTTGCCTGTCGTATTTTCGATTACCCGGCTCTTACGGGACACTCGAAAAAAAAGGAAAGAGTGGAAGAACTATTCTAAGCCGGTGCCTCACAGCGAATTTTATTGACAATACATATGTGGTAAATACAAAAAAGTAACAAAGAATTAATTTAGATGGATGGTAGCAGAACAGTTAGTAATCTAGTAGTCGCGAGTTCGAATCCAACTTCGACCGATTTCGTTCACCCATAGCACAAGCATTTTGCTTATTTTATGGATCGTAGGAAGATCTATATGTACCTACTTTTTACAAAAACTATTCCATTAGACTGTCACAAAGATGGACAGAAGTGTTGGATCAAAGACGATAATTATATAATTTCTACAGTGTTTTTTTTTTTATATTACTTATAAACTCATTTGTAATTTTTTTCTTCTGATTATCTTTGTGTATAATTTGCATAATATTTCTGTAAAATATTTTTCTTCTTCTGTAACATTTTGGTAATGTAAATTTTGTATGTAAAACTATATTTTTTTTTTTACATGTCTACGTAGGGGACGCCAGCTATTTGGATTTGGGTCCATTTTACTCTTCCGAAGAAGCGCACTACGTAGCGTCGGGAGGGGTTTGCAATCTAGAAAAGAGTTTATTAATTCGGATTTCAAAAAGACCCGGGTTGTACGAAGGTGGAAACACAGAATTCGGAAGATCGTTCCACAGTCGGGCTGCTGTATTAATAAAGGAGTTCGAGAAGCGACTTGTTCGTATATGTTGAAGGTCCACTGTGAATGGGTGCTGCGATTGAGTGAAGCGAGTAACTCTGTTGCGAGTGGGTGGAGGAGGGACCAAAGATGCAAGTTCTTCTGAGCAATTCCCGTGGTAGTATCTATAGAATAAACTTAAAATACCGACTCTGCGTCTGTGTTCTAGTGATTGCAATCCATCAGTCAGTGATGGATCATCAATCAGACGTATAGCACGCCTTTGGACAGCGTCGAGGGTATTCAGTAGGTATTGGGGGGCGCCACTCCAGAGGTGACTGCCATATTCAATAATTGGACGTATTTGCGCTTTGTAGAGTATACAGATCTGGGTCTTAGTAAAATATCTACGCGCTCTATATAGTACGCTCAATTTTTTGGAGGCGAGTTTCACCTTAGCTTCGATGGAGCCCTTGTAGTGTTATTGGTTCGTAATAGATACTCCAAGCAGGTCGATAGAGCTGCTGTTAGGTAGGGTGCTTCCGTTGAAAGACACTTGCAATTCTTTGGGGTTTCTCTTCGCAGAAATGAGACAGGCTTGGGTTTTTGAGACATTAAATGTAACAAGATTACTTTCACCCCAGGTATTGATTGAGTGAAACAAAACTCACAGACTGAAACAATTTTTTTTCTGTTATTATTATTATATTGTTGACCTACGTGGCTCAAAGATCCCGGGTTCAATTCCCGGTGGAGACACATTTTTTTATTGTGTTTTCAGTATGGATCTGCGAGACGACTAATATCGTTAGTCTCCAGAATGTGGCAACTTGTTATTGGGTGCGTGTTAAATTATTATTTGATATAGTACCTGTCAGTAGCCCGAGAAAAAAAGTAGGTATATGAATTTTAAAAAGCTCCCTTGTAAAATTCCATCTGTGCACTGTACCATAGAAATATAAATATGTAACTACTTACATATATTTATATTTCTATATAGAGTAGTTGCATGTAACACATGATATACAACTGTCGATAGCGATAGAATGTATAGTTGAAGAATAACAATCAAAATATAAACCTATAAATCCAAATTATTGAAAATTTTAACACGTGTTGGTATGTATGTCAAGATAGGATAGTATGGAGTTCAGTTATCTTTTTCTACCCGGAATATGAAAAAGGCATGATGGTATGTATGTATATTATCACGAACATCTGGATGTCGATATTTTTCTTTTGGGACCTAATTCATTTTCTGCTGCCATCAGTTCAAGTTATGTATAATGATTGAATTTCACTGGATGATTGAAAAATCAAGATTGAACGGAGTAAACTATGTGAGCTTGCGGGTACCTATATATTCTCTCTTTCACTTATATAGACACATTCACACACATATACACATCCTTACACTCATACGTACACACATACATACACTCATGCACTATCATTCAGATATAAATGTATTTCATACGTAGCTTTAAGTATATGAGCACAGCAGTCAAAATTTATTGTTAATAATGTGGAAATTTGCTATTGGTTTTAGTATTATACTAATGCATCTATATAATAAATGTTATTATACTGTAAATTTCCCGGAAATGAAATAAAATAAAAATAAAATAAAATAAAATACTTGAAGATTAAGTATCAAATAATTCTTCTTCTCTATTCTTAGTCTTCTTACATATTGTGTATAGACGACTGCCATACAATTGTATAGACGACTGCCATACAATTGTATGAAGCGATGTCGTCACTAAATTCAATTTTTAGAAAAATTGCTAAAAAAATTTGATGCACTACTACAATATTTATATTTTTTATAGAAAATTAAATTATCTAGTTGGGGTGTTTCGGTTTTTTTCGATATTTTAAATAAATTTTGAAATATAGGCAGTAAAACTCATAAATTTATCATAAAAAAAATATTTTTATTAATAAAAAATGTTTCACAAAACCGTGATTTTTTAAAAAAATATTGAGATTTTGTATTTGTCTATGTTTATACCAATTTTCAGCGTTCTAGCTTTTATGGTTTCTGAGATATACGGAAAAATAAACCAAAAATTCAAAAGTTGATAACCTCTGACTGAAACGAAAATTCACAACTTTGTGAATCCAGCGGATCAAAAGTTATAAGGGGGGGGGGTGTTCCACTCCGAATTCTGAGTAAATCCATGTACGGGAATAAATATGCTGCGAAGCCTCTAAGTTGGTGTTTTCAGCATGAAAAAAATCCACCACACCATAAAAATGTTCCTTCGTACTGTCTTCTATGTACTGGATTATAATGTAAAGATTTGCTTATTTTATCAACTCATTTATAATTTTGATGATTCGTGGTGAATTATTTTTAAAACCCTTCAACGATAGATAATCTGTGAGGAGGTGGCTATTTTAAAATTTGATGCCATAAATAGACATTTTTACAATAAACAATTTTTTTTTATTAATCACGTATATGTATATTTTTTATAAAAAATATTCCAATGGTATTTAAGATATTCCAGAAGGTAATTTAACTTCACAAACGATAGATAATATATATTTTGGTAAATTTCTTACAAAACACGAGGGATTTTTCCAATTTTTTCCTCATTTAAAAACGCTTAAGTCCAAAGGCAAGATATGGTAGGGAATATTTTTCTCAAATTGTATCTATATTATTATTTTTTGCCAAGGAAAAAATATGTCGGTGGTATTTAATAGCAGGGGATGGTTTAGTTAGGAAGGAAGGAAATAAGAAATATGGCTTTTGTTTCATTAAACTACATATCAAAATGTACATATCTACCTAAATACCATCACGTTATAATCCCACAAAGTGGGGTAACCAAATGCAGGTGTGCGAGTATTCATAACTTTACAAAAGAAAACACGGAACATTAATAACATTAGATTAAATGGCAGTGAAATGGGGTTATGCTTTTGCATCCAATAAAAGATTGAAAAGCGCATTTGGCAATACATTCTCAAGTCACCGAAGTATCTACGGCAATTATCTTAAAAAGAAAGTCTTTCACGTTTTCGTTCTCCCGGTAATAATAACAACAATAATAATAATCCATTAATTTGATGTCATTTTTGTTACATCACATGAAAACAAAAAAAAATATATACAATTTTGAACCACAATGGACACCAAAAGACTATTGCTCAGCTGCGCACTACCAGATAGGTATACCTGGATTGCTCAGCTGCGCACTACCAGATAGGTCTACCTGGATTGCTCAGCTGCGCACTACCAGATAGGTATACCTGGATTGCTCAGCTGCGCACTACCAGATAGGTATACCTGGATTTCTCAGCTGCGCACTACCAGATAGGTATACCTGGATAGCTCAGCAGCGCACTACCAGATAGGTATACCTGGATTGCTGCCGGTTTTCAGCAAAGCCTTGGGACAACACAAAACATATTAGACAACAATACTAGTAGTGTAGACGCACCTTTTTTAGCTCCTGTCAAATTTTAAATATAAGCTGTATATCTTTACTTTTGCCGAATACTATACTGTTTGTGTGTTATACTGCTGTTTACCTGTGTCTTCATTATCTCGCAGGTATTACATTCATTTGATACTGTATTATAAATTTCAAACCCAAAGTATACCTACTTTCATACAAATATCAATATCATATTATTGTCACAATGGATCTAAACTGTGTAATTTGCCATAAACCGCTCAAGAGCACTGAATGCATAAAGTGCACATTGTGCATTTCTCCGTTCCAGTTTTATTGCACTAACATCAGCGATTCAACTTTTAAAAAAATGTCCACCGAGAGGAAATCAAGCTGGAAATGTGATACTTGTAAATTAGGACCTCGTCCGATGCATTCTACGGATAATACATTGTTGTCGTCGAAACAAAAAGATGACAGTACGGCAATAATTAATGTTTCGGAGCTGGTTACTGAAATCCGGAAGCTTACTCTTCAACTCCAGTCAACTAATTTGAGGCTTGATGAGTTTGAAAAAACAATCGAATTCAATAATAATCTTGTAGAGGAACTTAAACTGAAAGTGAATGTTCTAGAAAATAAGCTAACTAAAATGGATAACCTGGAATCCAATTTCATTGAACTTCAACGTACTGTCATGAGATTGGAAAGTGAAAACATTCGCATGGAGCAGACTCAATTAACCAACAATGTGGAGATTCAAGGTCTCCCCGAAACCCCCAATGAAGACGTCCATCAATCATACTTAAAATTGGAAGCAGTGTTGGGTGCATTATCAAACAAGAAGACATTGAATCTGTCAACCGAATTGAATCAAAAAAGAACCACGCCGATAGCGAACCAGGAAATATTATTGCAAAATTTCGATCGAAAACAAAGAAAGATGAACTCATTGCTGCCGTAAAAAAGATGAAAGGTATTAATAGTAACTTACTGGAAATGCCAGGAAAAACTGTAAGGATATATGTCAATGATCATCTAACATGGAAGAACAAGTCTCTTTTGTGGGCTGCGAGAGATTTCAAGTTAAAAAATAATTACAATTTTTTATGGATCAGAGATTCGAAAATTTATATTCGGAAGAACGAGATGGCAAAGAAAATCTACATTTCCAGCTTCACTCAATTGAAAAATTTAATTTAATTATTTTTTGTTGCATATATTACTTACTTCTCAATCACTTTTTATTTTTTGTTAATATTCCGTTTTTCTACCTATCCACTCATATCCGTCAAATCGCACACATACATCTTCACTCAACCAGACAATTACATTTTACACAACACGCACATTGTCACAGACCTCACAGTGAACTTTTTTGTGATAGGTACCCAGCTTATATCAAACCCATTTTATGTATATTCAATACTTTCTATTATAATTTATTATTTCTTCATTTATTCACCATACATTGATATTGCTAATATTTTTACTATTTTTTATGTTACTTATTACTGTTTTTAATTATCTCTGTTTTATTTACTCTTTAAATGACTCTCACAATTTATTACCAAAATGTTAGAGGCCTACGTACTAAAACAAATACCTTTCTTCAAAATTCATCCTCTAATGACTTTGATGTTTATGCACTATGTAACGGAAACATGGCTTGCGGATGGTATTATCGATTGTGAACTTTTTGATTCTCGGTATATCGTCCATAGACGGGACCGATCTTACGATTCAACAGGTCAACGTCTGGGAGGAGGTGTACTATTAGCGGTTCGTTGTGATCTTTCTGCTCAAGTTCGTCCCAATTTTCAATCTCGCGCTGAAGATGTTTGGATCTCACTTAACTCGAACACTCGTTCTAATTCTAGTTTACACGTTTGCTGTGTATATATTCCTAAGGGACCTACTTATCTTATTCACATGGAAAGCTTCCTCAATAAGTTATCCAGATTAACTTTGGACTACCCGTGTGATAATTTTCTTGATTTGGGTGATTTTAATATTCCTGAAATTACTTGGTTAAAGCACAATAACAATATATTTCTTTCTCCACTTGTTGTGTCCTCTCCGGTCAGTGCTTTGTTTATTGACAACATTAATTTTGCTGGACTAAATCAATTTAATTCTGTCACTAACTCTAACAATCGTATTCTTGATCTTGTCCTGTGTAACAAATTTGTCCAGGTCTCTGCCTGTGACGATCCTGTCATTGATGAAGACTCTCACTATAAATCACTGACTGTAACAATTTCTTTTTCTAGTCCACCTGTGCTGGTTGGTGAAAGAAGATTCGTGCATATTTTTAAACGTGGGGATTACGAAATGATTAATTTAGCACTTAGTAAAATTAACTGGGTGAATGTACTCTCACATTGCAACATTGACTCCGCTATTGATAAATTTTATTCTATTCTATATGACTTAATTGATACCTATATACCAAGAAAACTCTCCGCAAATTCTAAATACCCACCTTGGTATAATTCAGCTTTAATTAAAATCACTAAAGAAAAATACAGTTTTTTTAGAAAATATAAATAATCCAAAAACCCTTTAGTCTACTTGACTTTCTCACTTCTTCGAAAACGTCACAAAACTCTCAGCCGTGAATGCTATAATAAATTTATTTCAGAAACCGAGAATGCTATCTCAATCGATCCCTCGCACATATGGAAATATATTAAATTAACATCCAATTCACATGCCATACCTAGCACTATGCAGTTTATGGATAGAAAAGAGCATCACGGGCAAGGAATATCTAATCTATTCTCAGATTATTTCAGCTCCGTTTTTGACAATGCTTCTTAGGATTGTCAGAACATTCAAAATGATCTAAATCGCCTTGACCTATATTGTAAACACCATAACCTGAAGATCAATACTGATAAATGCTTTGCTATCCGGTTCACCAGAAACCGGAATATTGTTAATTATACTTATAAACTTAACAACCATCCTATTACTATAACCACTGAAATAAAAGACCTAGGCATCAAGTTGGATGGTAAATTACTCCTGGACAAGCACATAGATAATATCACCTCCAAAGCATCCAAAATGCTGGGATATGTTCTCCGTTTGTGCAGACAATTTAATAATATCTCTACCTTTAAAACTCTGTACTTCGCATATGTTCGTAGCATTGGCAAATATACTGTATGGAGCCCTAGTTACAATATTCACATCGACAGAATTGAGAGGATTCAGAGAAGGTTTGTTAAAACGCTCAATTTAAGAAAAAAAATTTACCGCCATGATTATGACCAATCTTTAAAATTACATGGGTTTTTTTTATTTATTTATTTATTTATCAAGGAAACATACAGTTTTATAAATAAATTGTAATGATACAAAATGATTATCAAATAAACCAGCAAAGTTTCCATAAATGGTTTACAATAAGATACTTTATGAAGGAAAAAACATTAGTTATAGCAAGAGGAAGAATAAACAAGATTGAAATAAAACATAACATAATAAAAAATAAAATTAATAAAATTAAATTAAAATAATATTAAGTCAAGTTGGGTTCGTGTTACTTCAGGTGTCCCTCAGGGTTCCTTGTTGGGGCCTCTGCTTTTTAATATTTATATAAATGATATTTCAAATTGCTTTCTGTTCTCTCATGTTTTACTTTTTGCCGATGACATGAAAATTTTTGCTTGTGTGAAAAGTGTTGAGGATTGTCAGAACATTCAAAATGATCTAAATCGCCTTGACCTATATTGTAAACACCATAACCTGAAGATCAATACTGATAAATGCTTTGCTATCCGGTTCACCAGAAACCGGAATATTGTTAATTATACTTATAAACTTAACAACCATCCTATTACTATAACCACTGAAATAAAAGACCTAGGCATCAAGTTGGATGGTAAATTACTCCTGGACAAGCACATAGATAATATCACCTCCAAAGCATCCAAAATGCTGGGATATGTTCTCCGTTTGTGCAGACAATTTAATAATATCTCTACCTTTAAAACTCTGTACTTCGCATATGTTCGTAGCATTGTTGAATACGCATCTCAAGTCTGGTCTCCCTCATATGCCATATACAAGATCAGAGTTGAAAGGCTGCAAAAGAAATTTCTCAGATATCTTGACTTTCGTGCGCACAGAGACCACATTAGTTACTCTGATTCCTTAAAGCATTACAAAATTACATCACTCGAGAGCCGCAGAACTATAGCAGATGTTATATTTTTATTCAAAATTGCAAACTCAACGGTTGACTGCCCTGATCTGCTAGAACGCTTGACTCTGAGAGTGCCAACAAGACCGACTAGACTGACTGACCTACTTTACCTCCCCATTTGTAACACTAATGCCAGACAGAATGCTTTCATATACCGCACTTCCCATTTTTATAACTCCAACATTAGTTATCGATGAAGTTTTTATTTGGTAGAATTCCATTATATGTTATATCTATAATAAAAAGTAAAGACTTTTTGATTCTACATTAATTAGAATCAAAAAGTCCAACATTAGTGATGCAGACCTTTATAACTCCCATTGATTATGGTAAAGAATAGATTATTAAGTACTCTAATATAATCCTAGATACTCATGCTGATAAGTTGGGTTCATCACATAAAGGTTCACACACATCCTCATACACTCCCACACACACCCACACATACACATACTCACACACACACACACACTCCCCACTCACATGTCACATATCTGATTATTTACTGTTTTCTTTTTTTATCCTACACTACATAAATATATAAATGGTAATAATGTATACATGTAAGTGATGCTGGGCATGCTAATTTTTTTTCATATTTGTATCGCCTGTATATTTTGTCCAGTTATTGTTTGTATATTTTGTATAAAATAAAATAAAATAAAATAAAATAAAATAAAATAAAATAAAATAAAATAAAATAAAATAAAATAAAATAAAATAAAATAAAATAAAATAAAATAAAATAAAATAAAATAAAATAAAATAAAATAAAATAAAATAAAATAAAATAAAATAAAATAAAATAAAATAAAATAAAATAAAATAAAATAAAATAAAATAAAATAAAATAAAATAAAATAAAATAAAATAAAATAAAATAAAATAAAATAAAATAAAATAAAATAAAATAAAATAAAATAAAATAAAATAAAATAAAATAAAATAAAATAAAATAAAATAAAATAAAATAAAATAAAATAAAATAAAATAAAATAAAATAAAATAAAATAAAATAAAATAAAATAAAATAAAATAAAATAAAATAAAATAAAATAAAATAAAATAAAATAAAATAAAATAAAATAAAATAAAATAAAATAAAATAAAATAAAATAAAATAAAATAAAACAAAATAAAATAAAATAAAATAAATAAAATAAAATAAAATAAAATAAAATAAAATAAAATAAAATAAAATAAAATAAAATAAAATAAAATAAAAATAAAAATAAAACAAAGATAACAGGTCACATGACATGTCATAACCTATAACAGGCCACATGACATGTCATAACCTATAACAGGCCACATGACATGTCATAACCTATAAAAATTTAATAAAGTACCTAATTAAAAATAAAATGTATTTCTTCCTTCTATTTTTTACTGCTGGCACCTTTGTTGGTTCAATAACCATATCTTGCAATATTTCTTAAAATAATTATTTTCGTAATAACGTATGGCTGTGCTTAAAAACACAAAGAGCCATTGAAAGAATAATGCAGGATATTTCGTTAAGAGATAGAAAAACCAACTTGTGGATAAGAGAGAAAACCAAAATAACAGACACTGTCCGAAAGTTGCCAAGCAGAAGTGGAGCTGGGGAGGGCATGTCGCCCGAACTCCAGATGGACTAAGAAAGTGCTGTAATGGTGACCTAGTCTGTTAGCGTATTTACCATTCTGTGTTGATTGGGAGGCAAGTACTGCCTCGAATTAGGCACTAGTTTGTTGCGCTAATGCACTTAAAAACTCGTGTTGAATTCAAGGCACGTGTTCTCCAAATGCACACGGTTTAACTTCGCAAACATTTCCTGTTAATAGGTACGTGTTCAATTTAAGGCAAATTTAATACATTTTAGCATGCGTACCTATTGATTGAGTGTTACAAGGCTGTGTTAGAGGCATTTTATGTGTTTGATTGTTTTTTGTTTTAATAGATTAATCAACACAAATCTACATTATATCATAAAAATTCATTAAAACATTTTTTTTGTATGAGATTGGTACTCATGAATTTTTTAATGAAATAATCACACTTTGCGTCGTAATTACCTTCACAAGATATAGAGCATCAAATTTTACATTGGTAATTATCTTTGTCTCATTCGTAATTCACAATTTTAAAATTATCAAGTATGTTCTTTAACTGTGTCTGTATGCCTTGAATTGAACACGTATTATCAGGTACAGTTTGCGTTACTAAACCGTGTGCATTTAGAGGACCCATGCCTTGAATTCATCACGAGTTTTTAAGTGCATTAGCGCAACAAACTAGTGCCTAATTCGAGGCAGTATTTGTTTCCTAATCAACACGGAAAGGTAAATACGCGGTCTGGTTATATTAGATGATTGGCGGACGGATAATGATAATTTTGGATGATTTATATAGCGCCGTTTTCGTGAATATCTCACCTCAAAGGCGCTGAAGGGGATGTGGTTGCCCAGGAAAGGTAGCTATGGAGGCCTCAGGGGGAGGTCTATGTCCAATAATCGGAGGAGGGCTGACAAAGAAGAATATTTTTTTTTTTATTTTATTTCCGGGAAATTTACAGTATAATAGTATAAGACTAAAACCAATAACAAATTTCCACATTATTAACAATAATTTTTGACTGCTGTGCTTATATACTTAAAGCTACGTATGAAATACATTTATATCTGAATGATAGTGCATGAGTGTATGTATGTGTGTACATATGAGTATAAGGATGTGTATATGTGTGTGAGTGAGTCTATATAAGTGTAAGTGAGAATGTATAGGTACCCGCAAGCTCACATCTTGATACTTCAATCATCCAGTGAAATTCAATCATTATTACTTGAACTGATGGCAGTAGAAAATGACTTAGGTCCTAAAAGAAAAATATCGACATCCAGATGTTCGTGATTATAAGTGTTCATCATACGTATGAGGGGTGCGTTTTTGTGTAAGTATTATTACGGTGCGGTATGTGAAACAAAAGTGGGCCTCGCGTACGACGCGATGGGACGTGTGTTGAAGGAGAGAAGTTCCGTAATTTCAGGACAGTCAATTGCATTGTGTATGATGTTATACAATGTTTTCATATCAACCAAGGATCGTCTCTGTTCCAATACAGTGTTGCATCCCTATAAGTGGAAAATTCTGTGTGATCTCTGTAATTCAAGTGTTTTATAAATATATGTTGGATTCTCTTTATGCGTGCTTTGTGTACTTGAAACACGGGTGACCAGATGGGAGATGCAAATTCTAAAATACTACGCACATTATGTTTAATAAAGAATTTTTAAGATTTTAGCGTTAAATGGTTTTGAGATGCGGAGAATATGCAAGGTTTTTTCTGATTGCATTTATAATCGCTTTCATAATCTGTGTGAAGCTGATTCGCAACTTTTGAGATAAGTGTGGTAATATTAAAAGAACTATTATGAAGAAACACAAAAGAGTTCCTGTAAAATTATTTTCTAAAGAATGGTGTTGGATACAGAGAGAAGGGAATATTGCACCTACCTGGTGGCGAATTTCTTCCTTCTTCTGGAGTCTTTACGGAAGGCACTCACTGTTCTCTGTTATCACAACACACACTATATTGATGGTGAATGACATCACTTCCAATCACGGATTGGGTATTTGAGGAGGCGCACGGCGCGTAATTTTTAGTTGATACGAAATGACACAAAATATGTATATTTCGATCGTATGTATCGAAACTAATTTTTTTAATCGAATATTTTTATTATTGCATATGCGCTATAGGATTTTTTTCCCTGTCGGGAGTCAAAGGTATTTTTAACAGATTTTTAATTATCTCAATAGAGACGAAGTTGGAATATTTACTGTAGGAGAACCGGGAAATCAAGGCACCTACAGGGCCTACGACCTGTCATCGGCTGGTCTACGTGATCACTCTATGCGCCTGCGCAACGTTCACCAATTATGCGTTTTTAATGAGATCCCTATCAATTCAATTTTGAATGTTCGATATATTGTAATACTGAAATTCTTTTCGCTTGAAAATAAGGAATTTTTACTACAGCCATCTATGTGTGAAATTATGAACAACATTCTTATTATTTTTTATTTATTTTTGTTGTAACGCCATCTATTGAGAGAATTGGTTTTTTTTAAATAATGAGAGCAACAATTCTTATACCTGAGGTGACAAATGCATTTTTCGCATAGAAGTCACCCCTGAATTGTGCCAGACTTATAAGGTCTTTTTTTTTATTTTTTTACTTCAACTGTGTGTGACGTACATGACGAATTGACGACGAAGTATACACTGCTGTATCGTACAGCTGACTACAAATGTAGGTAGCAATATATTAGGAGAGGAAAAGGTTTGGGTGTTGCCACATTTACCGAACAAATGGAATTGAATATTATGTACGCTCCTAATGAGAGTTTAAATTCCTACTTAAGACATGATATGTATTAGACATGGTACCTATTGAGTCAAATTGTCGGCCTTCGTGGCTCAGTTGGTTGGGTATCTGACTGCTGATCCAAAGGTCCCTGGATCGATTCCCGGTGTAGACACAGTTTTAATTGTGTTTTCAGTCTGGATCTGTGAGACGATTAATATCGCAAGTCTCCATAATGTGGCAACTTGTTATTGGGTGCATGTTAAATTAATATTTGACATAGTACCTGTTAGTGGCCCGAGAAGTAGTAATAAATAAATAAATAAATAAATTGACGTATTGAGTACCTACATAATATTACCTATTTCCTGAGTACCTACCTATTAAACATTGCAATTCGATTTATCGTCAAAATATGTTAAAATGACTTAGTGACTAGATCCTTCACGTTGCTGGGGTTGGTTGGAAGAGATTGCTTTATTAAACCCGTTCGTGTGTGCTTGTACATTAAGTAATTCATTAATAAATATATAAAGAAAAAATAAATATGTGTATCAATAAATATATAAATTAATAATTAATTAAAAAAAAATAATAAACATATCAATAGTTAAAAAAAATCTATAAATAAATAAAAAAATAAATAAATATAAATGAGACGTTCTAACGCAAAATCTGGATAAAAAGGCTTATGACGTATCGGGCAGGTAATATGAAATTGCG
>OY754985.1:627500-652500 GCA_963576475.1 Molanna angustata | reverse complement strand
TATCGTCTTCATAATTGTACGTCAGAATGGTGAACAATAGTTTGTTGTGATGAAGACCATCTACATATGTATAGATTCAAAACGAGGATAGGTACTAATACCAAATAGAGAAGGAAAGAGTAATACCAATATACATACATACAATAATATACCTAATATATGTAGAGTATAGTCTTCATAATTGTACGTCAGAATGGTGAACAATAGTTTGTTGTGATGAAGACCATCTACATATGTATAGATTCAAAACGAGGATAGGTACTAATACCAAATAGAGAAGGAAAGAGTAATACCAATATACATACATACAATAATATACCTAATATATGTAGAGTATAGTCTTCATAATTGTACGTCAGAATGGTGAACAATAGTTTGTTGTGATGAAGACCATCTACATATGTATAGATTCAAAACGAGGATAGGTACTAATACCAAATAGAGAAGGAAAGAGTAATACCAATATACATACATACAATAATAAACCTAATATATGTAGAGTATCGTCTTCATAATTGTACGTCAGAATGGTGAACAATAGTTTGTTGTGATGAAGACCATCTACATATGTATAGATTCAAAACGAGGATACTAATACCAAATAGAGAAGGAAAGAGTAATACCAATATATGTACATACAATAATAAACCTAATATATGTAGAGTATCGTCTTCATAATTGTACGTCAGAATGGTGAACAATAGTTTGTTGTGATGAAGACCATCTACATATGTATAGATTCAAAACGAGGATAGGTACTAATACCAAATAGAGAAGGAAAGAGTAATACCAATATACATACATACAATAATATACCTAATATATGTAGAGTATAGTCTTCATAATTGTACGTCAGAATGGTGAACAATAGTTTGTTGTGATGAAGACCATCTACATATGTATAGATTCAAAACGAGGATAGGTACTAATACCAAATAGAGAAGGAAAGAGTAATACCAATATACATACATACAATAATATACCTAATATATGTAGAGTATAGTCTTCATAATTGTACGTCAGAATGGTGAACAATAGTTTGTTGTGATGAAGACCATCTACATATGTATAGATTCAAAACGAGGATAGGTACTAATACCAAATAGAGAAGGAAAGAGTAATACCAATATACATACATACAATAATAAACCTAATATATGTAGAGTATCGTCTTCATAATTGTACGTCAGAATGGTGAACAATAGTTTGTTGTGATGAAGACCATCTACATATGTATAGATTCAAAACGAGGATACTAATACCAAATAGAGAAGGAAAGAGTAATACCAATATATGTACATACAATAATAAACCTAATATATGTAGAGTATCGTCTTCATAATTGTACGTCAGAATGGTGAACAATAGTTTGTTGTGATGAAGACCATCTACATATGTATAGATTCAAAACGAGGATAGGTACTAATACCAAATAGAGAAGGAAAGAGTAATACCAATATACATACATACAATAATATACCTAATATATGTAGAGTATAGTCTTCATAATTGTACGTCAGAATGGTGAACAATAGTTTGTTGTGATGAAGACCATCTACATATGTATAGATTCAAAACGAGGATAGGTACTAATACCAAATAGAGAAGGAAAGAGTAATACCAATATACATACATACAATAATATACCTAATATATGTAGAGTATAGTCTTCATAATTGTACGTCAGAATGGTGAACAATAGTTTGTTGTGATGAAGACCATCTACATATGTATAGATTCAAAACGAGGATACTAATACCAAATAGAGAAGGAAAGAGTAATACCAATATATGTACATACAATAATAAACCTAATATATGTAGAGTATCGTCTTCATAATTGTACGTCAGAATGGTGAACAATAGTTTGTTGTGATGAAGACCATCTACATATGTATAGATTCAAAACGAGGATAGGTACTAATACCAAATAGAGAAGGAAAGAGTAATACCAATATACATACATACAATAATATACCTAATATATGTAGAGTATAGTCTTCATAATTGTACGTCAGAATGGTGAACAATAGTTTGTTGTGATGAAGACCATCTACATATGTATAGATTCAAAACGAGGATAGGTACTAATACCAAATAGAGAAGGAAAGAGTAATACCAATATACATACATACAATAATAAACCTAATATATGTAGAGTATCGTCTTCATAATTGTACGTCAGAATGGTGAACAATAGTTTGTTGTGATGAAGACCATCTACATATGTATAGATTCAAAACGAGGATACTAATACCAAATAGAGAAGGAAAGAGTAATACCAATATATGTACATACAATAATAAACCTAATATATGTAGAGTATCGTCTTCATAATTGTACGTCAGAATGGTGAACAATAGTTTGTTGTGATGAAGACCATCTACATATGTATAGATTCAAAACGAGGATAGGTACTAATACCAAATAGAGAAGGAAAGAGTAATACCAATATACATACATACAATAATATACCTAATATATGTAGAGTATAGTCTTCATAATTGTACGTCAGAATGGTGAACAATAGTTTGTTGTGATGAAGACCATCTACATATGTATAGATTCAAAACGAGGATAGGTACTAATACCAAATAGAGAAGGAAAGAGTAATACCAATATACATACATACAATAATATACCTAATATATGTAGAGTATAGTCTTCATAATTGTACGTCAGAATGGTGAACAATAGTTTGTTGTGATGAAGACCATCTACATATGTATAGATTCAAAACGAGGATAGGTACTAATACCAAATAGAGAAGGAAAGAGTAATACCAATATACATACATACAATAATATACCTAATATATGTAGAGTATAGTCTTCATAATTGTACGTCAGAATGGTGAACAATAGTTTGTTGTGATGAAGACCATCTACATATGTATAGATTCAAAACGAGGATAGGTACTAATACCAAATAGAGAAGGAAAGAGTAATACCAATATACATACATACAATAATATACCTAATATATGTAGAGTATAGTCTTCATAATTGTACGTCAGAATGGTGAACAATAGTTTGTTGTGATGAAGACCATCTACATATGTATAGATTCAAAACGAGGATAGGTACTAATACCAAATAGAGAAGGAAAGAGTAATACCAATATACATACATACAATAATATACCTAATATATGTAGAGTATAGTCTTCATAATTGTACGTCAGAATGGTGAACAATAGTTTGTTGTGATGAAGACCATCTACATATGTATAGATTCAAAACGAGGATAGGTACTAATACCAAATAGAGAAGGAAAGAGTAATACCAATATACATACATACAATAATATACCTAATATATGTAGAGTATAGTCTTCATAATTGTACGTCAGAATGGTGAACAATAGTTTGTTGTGATGAAGACCATCTACATATGTATAGATTCAAAACGAGGATAGGTACTAATACCAAATAGAGAAGGAAAGAGTAATACCAATATACATACATACAATAATATACCTAATATATGTAGAGTATAGTCTTCATAATTGTACGTCAGAATGGTGAACAATAGTTTGTTGTGATGAAGACCATCTACATATGTATAGATTCAAAACGAGGATAGGTACTAATACCAAATAGAGAAGGAAAGAGTAATACCAATATACATACATACAATAATATACCTAATATATGTAGAGTATAGTCTTCATAATTGTACGTCAGAATGGTGAACAATAGTTTGTTGTGATGAAGACCATCTACATATGTATAGATTCAAAACGAGGATAGGTACTAATACCAAATAGAGAAGGAAAGAGTAATACCAATATACATACATACAATAATATACCTAATATATGTAGAGTATAGTCTTCATAATTGTACGTCAGAATGGTGAACAATAGTTTGTTGTGATGAAGACCATCTACATATGTATAGATTCAAAACGAGGATAGGTACTAATACCAAATAGAGAAGGAAAGAGTAATACCAATATATGTACATACAATAATAAACCTAATATATGTAGAGTATCGTCTTCATAATTGTACGTCAGAATGGTGAACAATAGTTTGTTGTGATGAAGACCATCTACATATGTATAGATTCAAAACGAGGATAGGTACTAATACCAAATAGAGAAGGAAAGAGTAATACCAATATACATACATACAATAATATACCTAATATATGTAGAGTATAGTCTTCATAATTGTACGTCAGAATGGTGAACAATAGTTTGTTGTGATGAAGACCATCTACATATGTATAGATTCAAAACGAGGATAGGTACTAATACCAAATAGAGAAGGAAAGAGTAATACCAATATACATACATACAATAATATACCTAATATATGTAGAGTATAGTCTTCATAATTGTACGTCAGAATGGTGAACAATAGTTTGTTGTGATGAAGACCATCTACATATGTATAGATTCAAAACGAGGATAGGTACTAATACCAAATAGAGAAGGAAAGAGTAATACCAATATACATACATACAATAATATACCTAATATATGTAGGGTATATACATATATTTAACGAAAGCAAACAATCTAAATGGTATTGGGTGAATGACATTAAAGAGAAATGATAAAAATAGAAGATAACGAAGGAGGTTATAAACCAATTTATCTTCGGAGAAGATATTTTATTCATTTAAGTTATTTAAATCGTTTCACCATGGAAGATAGTTATATCAACAACAGACTATATAGTATATAATGGAAGATAGTTATATCAACAACAGACTATATAGTATATAATGGAAGATAGTTATATCAACAACAGACTATATAGTACATAATGGAAGATAGTTATATCAACAACAGACTATATAGTACATAATTAAAATTGTCGAAACTTCCAGCGATAAGTGTACAGAATTTATTGAAAAAGTTTGAAAAAGATTTTTTTTTATTTTTGCTTAGATAGGTAAATACTGGAAAAATTTTCTTCTGCATTTCAACAAAACTAACATAGTGTGTAGGTATATTTATAGTACCTATATTAATATTACTATGTGCATATAACACATGAGATCCAACTGTCGATAGCGATAGTATGTATAGTTGAAGAATAAGTACCAAACTATAAACGCATAAATGCAAATTATTGAATATTATAAGATATTTAGTTTTTTTTTTAATCACATGTAGGTCAAGATAGGACAGTATGGAGGTCAGTCCTTTTTCCTACCAGAAATATGAAAACAGCATGATGGTATGTATGTATGTTTGGAGATTAAGTATCAAATTATTGAGTCTTCTTAGATATTGTGTATGGGCGACTGCCATACAAATTGTATGAAAAATTCATATTTGTTGTAGAAAATTAAATTTTCTAGTCGAGGTATTTCGGTTTGACATAGAGATATAAATTTATCATAAAAAAATGTTTTCCTTAATAAAAAATGTTTGTGAAACATACATAATACATAATGTTTGTGAAACATACATAATACATAATGTTTGTGAAACATACATAATACATAATGTTTGTGAAACATACATAATACATAATGTTTGTGAAACATACATAATACATAATGTTTGTGAAACATACATAATACATAATGTTTGTGAAACATACATAATACATAATGTTTGTGAAACATACATAATACATAATGTTTGTGAAACATACATAATACATAATGTTTGTGAAACATACATAATACATAATGTTTGTGAAACATACATAATACATAATGTTTGTGAAACATACATAATACATAATCTCAAATTTGTTTTTTTTGAAAAACAAATTTGAGATTATGTATTTGTCTATATGTTGATCAATTTTCAGCGTTCTAGCTTATATGGATTTTGAGATATATGGAAAAATTAGATAAAAATTCAATAGTTGATAACCTTTGACTGAAACAAAAATTCAAAATTCTGAGTATAAAAGTTTTGTAGGCCTATTACTGTTTATATATTCTGAAATTTTGAGCTCTGCAAATTGAGCGGATCAAAAGTTATAAGGGGGGAAGGACACACACACACACACACACACCCTCACACACACACACACACACACACACACACACACATACCCTCACACACACACACACACACCCTCTCTCTCACACACACACACACACACACACACACACACACACACACACACACACACACACACACACACACACACACACACACACACACACACACACACACACACACACAACACATGAAATGTGAGCTCTGTAAATTGAGCGGATCAAAAGTTATAAGGGGGGAAGGACACACACACACACACACACACATACCCTCACACACACACACACACACACACACACACACACACACACACACACAAACACATGAAATGTTCTACTCCGAATTCTGAGTAAATCCGTATATGGAAAATATATGCTGCGAAGTCTATAAGTGACTTCAAAGTTGGAAAGGCCGTGAAAAAAGTAGACCCTGCATACAATTCTCGCGTATCATGGCTTGAAACATTGTCGATATGTTAAAGTTCTCCTGAACATATCGACAGTTGGAATATTATTGATATGTTTATTCCAATTATCTACAGATATCACTTTTCACCTAGGTTGTATTTTATTTTAATTGATCAATAATTATTCAATATTCTACAAACCTCAGTGCTGAACTGTGTGAGATGTTATTTTGTCTGTTTTAATCAAATATTAAAGTTTTAATAGTCTTAATGGGAGGGCCTAGTGAGAAGTACTCGGACTCGTTAAGTAAGTAAGTAATAGTCTTAATGCTGTAGAAAGAAGAAGAAGGAATATCTTAATGCTGTAGAAAGAAGAAGAAGGAATATCTTTTTTGTTGTTGTTATTATTATAACCTGAGTTTAAATCTTTATGAGATGATGTGATCTTAAAATACAAGTTATGATGTAAAGATGTACTCTTGAACATTTTGAGAATAGGACAACAAACTATAAAACAGACAGTAGGTATATGTATGTATTTGTGATTCATTGTGCGTATCGTCTGATGTTGCTATCACAATAAGTTTATTGCTTCGTGACCAGATACATATTATCATCTGTATTGGCTTATATTATATAAATGGTCATAGGCCAATGGGTTACTAGGTTTTTATTATAACTAGAGAGTTAACGACATTCCTCCCTGAATAAGTTAATTTATAATCTTTTTTTCTTCTTTTATTTATTTATTTCTTTACAAAATATACGGCATAAGCCATTTACTTATTACAATATTCACTTACAATAATTAATTGCACACAAAGATGAAATATAGAAACAAATAAAAATATAGACATTGATGAAATATAAAAACATAAAATATAGATTCAGATAAAATATAAATATATAGATTTAGATAAAAACACAGATTAAGATAAAAATAGACAAAAAAGAATCAGAGAATTTGAAAAAATATTAAAAATAATGATAAGAGGGAAAAAATCGAATGTGACAATAGATCTACAGCAGCTATATACATAAGTTGAGTTTACTGCAGCTATGCATTACTTTATTGAGTTTACTGCAGCTATGCATTACTTTATTGAGTTTACTGCAGCTATGCATTACTTTATTGAGTTTACTGCAGCTATGCATTACTTTATTGAGTTTACTGCAGCTATGCATTACTTTATTGAGTTTACTGCAGCTATGCATTACTTTATTCAACTCAAAAGTTAACACACTGGTCAGTCTTGAAAATTTCCATTTGTAAAAAATATTAAAAATATCTTCTTCTTATTTTTTGTTTAGTAGACCTGATGGTCTGTTATTCAAAAACTGTGTCTCCTGAGATGACGAAGTCCGCCTATCCTTCCATCTCTTGGATGGTCGGTGGTGGTAGAGATTTCATTTGCTATCAAATTTTTAGTTAAAATATTTACATATGAAATATTGACAGTTAAAAAAATCGAGATGCATTGATCCAGATATCCTCCAAAATGTAATGGGATCTAAGCGAATATTAGGTATACAAATGTAATGGGATCTAAGCGAGTATTAGGTATACAAATGTAATGGGATCTAAGCGAGTATTAGGTATACAAATTTGGTAAATTTGAAAAGAATCTAATAAGATTCAGTCTATAATCGATAAAAAGAATAAACGCGTCATACATAGCACATAGCACATAGTACACAGCACACACACACAGATACATAATGATGAAACTTTCAAAATGCAATCTTAGCATGATACTATTAAAAAACTAAAAAAACACTTAACTATTACTCTGCAATTAAAAAACCATTAAAAGTGAGAATTCACAATTCCCCACTAGGGATGGTAAGTATTTAAAATATATTTCAAATATGTAATTGAAGAAGCACCTTCTTAGAATTTTCATATTGTATAAAGGTTAGATGAAATATTTGATACAGAGAATAGAAAACATACATTACGTACTATGTAAAATATTATTTAATATGAAAATTAACCATGATTATCATAGTAAAAATAATTATATTTCTAAATTAATTAAATTAGAAAAACAAATGAATTAATTACGACTGTGAAAATAATATTTTATAGAAATTGGGTCTAATAAGTGTGTCCTATGTAATTTTTATTAATTTTGTCATTTTAAAGTGTATTTTTACATCACTTTCTCAACGGGTATCATGTTGATTGGATGAGAATCATCGTGATTGTAAAAGGGATACTGTTAAACAACGGGATAATTTCAAAATTATATACAATAATGACTTGAATATTGAATATTATATTATTCATTCATACCATCATCACAAAGTTTACCACACATTCTGAATGTAGTGCATTTTAAGGGGCAAAGCTTGTGTTGTGCTTCCTTTTATAAGAAAATTCACACCTACAAACCTGTCGCTGGTTTACCCAAATTGTGGGATATGAATACATATGAATAGATAAATAAAGAATAACTGAAGGGCAAGATAGAAGGTCGCCGAGGGACTGGAAGGAGACAGATGTCCTGGCTGCGCAACGTTAGGGAATGGAACGGCTTCAGGACCGTGGAGCAGATATTCTGGGCAGCACAGGACAGAGAGGGATTTGCCAGAGTGATAGCCGACGTCGGGGGTTCCTGATATGGCACCGGAAGAAGAAGAAGATAAATATTGAAATTTTATAATTATTTGTATAGTTAGTTCGAAAGGATCTACTTTTGTACTTTTGAAGGTATTAAAATAACAGTATTTATTCTATAAATATATTAAGAGGACATAAAAATTAAACACTCCAATGTAAAATATAAATTCTCAAATATGTCGAATAGTGTGTTTCTTAAAAATTAACATAGTATAAACATTAATGTAGATAATTATGTTTGTCACACCATTTTAAAATTCAGCATTAATTATTCCAAAAGCTATTAATTAAAATGAAAAATGATAAAAGGTCTAAATGTTTTCTTAAAAAACAGATAATAATAATATGGTTTATTAAAATATCAACACAAAATGCAAGTTAATATGAATAGTAAATTTTAAATTGGAAGAAAACTTAAATGATTGATTTGTTCAATGAATTTGTACAATTTGATTGATTGAGTGGTACAATGATTTGCCAGTACAGTTTGAAAAATTAGCAGAATACAATTTTAATAAATTCTTGGTAAGATTAAAAGAATATTTTAAGAAACATTTGAATTTCGTTTTTTTTAAATAAATAAATAAATTTCTCTAAACAAAGATTTTAGATTTAAATTTTTTTGCCAGTATACCCACGTAATTGTAATTATCCTTTTAATATTTTTTTATAACTATGAACCTATATAGTGTCGTAAAGAAATAAATATTTTATTTGCTTGAAGTGTGGATCAAATCAAAGTGGATGACTGATAGTTTTTTTTTAATTTCAGGTGTTGGATTTCAGAAAGGAATATTGCACCTACCTGTTGGCGAATTTCGTCCTTATTCTGGGAGGTCTTCACGGAAGGCACTCACTGTTTTCTGATATCACATCACACAGTATATTGATGGTGAAAGACACTACTTCCAAACACGGTTTGGGTATATGAAGAGGGGCGCACGGCGCGTAGTTTTTAGTTGATCATCACGAAATGTATCGAAACTAATTTACTTCAACTGTGTGTGACGTACACGATGACGAGTTGAAGACGATGTATACTGCTGTATTGTACAGCTGACTTCACATGTAGGTAGCAATATATTAGGAGAGGGAAAGCACTCACTGTTTTCTGATATCACATCACACAGTATATTGATGGTGAAAGACACTACTTCCAAACACGGTTTGGGTATATGAAGAGGGGCGCACGGCGCGTAGTTTTTAGTTGATCATCACGAAATGTATCGAAACTAATTTACTTCAACTGTGTGTGACGTACACGATGACGAGTTGAAGACGATGTATACTGCTGTATTGTACAGCTGACTTCACATGTAGGTAGCAATATATTAGGAGAGGGAAAGCACTCACTGTTTTCTGATATCACATCACACAGTATATTGATGGTGAAAGACACTACTTCCAAACACGGTTTGGGTATATGAAGAGGGGCGCACGGCGCGTAGTTTTTAGTTGATCATCACGAAATGTATCGAAACTAATTTACTTCAACTGTGTGTGACGTACACGATGACGAGTTGAAGACGATGTATACTGCTGTATTGTACAGCTGACTTCACATGTAGGTAGCAATATATTAGGAGAGGGAAAGCACTCACTGTTTTCTGATATCACATCACACAGTATATTGATGGTGAAAGACACTACTTCCAAACACGGTTTGGGTATATGAAGAGGGGCGCACGGCGCGTAGTTTTTAGTTGATCATCACGAAATGTATCGAAACTAATTTACTTCAACTGTGTGTGACGTACACGATGACGAGTTGAAGACGATGTACATATACTGCTGTATTGTACAGCTGACTTCACATGTAGGTAGCAATATGTATATTAGGAGAGGGAAAGGTTTGGAGTGTTGCCACATTTTCCGAACATCATGTTTGTTCTTGAATTGCATAAAAAAAGTTACCAATAATTTCAATTTTTTATTGTTTATTGTTTATTGTATATTATCCCCCCTAGGTTCTTTACAGAACACTTGGGTTCATCATTACATGGTTTACAATTTTCAATATTATGGTCACAATAATTAATATAATTCATTGACATCATGATTTAACATAGTACAGATATAGTATATAAAAGAATATAGTACAGATATAGTATATAAAAGAATATAGTACAGATATAGTATATAAAAGAATAAAGTACAGATATAGTATATAAAAGAATATAGTACAGATATAGTATATAAAAGAATATAGTACAGATATAGTATATAAAAGAATATAGTACAGATATAGTATATAAAAGAATATAGTACAGATATAGTATATAAAAGAATATAGTACAGATATAGTATATAAAAGAATATAGTACAGATATAGTATATAAAAGAATAAAGTACAGATATAGTATATAAAAGAATATAGTACAGATATAGTATATAAAAGAATATAGTACAGATATAGTATATAAAAGAATATAGTACAGATATAGTATATAAAAGAATATAGTACAGATATAGTATATAAAAGAATATAGTACAGATATAGTATATAAAAGAATAAAGTACAGATATAGTATATAAAAGAATATAGTACAGATATAGTATATAAAAGAATATAGTACAGATATAGTATATAAAAGAATATAGTACAGATATAGTATATAAAAGAATATAGTACAGATATAGTATATAAAAGAATATAGTACAGATATAGTATATAAAAGAATATAGTACAGATATAGTATATAAAAGAATATAGTACAGATATAGTATATAAAAGAATATAGTACAGATATAGTATATAAAAGAATATAGTACAGATATAGTATATAAAAGAATATAGTACAGATATAGTATATAAAAGAATATAGTACAGATATAGTATATAAAAGAATATAGTACAGATATAGTATATAAAAGAATATAGTACAGATATAGTATATAAAAGAATAAAGTACAGATATAGTATATAAAAGAATATAGTACAGATATAGTATATAAAAGAATATAGTACAGATATAGTATATAAAAGAATATAGTACAGATATAGTATATAAAAGAATATAGTACAGATATAGTATATAAAAGAATATAGTACAGATATAGTATATAAAAGAATATAGTACAGATATAGTATATAAAAGAATATAGTACAGATATAGTATATAAAAGAATATAGTACAGATATAGTATATAAAAGAATATAGTACAGATATAGTATATAAAAGAATATAGTACAGATATAGTATATAAAAGAATATAGTACAGATATAGTATATAAAAGAATATAGTACAGATATAGTATATAAAAGAATAAAGTACAGATATAGTATATAAAAGAATATAGTACAGATATAGTATATAAAAGAATATAGTACAGATATAGTATATAAAAGAATATAGTACAGATATAGTATATAAAAGAATAAAGTACAGATATAGTATATAAAAGAATATAGTACAGATATAGTATATAAAAGAATATAGTACAGATATAGTATATAAAAGAATATAGTACAGATATAGTATATAAAAGAATATAGTACAGATATAGTATATAAAAGAATAAAGTACAGATATAGTATATAAAAGAATATAGTACAGATATAGTATATAAAAGAATATAGTACAGATATAGTATATAAAAGAATATAGTACAGATATAGTATATAAAAGAATATAGTACAGATATAGTATATAAAAGAATATAGTACAGATATAGTATATAAAAGAATATAGTACAGATATAGTATATAAAAGAATAAAGTACAGATATAGTATATAAAAGAATATAGTACAGATATAGTATATAAAAGAATATAGTACAGATATAGTATATAAAAGAATATAGTACAGATATAGTATATAAAAGAATATAGTACAGATATAGTATATAAAAGAATATAGTACAGATATAGTATATAAAAGAATATAGTACAGATATAGTATATAAAAGAATATAGTACAGATATAGTATATAAAAGAATAAAGTACAGATATAGTATATAAAAGAATATAGTACAGATATAGTATATAAAAGAATATAGTACAGATATAGTATATAAAAGAATATAGTACAGATATAGTATATAAAAGAATAAAGTACAGATATAGTATATAAAAGAATATAGTACAGATATAGTATATAAAAGAATATAGTACAGATATAGTATATAAAAGAATAAAGTACAGATATAGTATATAAAAGAATATAGTACAGATATAGTATATAAAAGAATATAATACAGATATAGTATATAAAAGAATATAGTACAGATATAGTATATAAAAGAATATAGAGAAATAAAAAATAAAATATATGTATACAAAATAAGCAGTCGGGAAAAAAAGAAAAGAAAAATTCAGAAAAGAAAAATTGAGTGCTAGAAGGATGTAAAGGGTCCCACTAGCACCATGTCCAATAAACAGTTATTTAAGATAAAAGTAAGGTACATAGCATTGAAAAAGCAGAAAGAATACAAGAACAAAGTCAAGGACGACAAACCAAACAAATACCCATATAAAATAGTTAATTAATTAGTATGTTAGTGTTCACAAATATCACAGATTAGTTGGATTGATGTTTAGTATCTCGTCAGTAGAGTAAAAAGCATTGTTAACAAGATACTTTTTAGCCTCTCTCTTGAAACCCAAAGCATCCAGTGATTTCATATTTGTTGGAAGATTGTTGTAAAGTCGTACGCTCATACAAATAAAACTCTTTGACACCTTGCTTAATCTGTGCCCAGGTGGACGAATCATTTCTTTTTTCCTTGTATTGTATTCATGATAATTTGAGGTCAAAGGTGTTTTATACAAGTTTCTATGTGCGTACAGCAAACATTTGAGGGCAAATGCACAGGGCATAGTTAAAATACCCTGTTCACTAAAAACTGTTCTGCACGAGTCTCTAGGACTCATATCAAGCAGTGCTCTAAGTGCTCGCTTCTGCAGGACAAACACTCTACTTGAACCCGAACCCATTCCCCAAAGTAAAATACCATATGACATGATGGAATGAAAGTATGCGTGGTATACCAACTTGGCCGTGTCTTTTCCACATATATCTTTCACTTTTTTAATAGCATATATTGCTGAGTTTAGTCTCTTACATAATTGGTCAATGTGATTATTCCATTGTAATTTCTTATCGAGTGTTACTCCCAAGAACTTAGTTTCATCAACCATTACCACTCCTCTTTCAGGCAGAATAGCAGTAAATGGATCTAAAGCATCTGGCCTTCCAAGAGAGAAGCTTATAGCATTTGTTTTTGTCATATTTAAAACTAAGGAGTTGTCGTAAAACCAGTCCTTTAACATTGTCAGTGATTGTAAAGCACTATCTACAGTTTCCACATTATTTTTTTTACCTTTAAGAACTAGTGAGGTATCGTCAGCAAACATTATGATTTCAGAATACATATTTGTGCAGCTAGGCAAGTCATTAATGTATATTAGAAACAAAAGTGGTCCAAGCACAGATCCCTGAGGAACTCCACAGCTTATCGTTGCTGTCTGCGATTTGATATTATTAACTTCTACATATTGCTGGCGGTTTTCTAGATAAGACTTAAAAAAATTATATTCTATATCTTTGATCCCGTAACATTCAAGTTTTTTAAGTAATATGCTATGGTTTACGTAGTCAAATGCTTTTGAAAGATCACAGAAAATTCCACAAGTGTATTCTTTCTTTTCCAAGGACTCTAAGATTATGCTTAGGAGGGAGGCAATGCCGTCTGAAGTGCTTTTACCTTTTTGGAACCCAAATTGACCATAATGTATAATTTTGTTATATTCTAGATAATTTGTTAGTTGGTCAGTAACAATTTTCTCAATTATTTTGCTTATTGCTGGTAAGATAGAAATCGGTCTGTAGTTGCTTGCATCTAGTTTGTCACCTTTTTTGAAAATTGGTAAAACTCTAGCAATTTTTTGGCTATCAGGAAATATGCCTATTTCAAAACAAATATTGATAATGATTGCTAATAGAGGAGCTAGACCACTTATTATAGCCTTGAGTAATCGTGTGGATATATGCCACAAATCTTCAGATGATTTTGATTTAATAAGTCTACAGGTCATTAAGATGTCGTCTTTTGTAATTCTTTTAAATTTAAATTCTCTGTTCAAGTTTACAGGTCTTTTGACATGTCTTAATGATTGGTCAATAGAAGGTGAATGGTTTGTTGTTAGTATAGACGCCACATTTACAAAATAATTATTAAATAAGTTAGCTGTATCTAAATTAGTTAAATTTTTAGTTTCTCTGAGGATTATTTGTTCACTAAATGAATTTTGTTCACTTGCCGATCGTCCAGTTTCATTTTTAATTATTTCCCAGGTAGTTTTTATTGGTTTTTTTGAGTTTGCAATTTGATTGCTCAGATACATTCTTTTAGCCTCTTTACAGACTTTTTTAAATATTGAACTATAATTATTTACATATTTTTTTGTTGTTTCCGAATGTGTGTTTTTTTAGTTCATACAGTTCAAATAATTTTTTTCTAGATATATTGATACCTGTGGAAGCCCAGGTTTGGAAAGTATGTTTACTTTTGAGATTTATTTTTTTAATTGGAAAATGATGATCAATTTCTACTAGTATTAAATTAAATAACTCATTAAGTGAGACGTTCATATTTAATTGGTTAACATCAATACTCAATGAAGATATTGATTCTATAAATTTATCTACATTTTCTTTGTTATATTTTCTAACACTAACTAGTTTGTCTTTATTTTCGAATCTTTTTTGAGTAATTCCATGTACTGCGATCATCTGACCATAATGATCCGATCTAACAATATCTAATTGTCTAGTCTGAAGTACAAACATGTCCGTAAAAATATTATCTATACAGGTTGACGAATTTTGTGTAACTCTTGTAGCAGTAAATATAGTACGTGTCAGTAAAAAGCTATTCAATAAGTCTAAAAAAATGCAAGTCTCATTTGAGCCATTGTCAAAGTTAATGTTAAAGTCCCCACACAAAATAATATATTTATTGTTCTTGTTACTTATCTTTGTCAGGACATTTTCTATAACATCAATAAAAACATGGAAGTTCCCTGATGGTGGTCTGTATACACATATAATTATAACACTTTTTATTTCTATGCAACTTAGTTCACATTGGTTTTCAATTGAATAATCAACAATATCTTGTCTGTTTTTTGAAGTAATCGAGTTATTAGTCATGATTGAAGAACCTCCTCTAATGGTTTTCTTTCTGCAGAAATTGCTCGTTATCTTGAAGTTCGGTACACAGTAATTATTAATTTCTTCATCTTTCAACCATGTTTCAGTGAAGCATACTACGTCTAAGGATAAAAGGTTGCCTGTTTGCAGCTCATGCAGTTTCCCTCTTAGTCCCTGTACATTTTGATGGATGATCTTTATCGTATTGTTTTTCTCTTCCTCGCTTCCCTTCTCTATTTGTCTAAAAAAAATAGTTGATCCGTGGTGAGGCTGAGTCTCGTATAAAAAAGACTTACTTGTCCCTGGTGTCTGCGTAATTTCGTTCGTGTTGGTATTATGTATTTGCACTTGAATAGAATTTTTTATTTTATGTCCGCTACATTGCAAGCTAAATTTGATATATTCCGAAAGATTCAGTCTATCTTGATTTGATTCTATTATAAAACTATTATTACACATTCTGATGAGGTTATATATGTGGCAATTCACTCTGTGTATTGATGTGTTCCTATTAAATGAGTCATTTCTGTAATACTTTAATGTAGTTATATATAGAGTGATTCCCATTTTTTCACATTTGTCAATAGTTTTTTCCACAGTTTCACTATATTGCCTGGAGCTTTCCACATTCACAGCCTCCGCCGCTGCCAGCACAATCACGTCATTACAAGTCGCTCTTTTCAGAGCATTGTTTAGATTTTCAGACAGATTATGAAGCATTGCTCCTGGTTTTGAAATACAGCTCACTTCGTATTTTACATTTTCGTGTAGATTTGTTCCTAGTCCTGTTGCATCATATCCCATTGTTTGGTGTAATTTCATTCCCAAACCCATAGCATGTTTGTCGCCAACGATAAATAAACATCGTTTACGTGCCATACATCTCTCCTTGTTAATTTTGGGCTTTAAATTATCTGTTGTACTATTTATATTATGATTACTGACATTGCGATTTTGTTGGTCCTTAGATACAAGACAATTGTTATCGTATCGCTCGTATAGAATGTCATACGCCCCTCTCAGTGTCTCGCAAGTACGGTGTGCTTCTTCCAATTTTTTTAATATTTTATTTTCATTTTGAATAAATTCTCCTATTTCCTTTTTCTGCGTGTCATTCATTTTCTCTAGATCTTTCACAGCCTCAGATAATTTGAGATCTTTATCTATCAATTCACGCTTCATGATATTATTGATCTTTTTATAGCGGTTCACTTCATTTTGAAATTTTGTCAACGATGTTATTTTCTTTTTTAAAAGTAGAGTTTCTTTATTCTTTATTTTTAGTTCTATTTTTCTCGACGCTAACTCGTTATTAATCCTCTGTCTCTCTGTTTCCAATTTCATTATTTTATTTAAATAGTCTTCTCTAAGATCAGGCTCATTATCTGAGGTAATTTGTCCCTGAGACGTGTCATACATTGTAATGTAAGCAGTATTGCTTCTCATTTTGCGGCTTCTGGTTAAAATAGGAGACATATTTCCACTCCGTAGATATAAAGTTATATGGGATATTTAATAGTAATAGGTATGTTTCCAATTTATTAATTTTCTTCGAATAAAAACTTTCCCTTAAAAGAAACGAAAATAATTTAAAAAAAAATAGCAATATATATATGTATATTTTAATAAACGAAATTAAAAAAATAAAAAAATAAATAAACAAATAAAAATAAAAATCACAATGGCTGAAGTGTGATTTGAACCCGTATATCAATAATCTGTAAGCGTTTGGGCGGCCGCCTAACCAACTGGGCTAGAGTGACCTTGTAAAGGACCGTCAGTAGAGATGCATATATATCATTTCGCATAGAGTTTTTTTTTGAGAATTGTGTTATTTTGCCAACATGTAAATGAAATAGAACTGAAGTCAAATTTTTTATCCGATTATAATAGTACTTAGAATTCACTTAGACACAATTGAATGATTTTATATTCTCTAATTAAGTTCACCATAAATGTCTATACACAACCACTTTACATACGAAACTGTCAGATGGGAAATTGAAATAAACAAACTTCAAGATTTTTTTCCACGTTCATCTCATTAATATGTGTATAACGACACCGGATTAAGAATATTCGAAGAGATAACATTAACAGATTGTTCCGGAGACACTTATTACTTAATGAACATATAATAATTTAAAAATATAGTTCAAATGCACTTCAAACAGAAAAAAAGAACTTTAAAAATACTTATGTGTTTTGACAGTCAGCCATCTTTCCAAAAATTCATGTATAAACCTGTATAAACCTCTTTAAACGCACTCTTCGTGTATTAGGCAGTTTTATTGTATCATATTTTCTTCCACTGGATTTTGGGTTATATACATACAATCTTAGATAAAAATATTATTTCATTTGATTTCGTAGGACTCGCGCCAAAAACTTAAATGATTACTTTTAAGTCTGAATTCTCGGAATGAAATTTGGATAGCCTTTATCAGCTTTTGTCAGGACAACGATACTTATTAACAATATTAATTATGCACCAAATGGTAGATACATAGGTATATTTTGCTTCCAATGAAATAATGATCAAATATAAATTACTAGGTTAGTGTGCTGAAGATTGAAATATTGAAGTTTAAATTGGGCTCGGATTGAAACTAATAATATTTTATTAAATCCAGCGTCAAATAATAATAGTAAAAACCTCAAAATTAAAATATTTAATTACATCATTTTAATGACAATTTTTTTATATCTCCATTGAGGTGTTGGAATATTAGGTTTACATAAATTGGATATTTAATTGAACTTTAGGTATATGAGATTTGCTCTCCCTGTCCGTCCTCTCCCTCTCCCTCTCCCTATTTCCTATTCCCACTTTTTATAACCAAATATGTATGTTTTGATTTGTATGTGATTTAATATTATTTTCTTTTTTAATAAGTAAGTACCTACGTACCGGTCTGTTCTATTTGATTTATATAAATAATTGTGGAAACTGTCTTGGCACTATTTTTATTCATTAAGTTTTCTTATAGTTTCTTATAGTTTAGCGGTGATAGCCCAGCGGTAAGGTCGTCGCCTAACATGTGTGAGGTCGATGGTTTGAATCCAGGCGAGGCACGAACCTCTGGATTTTTAAAAAATCTATGTGCGGATTTATATCACTAGCTATGTGTAGCCATGATCCAATTTGTCTGGTTCCCCTTTCTAAGGGTTACGAAGGTCAAATGGCAGTCGCTTCAACGTAATAACCAGACTCGCCAATTCCAGGATCATGGTCAAAGCGTACCCCGATAGAAACCGGACAAAAGCGCTAAGATGAAGAAGAAGAAGTTTTCTTATAGTTTGATTTTATGTTTACTAATGTATGTTTTCCAGATGAAAATAAAATAAAATAAATATACTTCATAATATGTTTTTTCAATAATTATAGATTTTTTTAATATTTATTGCTTTTATCTCTATGGGAAATATAGTAAGTTCTCTATGGGAAATATTGTGATTGCACATATAAATAAACTTTATTATTTATAGAAACAAAAGTGTGTGTTGTGTGATTGGTTTTTTTCTCTTAATAAATAAATTAAATAATATAAAAACAGGCAACAACGTTCCTTAAACATACTGATTGTTATCAAATAATCAGGTGTATACGAAGTAATTTTGTTGTTATTTATGAATAAGTAGTATTTTGAAAATAGATATTCAAAATCCAATAGAAGTGTATAGGAATCCCCTTTAACCTTATTTTTGATTTGTTTATATATGCGGATGAATACCTACTTTAACAATATTAAATCTTTTTGAAGCACGATCATTGGGTTTGTGAAATTATATACATGTATATTGTATATTGCCAACATTTTTTTCATCCTCATTTCTCTGGTTATCTCTAAATGCCAAGCCGCGTAAAAAATTATTTATTTATATGAGCGAGAAAAATGTCATCGATTTCATGCCGCCAAAAAATGGTCTACTAACTGAAATGCTAAAACATATGCATACGAAATTAAAAACAATGGTTTATATATTTTATATGAAATATTATTGAAAGTAGTATAATAAATATTTCTGATTTGTTTCTTTAGATTAACCTTAGTAATATTTAGGTTTGTAATAAACTTATTTATTTTATTAAAAAAAGGGTACATCGACAGACATCCAGCTTACAATTTTCGTAAAAAAAAGTGCTGGACGTCCAATTATGGATGCACACAAAATTACGTATTTCAATCACACACGTACCTAAGTAAGAATTACATAAATAAGAGAAAATTAGGTTACAAATGTCATGCAAAAAAAATTAAGTTATATATTTCAGGTACCTACACAAATCTTACATTAATTCCAGTTTGTTGACTGAGAGTTCGTGATGGAATTCCATTATAACAATAATATTATTACTTAAAATAAGTAAAAACAATTACCTATTTAAGTTTTTTCCACTTGATTTATCAAGTAGAAAAAAGTTAAATAATCGTTTTTATTTATTTTAAGTAATAATATTATTGTTAAATCTTACATTGATTAAAACGAATGGATTATACTTATCAACGCTATACTACCAAGTAATTCCACAAAGTTCCTATTCAATTTTTGAATGGAAAATTTTCAGTTATTACATGAAATGAGTTTGTTAAATTAATTTTGATTTAAATATTTTATTATGAATACATATTTAATAATTCTTCAGTGCCATTTAATGAAAGTGATATGTCTTTTTACCAATTTGAAAATAAAAAAAATCATTTTTTCACTTCACTAAGCATGGGGAAAAAATGAGAAGCACAAATCAGATATTATTTAAAGTGAAATGGGGCCTAAGTGAGTATTAGATATGTAAATATGCAAATTTGGAAAATAATTGGATCAGTACATTTGTCTTTAATCGATAAATTAGAATTAACACGTCGTACGTAGTAGGTATACAACACACAGATACATTGTGATGAAACTTTCAATATACAATTTCAGCATGATACTAGTTGATAATCTGCAATAAAAAAAATAAGCATCAAAATTGCGAATTCATAACTCTCCACTATATCCTCTTGGGGTAGTGAGGAGTAAAAAATATTTTCACCAATTACTTTCTTACATCATGATAACGTCAATAACTTATTTTTCCCATATACACATTTAAAAGTAGCTATATTTGTGCAATGATTAATTTTTATTTTTGCTGGGAATTGAACCCAGAACGCTGACATAGAAGCCTTATCCCTATGTCAAACCCACCGTTTTCTGATTAATTAAAGTCATTCCAAATATGGAAGAACTTGTCTATATTAGAATTTAATATATATTATTATTGTTCTTGTCATTGTGTTGTGTGCTATACACGTTGCGTTCCCGGCTCATGACAGGCGTGTGGACCATTACAGTTATTCGAACTAAATCAATTGAAATTCAAAGGTTTTCCCCCAACCTATGTGACTGTAAAATGGAACACAAAATGTGGCAACTTGTTATTGAGTACGTGTTAGTTAATGTTTTACATAGTACCTATTATGTAGTTGACGATTTAGGTAGTGATAAAATGGTGACAACTTCGGTAGTTATATAACGTATTAGTGATAACTTCGGTAGTTATATAACGTATTAGTGATAACTTCGGTAGTAACATAACGAAATGCTGACAAATTTGGTAGATCATAACGTAATGGTGACAACTTCGATAGTTACATGACAACTGACATAATGGTGACAACTTTGGTAGTTATATAACGTTATGGTGACAACATCGGTAGTTACATAACGTAATGGCGACAACTTCGGTAGACTATTCGGAACATTGTGTTTTAAAATACAAGTCAAACGCAGATAAAATATCAATAAAACTTTTTTGGTTTTAACTTTTCTCATGTTGTGTGAAGCCATTAAACATCCAACGTCCAATCGATTTAGATAAGGGGTTTATTTTCTTGGATTTTTATTTTCTAAAAGGTTCCGTTGTTCCATGTTCCCGTGGGATAAATGTTGAACAGTGGTTTAGAGGAGTATCGTTGATTACATCTTCTCCTCTCCGCTAAGATTGGCCTCAGGATATACAGATAATTATTAGATACTCGCCGCGGGATAGAACCGACTACGCATTTTTGGGGTAACATTGACTCATTGATTTTTTTTTAATGTGGACTTAAATGTACGTTTTTTTTTTATTTCTTTTATGTATTATAATATTTATACTACGTGTGTGAATGAGGCAAATTGCGATTACATTATTGTTAAGAATTTGGTTTCAAAGCGTTAGCAGTTTGTGGGCAAAATCGCCACCTAGCTGTAAGTTTCCGAAATACAAATTTCAATGGATTCATCCATACATTTTTCGTAAGTTTTTTACTCTCCATACTATGGAATAGGGGAGAGTCATGATTTCACAATTTTTAAGCGTATTTTTTTTACATCAATTTCTTAACGGGTATCATGTAAAGAGTGCACACTGTGAGTTTCGTCATGATGTGTTTGTATGTATGGCGTACGGCGTATGGCGTACGGCGTATGGCGTACGGCATATGGCGTGAAATATGTTATAATATTTTTATCTCGGTTTTCCCGTGTCAGTAGGTCTTGACTAAGACCATTTGTCAAGTCTTGACGGAAAGCCTTAGTTGTGTGCGGTCGTGTTTCGCGCGCGTTCGTTCTCGCTCGGTTTTCGTTGCGTTCCTTCGACAATGCCCGATGATATTCGGGCGAAACGTCAGGTCTTAAACAGTCCTTCTCAGGACTATCTGACACGGGTTAACCCAGTAAATTCTTTTTCATATATATATATATATATATATATATATATATATATATATATATATATATATATATATATATATATATATATATATATATATATATATATATATATATATATATATATATATATATATATATATATATATATATATATATATATATATATATATATATATATATATATATATATATATATATATATATATATATATATATATATATATATATATATATATATATATATATATATATATATATATATATATATATATATATATATATATATATATATATATATATATATATATATATATATATATATATATATATATATATATATATATATATATATATATATATATATATATATATATATATATGTTAAATCTAAGGTTTTCGCGAGTACAAAATATGTTATTATTAAGTATTTTGGGGATAACCCGCGTCAAATTATGATTCCCGAGAGAATCAGTCGTCTGCCGACGTTTCGTCTGAATCACATCAGACATTTTCTAAAGGCGCCTTGTTAATAAATTTTCGTCTCGAGGGATAGTGCACGCACGTCCGTTCGAGTCGAAAGCTTACTACCAAGTGAAAGTTTGAAAGGAAGCCGCGTCAAGTGTTAGTGGAAGGGTGGGTTTCCCCAATGACGTCATTATTGCGTTTTGTTTGGCTTCTAGTGACTCTAGTACTTAACGGTATATTGTTTACAGGTGGATTATCAGTTTTCGGCTTACTAAGAATTTTACTAATGTTTTTAATGTGACTATTGTTTGAAATATCGGTAGTTTGATTACTATGGTTTTTAAAAATGTTGTTTTCAAGTACACTTGTCCATGCGGTCGGGATTCGAATGCTATCGTCCCTGTTATTCATTATACTGTTGCTTCTTTTATATATTTCGATTGCTTCCCTGTAAATTCTAAATGTTTCATTGTTAATATTCGCGACTACTTTTGAATTTTCAAAGTCTATGGAGTGATTTTCGGTCAATGAGTGATTTACAAGAGATGAAGTTAGTTTCCGGTTTTTAACATCTACGCGATGTTCAGAGACGCGCGCCGAGATTCTGCGATTTGTCCTGCCTATGTAAGTTTTTGAGCAATCACCGCATGGGATTTCGTAAATACCGTGTGACTCTAATGGTATTTTATCTTTCGGATTTTTTAAAAAGGATGAAATTTTGTTGTCTGTTCTAAAAATGGTGCGAATATTGTGTTTATAAAGTAGGTGACTGATTTTGTCTGTAGTGCCTTTTATGTAAGGCAAAAATGCAATGGAGAGTGGCTTTACTTTAGTTGACGTATCTTTTTTATTAAAATTTTTATTAGTTTGATTTTTTACTGCATTATTAATCGTAAAATTAGAAAAACCGTTATTTCGTAGCGCGTTTTTAAGATACTCTAATTCGTTTTGAACGTTTTCGGAGTCGGCTATCCTTAATGATCGTGTTACCAAGGTGTTTGCTACAGAGGCGATTTGTGCTGGATGATGGTTCGACGATGCGTGGAGATATCTGTTGGTATGTGTTGATTTTCTGTACACAGTGTGGCCGAGAGTGCCATCGTCTTTTTTGATTACGAGAACATCAAGAAAAGGTATTTCACCGTTGTTTTCTATCTCCATTGTGAATTTGATGTTATTGTGGAGATCGTTCAGAAAATCAAGAAATTTGTTAAGTTCCTCCAAACCGTGAGGCCATATAACTAATCTTAGACCCATAGTCAGTTCTGTCGGTTCTCCACTTCAAATGTTATCAAAGTATCTTGCCAACTACTTACAACCAGATGTAGAATCAGCGGAATCTTTTGTCAAAAATTCGGAACATTTTATACAAATCATTAAAAATCAAAAATTAAACAAGGGCGACATCCTTGTCAGTTTTGACGTCGTATCCTTGTTTACCAATATACCCACAGACGAAGCTCTTCAAGCAATTAAAGAAATGAGTGACCCACCGAATGACATAATAACTTTAATAGAACATTGCCTCAATAACACATTTTTCACTTATAATAACGACATGTACAAACAAGTAAAAGGAGCACCAATGGGTCTATCTCTTTCACCGCCAGTCGCTAACATATTCATGACCAAGTTAGAAAAGGAAGCTATAGATAGAGCGCGCTTAAAACCAAAG